>OZ008369.1:283031002-283462776 GCA_963931995.1 Phaonia tiefii
TCGTGGTGTCTTTCTTTGCATGTCTTGAGATTCTAAGTGTTCCCATATCGAACACATGGAATCAATTCAGCCGTGGTACAGGCTATGGGAAAAGAATTCATTATCATTTGACAATAGGAGGAAATTATTCAGCTTTATTTTATATGGTATATGGTTTTTCTTCCGAGGACACGCTGAAAAAAACGTCTCCAGCAATAAATTGCAGGTATCATGTCTATGTTTGCAAGCACTGTTTTAACGAACTGAAGGTCTGCTGCCTTTTTATTTCTTTGTTGTCTGCTACGTTTTTGTATTCACCCGTTTGGGGAGAAAAAACATATATCATAAGTTATTAAGCATTGTGTCTCCAACATGTAATATTGAATAGCAAACACAATTTGTTTGGACACAAGTATACTGTATTTTTGCGACAAGCTACAAACACATTATATTTGCATCCAAACAATAAAAAACAGAATACTGAGCGTGTATAAAAAATCGGTTATGCCCGATAATCTTAGCCTTATTCTTAATCTTGTTTGTATTCTTCCAAGGGATAGTGTAGTGGCGGTCCTCAGGGATATGTTGAGTGACAGCTTGTCAACCCAGTCAGAAGGGAGCAGCCCAAAAACCGAAAAATTATCTGCAGAAATTATTTAAATCTGAAGCGGAAGCAATGAATGTAACATAGATTTGTCATAGGTGGATTGTTCTTTTATACGGCACCATTTCATTGAAATTTTACGAAGTGTTCCAATGATTTTGTTGTTTTAAAACTTGGAGAATATTGAAAATTTTAAGATCAGAAAAAATAACATTGTTTTGGTGTTTTTGAACGTTGTTTTCATTTTCTTATTATGATGCACACAAATAACATCATTAAGAAGCAGTTCAAATGTGATTCCATGTGAATGTGTACACTTCAACTGACGCATAGTTCCTACTATCCTAGAAAACATTCAGTAACGACTGTCGTGCAATGGCTTTCGAAGAACTCGAGGCTTACATCTTAGCGTCTCCAGAAATTTCCATTTTCCACATCTTGTTTGTGCAAGTGTTGTAACATTTCTGGAACAGTATTCCTCCAAATCCCCTCGCACTTTGCGTTAAATGCAAAATACCTCACGTATCTATTGCTCCACCAATTCCTAGGACATTAGTTCCAAGGTATTATCTGCATACAAAGCAAAAATCATACAATATTTATGCAGCTCAAAGGTATAGTACAACAGGGGCAGACCAGTTTCACTCCCCTAGCAGTGTACACATAAGTACTTGCGCTATTCGTAATTCAAAGTAGATTCGAATGTCCTGTCGCCCTTTCTGATTGTGTATGTTCAACACAATTTTTATTATATATTTTCCCCCATTATGTTTCCGGGATATCCTTAAAATTCCTGAGCAAATAATCACGTAACATTTATGTTGATTCTCTGCTAGCGAAATGCGAGGACACATTTTGTGTAAGAAAAGGCAGCAACTACTACGTTTAACTGCGTAAACCACGTTGTGGCACAGACACAGCCTTACAAAAGGATTTAAAAGGAAGTAGAAACAAAAATGTGATGTCGTGTGTGAGTGTGGGTATATGTATGGGTATGGTGAAAAATAGGGGGGATCTACAATATGTGTAAAGTCTACAACATTCTCGAACGCGTGCAGGGAAACAGGCGACAGTGACAGGAAGTGTAAATAAAAAGAAAACGACGTTAACAAGAACGAACAGTGGAGAGCAAATATGCACTGAGTGGTACAGCGAAAAATTCAGAAACTTTTTAATTGGTGCGGCAATTTTTGTTTAAAAAATAATTGGTAAATCAGGATTAAAAGTGTTGATGAGAGATATAGTTATAGGCAATTTCTGATGTGTTTTCCATTGAAAATTTTAACGGATGCAAACAAATCGGTCAACATTCGATAGAGAATTACTTTAGGAACTATTTTTTTCCATGGAGTTCGTATTTTGGTGTATAACTGTAAGCCCTAAGGCTTGAGGCTAAAACTTATAAAGTGATCAGCGAACTGATTATAAGAAGCTCTCCCCCAGCCTACATTATTACATTATTATTTCTGGAACGCTAACAAAATTTCCTATAGTACCACTGCATTACGTTTTGCATCACGTACACCTCGTCATAGAAAAAAAATTGTGTTGAAAATAATACAAGATGTGGCTCAAAATGAGAAAATTTAATTGAGTTTTTCAACACGAAACCATTTTGAATACCGCTGTGTTCAGTTGAAGTGATCAATGCCGATTCAGTACCAGATACATATTTAGTTCTGAAATTATAATATATCCTTACAGTTCGCTTGTATTTCTAATTGTTTTATCAATTAAATAATAATCATACGCCCGTCGGACATACACATTTTTATTAATCATACGCCACAGTACTGCTTTAATAAATTTTTTTAATTTTATCTTAAAAATATTTAGCATAAGGTTCATTAAACTTCCTCAACAAAAAGAATTCCAAATGTAAACCTTTGAAAAGATGTATGATATGGGAATTTCCGCAAGACCATGTAGGCCAATTGACAGCTCCATTTCTCACAATCAACATATGACCAAATTTTGCTTTCAATAAATCGATGGGTGTGGTAGCCGTATGGGACGTAGCGCCATCCTGTTGAAACCACAACTCGCCAATGGATCAATGTCGTCCACATTTTCAAAAAAATAATTCTGTGGTCACAAACAATAACAGCCTAAGTCGATTCTAAAATTTTTCAGGGAGAGCAATTTAAAGTTTAATATCTTTACTGGAAATCAGGAGTTGGAGTTTTTGTGATAACTTTGTTACAGATAACAAAGAAACGAATTCTTTTACTTACTTCTTAACAAGAAAGAGTTGCTTATTTGAGCACGGTGACTTCTCAAAATTTTTTCTAACTCGAGTTAGGCTGTTATTGTTTGTGACCACAGAATTATTGATCACGGTGCGGTAGCGATCTCAATTGATCCGAAAGCGATCTCCGGCTTAATTTTTGAAGAATATGGTCCGCTCGGGTAAACCGCACCAAACTGTGCATATTTCTGGGTGTAATGGAGTCTGTAGGGTCTGTCTCACTCGATATGTGTCTCACTCCAAATGCGCCAATTTTGTCTATTAACAAACCAAAATTAGCCTCATTGCTGAACACAATTTTACGATAAAACATCGAATCAGTTTCCAACTGATCTCCAGCTCATTCGGCGATAGACCGACATATATGACGATCTCGTGGCTTCACCACACACCTTTCCACACTTTCGTTTAAAGCGCCGATATTCTTTTAAGTACGCACATCACTTCGACGTGTTGATGTTACCGCATCATTTAGATAGCATATGTGGTATGAAATATATCCACAGTTCCACGTATGTCTTGATCAGGTGGACGATTATGTGCGCAATAAAAATCACGTAGTTGTCGTCTATAAGCTACGCAAATCTATGACTGATTTCCAAAGTAAATGTTCAATCGTGAATCTATTCATGATGATTTCTCAGAGTATACTGATCATTAATGTCAAAAAGTGATCACAGTATGACGGTCAGTTTGACAGCTAATCTAAATATCTAGAAAGGAACACCTATCATAAGCAACTAACGACGGTGAAGTGATGTGACAAAAGGTGGGCATTTTTGTGGAAATGCCCATGTTCAGCCAGATGTCTCCCATATAACTGAGATCTTCAATAGAGTCTTTTAAGGTGTTTCCTTGTCAAATAATTGCAAGACGTATAATAGAAAAGTTGGCGTAATGGTTAGCTTGCACGAATACTGTACATGAGAACTTCGACCATAATCCCGCAATGATGAGCGCTTCTTATTATATTTGCACTCAATGAGTTCCGAACAGTTTATCTGAGAATCTTTTTCATGGCTAATTACTCGATAGTGTCGCCGAGTACTCGACAGTGTAGCGAGGTCACCATCGTCGAAAGAATGTAAGGTGGTCAGAGCAAAGATCGAACCCACGTTCTCATGAACAGGGGCCATCGTACCAGCGACGGCTACATAATTGTGCTTTAAAATATTCTGCTTATTTGAAGGATTATACAAGAATGAGTTGTCAGACCTTGAATGTCACACTCTAGCAACTGCCTTCTTTTTAAGTCAGCGGCATGCCATCTGAAATCGGATAACATTAGCATTATATTAATTAATCATAAATTAATATTAATCATACGGTAGATGGATACACATATAAATTAAATCAAATTTTTTAAAATTACGTTATTCCGATACTAGAGTGCATGCAAACACTTTCGCATTTGTTCCTCTGGTAAAAAGGAGGTTGTATAAAATCCGCTGTGCGTTAGAGTATCCTGATTTTGAAAAGAGTTTGTATTTTAAAAAAATTTAAATCGTTTTTAATTAATCGTTTATCAGTTGGTTTTTGTCTGTATTTTAATTTACGGCGTATGATAAAAAAAGGGTCCGAAATCTAACGTTTTTTTTCAACTAGTGCTTATTTCGAGAATGGTAACACTTAGCTCATGTCTGATTTGACAGATAATTAGTTTTATCCTTCCGCTGAACGAATATGGTTGTGTATACGCTTGAACAACGCTGGGAAATATGGGAAAAATGGGCCTCCGATCGACTTACAGAAGATGCCGATTTTGCCAAAAAAAAATCATCTTTTCAGATGAAGCTCATTTTGATCTTGCCGAGTGTGTATACAAGCAAAATTGTCGCATTTGTGGCACATAATAAAAGCCGATGCACCCAAAACGAGTCACTGTTTGGAGCGGATTTTGGTCCAGAGGCATAATTGGGTAATTTTTCTTCGAAAATGAGCAAGGAGTGGCCATTACAGTCAATGGCGATCGTTATCGGGCCATGTTGAACGAATTTTTGTTCACAAAAATTGAAGAGGAGGATATTAGCAACATTTGGTTTCAACACACAGCCGAAGCTACACTCGATGTTTTGCGCCCTGCTTTTGAAGATCGCATTATCAGCCACAGAGCTGATGTCGTTTGGCCACGATTTGATACCGTTGGACTATTATTTGTGGGGTGCCCTCAAAGATAAGTGTTACGTCGACAAGCCAGAGACAATTGACGCTTTAAAGGAAAATATTCGTGAAGCAATTGGTGAAATACAGCTGCACACAATCGATAATGTGCTTAAAAATTGGACCGATCGTGTAGGCTACTGCATGGCCAGCCGAGGCAGCCATTTGAATGAAATTATTTTCCATTATTAACCGGAAGGATTGTACTTTCAAATAAAAAAATAAATTTGAGAACATATTCAGTAGTTTTTTTTATAGCATTTTCAAAAAATGGCGGACCCGTTATTTTAACAAAATCATAGTCTACAAGTTTATTGTAATAAAATTACAAAAATCATTAGACTATGTTCCACTTTGCTTACACACATTTGTAATTAAATCAACTTCTGTCAATGACCAAAGTGTATTTGTGATTGACGGTTATTTAATACTATCGCATGCTACCCCTGTACTTGGAGTTAAGTACAATTGTATATTACTCATACGTTGGGTAGATATATATATCAATTAATATTACTCATCCGCCCTGTGCCTATGAAGAAATTGAATTAATTTTATTTTTATAACATTTTGTTTATTTAATAAACCTTTAATAAACCCTTGTGTACATTAGAGTAGTTCATGATTGAAGTTTGTTATTTATTAAGTGTTGTTAGCTGATTTTCTGGATACAAATTTGAAATTCAATACGAGCTCATATCTATACCGTTTATTTAGGTATAATTGTCAGACAAAAAGCATAGATGGCGAGTCGTTTCAAATACAGTAAAATATTAAATACAGTAAACTATTCTTTTGAATATTTCTCCACCAAAATTTTCAACATTTGATTCTCAAGAAAATACAGGTTTGGGATATTTTGGAATTTGGGATGGCCCACATAGCGGAATTGAATGTTATATATAAGATTTTATTAGCTGTTCATTCTTGATAAACAGTCTCTAATTTGGAACACAAATGTTTTTTTCTTTCACCAGAATCAAGTTTATGAGGTTGTAGAGTCATATGTAGGTATCTATAAGATTGTTTCAATATTGATGCACAGATAGAGATAAACAAAAAGATTAAATCAAGAAGCTAGATCAGGGATTATCTATTAGAGGTATACAATTTTAGAATTATATAAAACCCAGATGAATTGTACAGATTTCAATGAAATTGGTTTATCTTCCTGACGACGGGTATCGAAGAATAAATTAATTAAAAAATACGACCAAACGCTCAAACAATGTAATTTATGAATACAATACGAACGGTCTGATAAATCATCACTTATTCGGAATTTGTTTTCATTTTAAACAAAAGTTTTTGCAATTTTTATTTAGATGTGATTAGTAGAACATGCCCGCAGATGCTAACTGTTATCTAGTTAGATCGGATGGTTTAATTTTCGATCACTCGTTGTTTTCCAAGTCGTCATTTGTGTCTGGCTTGTCGAAGGCACATAGTCTTCCGTATATAGTCAAGCGTTGTTAAATCGCACGATCTTCGAAGATAATTCACAGGACGAAAGCAGGAAATTCTACACTTACTAAACATAAATAGATTGTGATACGGGTGTAACATTTTGTGCTGTCTTGTGGAAGCCACAGCTCTCCTAAGTCAAGTCGAGTCAAATAACGATGGTGCCATTGCTCTATAGCGGTAACCATTAGCTGTAACGTTCTGGCCGACATGTTTGAAGAGTGTTTGAATAAGTAAGGTCCAATTATACCACCAGCCTATAAATTCTTTTTGTGGATATAAAGGCGACTTGGCAATGGTTTCATGATTATCCTCAATCCAAATGCAGAAGGTTTGCTTTTTGACGTAGATACAAAAAATGGTGTCCCATGACATACCATGAACGGATTGGGGAGAGTTTCTCACAATCATTGAGACGTGCGCTTTCTAGATTCACTCACTGAAGTACTCGATAGTATAGCCATCACTAAGCGAGGTGACCGACGTCGAAAAAAATTTAAGGTGGTCAGAGCAAGGATCGAATCCAGGATCTCATGTACAAGAAGCACGCACACTAATCACACTAATACCCTCATTATTCTTAATCATGTCCGATCTTTGGGGGTCCATAACTCCGGAACTATGCATTTGCGGCAACTTTATTAATTAATTTTTTTTTGCTTAGAATAACGTGTTCTGCCTCACCCAATAATATTTTTTTTGTTTCTGAACAGAAATCGTATAGTATACAAATAAGTTTCCGTCGAGTGTATTGCCTATTACCAATAATGTTACTAAGTTTAAGCAAAACCTCAACAAACAATTAAGTTAGAAAAAAAGGAATTCGTTGAAAATTTAGAAAACATTTTGCAGAAACAGTCTTATGGTTTAATGAGGCAGGAAAACGATTCTAAGGGTCTTATTGATCTTGCCAAAATTGAGGTATCTTACACCTGCTTCTTTCGTGATATAAAATGTCTGCTTAAGTAGCTTAAATAGAATGAGTAGTATTTTGTCTGGTGTCCAGTTGACGTATGATTAATATTTAATTTGAACAAAAATTGAGTATGTTACTTTTACCACGATGCAAAGAATAATTTAAAGAGTAGCTCAATGAAAACTTGATACCAATTCTTTGCACATAAATAGCCTAGGCCCCCAAATAAGAATAAGCCGAGTGAACACAGGTATTCTCTCAGGCACTAAGTAATCTCTCGGCGTATAACGGGTCCGCCATATAACTTTTTTTTTCAACTAGTGCTTATTTCGTGAATGGTAACACTTAGCTCATGTCTCATATGACAGATAATTAGTTTTATCCTTCCGCTGAACGAATATGGTTGTGTATACGCTTCAACAACGCTGGGAAATATTGCGACATTACTTTGAAAATCATGGTAATGTTGCAGAATGTGTGCTACACTCGATGTTTTGCGCCCTGTTTTTGAAGATCGCATTATCAGCTGCAGAGCTGATGTCGTTTGGCCACCTCGGAGATGCGATTTGACACCGTTGGACTATTATTTGTGGGGTGCCCTCAAAGATAAGTGTTACGCCGACAATCCAGAGACAATTGACGCTTTAAAGGACAATATTCGAGAAGCCATTGGTGAAATACAGCTGCACACAATCGATAATGTGCTTAAAATTGGAACGATCGTGTAGGCTACCTGCATGGCCAGCCGAGGCAGCCATTTGAATGAAATTATTTTCCATTATTAACCGGAAGGATTGTACTTTCAAATAAAAAAAGAAATTTGAGAAAATATTCAGTAGTTTTTTTTATAGCATTTTCAAAAAAAAAGTTATTTGGCGGACCCTTAATTTCTTTGGGGGTCTAGGCTATTTGTGGGCAAAGTGTTAAATGATTTTTGGAATTCGCAAGGAATTGCTATCAAGTTTTTATTGAGCTACTCTCTAAATTATTCTTTGTATCGTGGTAAAAGTAACATACTAAATTGTTGTTTAATTTAAATATTAATCATACGTCATCTCGGCACTAGATAAAATATTGCTCATTCGCCATAATACCCGCAATCTAAAACCTTTAATTTTTGCAATTATTTATTGCAATTTGTATAAAAAGTTGTATTAAAAAAAATACAAATTGTTTATAAAGTCTTGATTTTGGTCTCCTGCTAATCTTCTAGGCTTTTTACAGACAACCACAAAATCAAAATATTGTTCTAAATGTCATGAAATTCAATAATCATATAGTAGATATTGTCTGTGGATTTGAAACAATTGGGGTTGTATTTTTCAACCACCTGGAAGATTTAACGTAAGAGCTGGTGCAGGAGCTGAAGCCGAGTGACCTAATACAACTTTGTCTAATACAACTTTGTTCGGTGAATGAGCCTTAAAAAAGATGGAAGAAAAACAACGTTTTTTAAACTCAATAATCATATAGTAGATATTGTCTGATTGAAGTTGAATTTCCCATTTGCTTTGTTCCTGTTCACAGGGGCTTCTCTGTTATTCCAAAAAGTTTAAAATCAACCCACCCTATCTGAAGTTGCATGCCTAGAATAACGAATTATTAGTTTAACTAGAAATGATTATAACATGAATGTTGTTTTTTATTCCTTTTTTTAATGAAATAAGGAAACATGCATATCTCTTGCGAACAACAATGTCGCTCGTATAAAGGTTCTCTCTAGCTTTGTAAAATTTTGACAGTGTGTATGAGTGTCCTGTCACCCATTAGCCCAGCGGGGAAGGATATAACAAAAATAGGTATAAAAAAACCTAATATCATTATAAGCGTGTGTACGTGTGTGACTGGGTTAGTGAGGTAAACAGTTACGTTTGAGTGAGTACAGGTTCGTATGAGTGTCCTGAGCTAACTGCATGTGTCTCTTCCTCTACTTAGCGCATTCTCTTACTCTCCGCCGCTCTCTATTACCTCTACTTCCTGTACTTTCATTTAATTGTATAACATTTTAATGTACCAAACACATGGAAGCAGGTCCTTTTATGTTCTCTTGTTCTTTCACTTTGTGGTATGTTATTTTAATTTGTATTTGTATTTATATTTGTGTTTATTTTGTAGTTAGAAACTGCATGTTGCTGTTTTTCGTTTGGTGTGACTGAAACGAATTGAGGAAACACAAATACGAAAATTCACATGAAAGGAGGAAGCCTTATAGTTTTTGATTCCAAATAAAAAATAAAATAAAATACAAAACACAGAAAAGGACGTCGAAAAGGGGCGCCAACAGGACATGCCAACCAACACTACATACAAGAAATACTAAACACAGGGAATGTGCTGAAACATGAACATGAGTTTCCGGTGAGAGTGTGTGTCGCTCTCTCTCTCTGTGTGTGTGTGTGTGTGCGGGTGTATAAAGGCTCCCAAAACAACAAATACAACAGCCACATTAACAAAAATGTAAAAACAAATTGTTAAAAATAATCAACTGAAGCGGAAGGAGAGGAGAAAATTATAATAGCCATAAAACAACTGAACTGAAAACTAAATGTGTATAGATATACATATATATATATATATAAACGAGTAAAAACTAATTCAACATACAACAATAAAATGTATATATAAATAGCAATAACAACATAATAGCAAAACACATCCTTACAAAAACACAAACATCGCCATCATCAACATCAGTTCTAGATATTTCACAGTTAATTACAATAATTTAACCTAAAAATAATAACAACATCGGCACTCGAAACAATAAGGAAACTCTGCTTACGAACACTTTATACAACGTCCTTAGAACCTCGACATCGTTGCCATCAACATTGTTAACTCTCTTCAAGGAGCTGTACCAGCGGGCAGAGTACAAACAAAAAACGCTTTAATGCCTCCTTAGTATTTAATACAGGTGAGTGAGTAGCTATGAATAGAAAATTGAAAATAAAGATAATGAGATAAGAATTTCCTGAAACTAAGAAAAACAAGATAACCTCTTGTCGACGAGTTTACAGAAGAAAACAATTTTTATAAGATATCGAAGCAAGCACTAGTAGAAAAAATTAAGGATTTACTATGAGTTCATTCTAGTATTAAAATTATGATAAATAAAATCTAAAATGAATGTAATTGAAATAAATTATAATAATTATAGAGACTATTACAATGTCATGTTTAATATTGCTACGAATTTACTCATTTTATTTTTTATTGTTTTTTTTATTTATCGTTAATGAGCCACCCATTTTATACATGACGATAAAAACAATTGCAGGTCTTCAATTTACAAGCTATAATTCTCAATAATTTATAATTACTCTCTATTCAAAATTCTTGCTATTACTTGCTATTTTGCAAAAAAAGTGATCATATTGTCAGGATCATATCTTGCAAACTGGTCGGAATTTTGATTTACTCTCTGAGGAAAAGTTGTAGCTCTTGTCATAGAGAACACAAATTGTGAACATATAAACTTCATCTTCAAGGTCAAAATCGCAAAAAAAACCGTAAAAAAATTTGTTTACATTTTTTCCCCTGTTCAGGTCCATAGGTAGCAAACCGTTCAAAATTCAAGGAAACAATCAACTATAAGAATGTACCTAAGATCTGAAGAATGTAACGGAAAACGGTTTGAAAGATATGAGCCTGACAAAATGATAAATTTTTTGCAAAAATGACACCGAGGCCCCAAATCTTTGGCGCCCCATAAAAAAAGTGCATGACTTTGGGCAAAACTGGGAGACACGGGTCTTTTTTTTTTGATCTTTTATCACGTATCGTTGTCCGTATATGGTTATGTTTCTATGACTTAAAAAATTACAGACAGTGTAAATCAATTCAATAATAATCATACGCAAGCACTTTAACTAATATTACTCATACCACACATAGGATACTTTTATGCAACAGCTTCTTTATTCCAATGAAATTCTAACGAGTGATTTTTTCCTATTTAGCTGTTAGTGTTAAGTTTTTGTCAGTTCACTCGTGATTCGTAACGTGTGTCAAAGTCAAAAATATTCAGTTTTCAAAAATAAATCATTACCAAAATTCATCGAGTTTTATGATCAAAATTCGTGCTCTGTGAAAACTGTGTTTCGCAAGTCACGTCCATTTGATGATCGTCGTAATCGACCCGCTGAACAAGCTATTCAAACCATTGTGACCAAATGTCGCACCAGTTTCATTCTATTGAACATCAATCCACCAACCCGTATCCGTAGAGTGCGTACCGAGGAGGATATTGCTGCTGTATCATCGAGTTTTTTGATCAAAATTCGTGCTCAGTGAAAACTGTGTTTCGCAATTACGTCAATTTTATGATCGTCGTAATCGACCCGCTGAACAGGCCATTGTGACCAAATGTCGCACCAGTTTCACTCTATTGAAAATCAATCCACCAACCCGCATCCGTAGCTTACGAATAGAGGAGAATATTGCTGCTGTATTTGCCAGTGTTAATGAAAATCGCGACATGGCCAGTGGGGTTGTGATTTTCGACCACCTGGAAGATTTTACGTAAGAGCCTCGGTGTAAAGCCATACAAAATATAACTGGTGCAGGAGCTGAATCCGGGCGAACTACTACAACGTTCTCTTTTCGGTGAATGGGCCTTAAAGGAGGTGGAAGAAAATCAACGTTTTCAACGTACGTCAATAAACAGAATTTCCGAATTTTGCTTCAAAAGCAGACAGAGGCTGTTCAAGAGCTGGCAATGTACCCTAAAAAATGCTCTGTTTGATGTGGTTTATGGGCTGGTGGTATCATTGGACCGTAGGATACTGACGATAATGGCTGCTACGTTACGGTCAATACAGAAACGTACAGTTCGATGATCACGAACTTTTTTTTACCCAGAATAGAAGAACTGGACTTTGTTGATATATAGTTTCAAGAGGCCAGTTCCAAATCCCACACTTCACCACTTACCATGAACGAATTGAGAAGTGAGTGTGGTGAGCAATTAATCTCACGATATGGCCATGCTCGTATACTATTTTTTGCGGGAGCACGTGAAGTTTCTCGTCTATAAGGACAATCCAACCATAATTGCTGTCTTGGATGACAATACTACACGTGTCATTGGTAAGATACTGGCCGAAATATTGGAACAAGTGTGTCAAAATTGGACTTCCCATTAGTCTCCCATTAGCTGTTGTTGATAAATAATCATTGAAATAATGATATTAATCATACGTACAATGAACAGGCGAGTAAATATTGCTAATACGCAATAAATTAGTCAGTTGTTATACGTAGCAAGATCTTGTGAATAGGTTGTGTTAAAGGGAAAAAATCGGAACTTAAATCGGAACTTAAAGTGCATTAAAGATTGCTGCCTTCATGCCCTGTAAATAACGGGAATGAGAGAGATTAATGATTTAGACATCATTGGGCGAAATCTGCTAGAAGTGTCTGCAGTATTTTCGAGAATTGAGAAGGAATCAATAAAAGTGGGTTTGACGGTAAACGAGGTCAATATAAAATTAATGGGTTCGACAAGCAAAATATTCACTTGCTCGTATGAAAGGGTTATCTTTGATAACCGTTATAATTTCGATGTTGTGGACGAATTTACTTTCCTCGGATCTCTCGTTGATAGAAGCAATAACGTTAGCCTGGAATTCAAACGGAGAATTGTGTTTGCGAACAGGTGTTATTTCGGGCTAAGGAAGCACTTCAGAGATTTCACTTCCTCTCGAGAAGAGAATATCTAACTATATCAAACTCTCCAACAACCTGTCTTGCTTAATGACGCAGAATCCTGGGTCATACCGCATGCTGATGAAATATTACTGGGAGTTTTCGAGAGAAAAATGGCCCGAAAAATGCATGGCCCTACAATAAAAAACGACGAATATCGGCGACGGATAAACCACGAGGTTATGCGTATCAAATTAGGGCATTTACGCTGGCTAGGACATGTCAGTAGAACGGATCAGAATGAACCAGTGCGATCGGTATTCGAAGAAGTACTTCGAGGACATCGAAAAATCGGACGACCAAGATTACGCTGGAAATACCAAGTTTGTGTTACCACCTGGAGGTGAAGATCGAGGCGGTTGGAAAACATGTTGTCCTCAGTTTGTAAGAATCTTGACCCTCTGGGTTGTTTGAGACCACCTAAGTAAGTGGTAAGAAATGAGAGCGATTATTTTTGTAAGGAAATTTCTATAAAAAAATCTTAATTCTCGTTACCATCAAATTGAGACAAGTTGAGACATAATCTGCAGATGCAGTTTATGTATTATGCTTTCACTCCCTCATTTAGTAACGCTACCCGCTTAGAAACTCCTAAGAGCTTCATGACCCAATTTGTGCAGCTGGTTGCGCCCAGAAATACCCAGATATTCGGCGAATTGCATTTGATCCGTTAAATCACTAAGCAAGACTACGTGGTGTTTTCTCATGTCAAGTTTGTTGTATTTATTTTATCCTTAATCAATTTAGAGTTAGAAAAAGTGTTTCTCTTTGTACTTAGTTCACAGTTACCGTGGATTTCGTAGAATTATTCCATGTGGTACTAACGTTTTCATCCTTATTTATACACATATTTGAACTAATATACACAACCATATGTCTAAGATCATTATTTGTTGACATATTCATTATTTCACTGAATATAATTTGTAGTTGTCCTTGGATCAAAATTATCTTAAACCATACCCTATTACGTATGATTAATATTTATTATAATTATAAGAATTCAATATTTCTTATACGACTGGAGGACCCTCGAATATCAAATACATTAATTAAATGTAATACACTCAATGTCTCAGCTTGTATCTAAAAAGCATGTAATCAAAAAGCAACGTTCATAGCTGTCCCTGTATAATCTATATATTTTACTAAAGCACTTTTGTTTTAATAAAAGTGGGAAAACGTGATCAATTCTGTGGGAAAATATAATCAATTGCTCTTGTAATTCTCATAGGGATAAGACACTGGTACGTATGATGAATATTATAATATAATGGTTGAGGAATAAGACTTGTGTAAGGTGCAACAGTTCAATGTTTATGACACTCTGACGTATGAGGTATTTTAATTGAATTGCTACATGAACTTATAGCATACGCCTTCGGAAGAACGTTTTCAATAATTCTCTTTAGAAAATTTTACAACTTGTCCTTTTCTTTTGTGTAAACTACAAAAAGAAAACGAAAAGTACAAAAAGAATGTCAATGTTAAAAAATATTCTCTTCAGCTAAAAAAAAGGTCAAGGAATTATCAAACATTTCTGTGTTTTTCTTTTGCATTCACATTGCAGTGACACACAAAAACGGGTCCCTATTAGAGACCCAAGTACTTGGCCTGTACAAGAAATTCTTGGAAACAAAATCACATCCACCAAGTCTTAAAGAAGAAAATCAAATCCTTTTCCCCCAAGCCAAAGAGGAAAACGAAACAAAACTAATGATTTTAAGGTCAAACTAGACAATGATGAAAAACTATTTGCAACTAAATGTAAAAGAAAACCAGAGACTGGTAAGATGCCGTTTAAAAGGAAGAGCAAGGGAGACGGAGGTCAAAGGAAATAGAAAGGGGAACTAACTCTGCTCAGAAATAACATGTCCTTCTATATAAAATATATGAAATTTCAACTCCCCTTTTCAAAGGGGGAGTTGTTGTTTTGATGACCATTCAAATGATGGCAAATTTATAAGAAGAAACGTGAATATGGAGAGGAACTAAACATATTAGACGTTCATAAGGCAATACGGGGAAATAAATAACGAAAATTCCATTAAGTTGATGTGGGCTCGGTGGGTGGAGAAGGGGTTGGTAGGGAAATTATTGCTAGTACCCTCAAAATGTGCTGACCTTTATGCCCCTGCTGTTTGCCTTTTGTAAATGTTTAATTTTGGTTCGTTTTACCAAAAAATGAAATAGAAAAATTAACTAAATTGATGTGGGAATTTAGACCAATTGCATGGCAATGAGGGGGATGGAAGGTGTTCGCTTCTCTCTGTACCTTTAAAATCCCTGCGCTATTTCAACTAACTCCTAAACAGTCAACATTGCCCTAAATTAAACGAAGTCTTACAGAAGCGTTATTCTTTTCTATTATCGCCTAGATTTTGGCGGTAAAAAAAATTGAAAAATGTTTACTTTATGTCAAGTGAATTTATGAAAACTAAATATTTACACGCAGCTGCACTCAGACACCATTGGAAGGGCAACGAATAAACCACCACCTTTGGGTGGCCCTCGAAATTAGGGATTTGTAAACCCTATAATGAGAGGGATGTTTGCATAGCATGTTTAACTTGGAAACTATTGACAGATTCAGTTTTGTCAAGGGGGTTTATAATTCAATTTGAATTTAGATAACTGTTGTATTTTAGGTTGAATAGAGACTAAGAGCACAAGGTAGTAAAACTACCTAAAGAACATTTCAAATTAGTGGAAAATGTCTTTAGAAAAGATGTACAATTATTACAAATTAAAAAAGAATATTGCATGATATTCATTGTAGGAGATTTGTCGCAATAGGGAAATATTTCAGCCGCTTCTAAATGGATGCACCGATCGAAATGCAATTTCATATGGGCATAGCTGAGATCTTCTGCTAGAGAAATTGAAAGAGTGGAACCACAAGAACCTCACTGGAGGCGTACAGTGCGTGCCTAAATTTGGCTACATCGACAATCAAACAATTTTTTGGCCTTATAAAACTTTGCATTTTATTTTTAAGGATAATAATAATAGCGTATTATAGAACCACAAAGTTTTATTATTTATTTTTATTATTATTTATTATTATTATTATTATTTTAGTTTTTTATAGCCGAGGTATTTCAATTTAGGTTACCACTGTGCGGTGCTTATGGGGTCTATGACGTTTAAATTCTTCAATTTCTGTAGCATAACATCTTAGCTAAGCCCACGTGAAATTTCATCTTGATCATGGTGGTGCTTTTTAGAAACGACTCAATTATTTAAATTTTTTCTAGAAAACAACTCTGGTATATATGTACGTGTGACACTTACGAGTAGTATGATTAATATTTATTTAATATTCATTTTATTTTACATGAGAATTTCATATAGGTTCATTACAAACTATTTGTTTTTGCCTAGTATACTGTTAGCCTAATTGCTTTAATGCTTTAACATTATTCAGTTGATTAGGACTGAAGTAAATTCAAATTTTAACATATCTAGAAATTCTACGTATGAGTAATAACAATTGGATATATCACATACGCCCACGTGCTTCGTTGATACTTTTCCGCTTTGCTTTTCGGTTGTTTTACAGGAAATAATGAACGTAAATAAAAATAAAAGGAATAATAACAGATTCGAAATACATTTTGAGAATTTTTTTAAATTATAAAGGAGGTGGGCTTTATTACCTCCAATTTGAAAAGAACAAGTGTCTGTTCCTGGATGTCGAACGAAAGTTTTCGTTCATGGTGTAAACGAATAAAATTCGATCTGTGTGGCACAATATTCTCATTTAACTTACTTACTTATCCGGTCTCGGACAACCCCGGGGGGTCAGGGACCTTACAAAACGAAGATAACATATTTCGCCAACCAGTTCAATCTTTTGCTTTATCTCTCCAGTTGGCAATACCAAGTGTACGCAGGGATTCGTCAACCTGATCCCTCCAGCGGAGTCTTGGTCTTCCTACTTTTCGTCTTCCTTCGAGTTCGGTTTCGAAAAGCCTTCGCGCTGGTTCATCTTCATCCATTCTACTGACATGGCCTAGCCAGCGCAATCGCGTTATCTTGATCCGCTTAACTATGTAAATGTCAGGATAAAGCTCATACAGCTCATGATTCATGCGTCGCCGATACTCGCCGTTGTGCACTATAGGGCCATACATTTTTCGGAGTATTTTTCTCTCGAAGACTCCTACAGATGTTTCGTCTGCTTGCGATAGGACCCAGGATTCTGCGCCATAAAGCAAGACAGGTTGAATGAGAGTCTGGTACAGCTGGACTTTTGTTACTCGAGAGAGGACTTTATCTCTAAAGTGCTTGCTTAGCCCAAAATAACATCTATTCGCAAGCACAATTCTCCGTTTGATCTCAAGGCTGATGTTGTTGTTTTTGTTCACGGCAGATCCGAGGTATATAAATTCGTCCACTACCTCGAAGTCATAACGGTTATCAACGTTCACGCTTTGGTCTAATCGCGTGGAGGCCCTGTTCGTTGAAACCATTAATTTTGTCTTGTCCTCATTCACCGTCAGACCCACTTTTGCTGACTCCTTCTCAATTCTCGAAAAAACCGCAGTAACTTCTCTAATTGTGCGCCCAATGATATCTATATCATCAGCATACGCGAGCAGCATGTGACTTTTGCTGCTGATGGTTTTATTCATATTGACTGCAGCTTTTCTCATAATGATCTCTATTAAGATGTTAAAGAGATCGCACGATAGGGGGTCTCATTTAAGGTCATACGTAAATTTAAAATTCCCTTATTTTCAATAACCTGCAAACTGCGATCAAAGAGAAAATCAGTCAAACCAAACCTTCTGACTAAGAGGACCAAACCAAATTATAGTCGAATTCAAGTGACTGGATTTCTTTCGAGATCGAGGAGCAGAGATCAGGATATTTGATGGGAATTTATACAGACCGTACTTGGCAGGCCTATTGTAATTTATATTGATCATACTTGGCAGTCCTATTATTGATATACGTTTTATTGATAGTAATTCAGTTTATGACACTCGTAATTAAGGCAACATAAGTTTAAGTTCTGACATTTTTGAAAAAGCTAAAATTGCGTCATATTATGTTTTTAATTCAATGCGGACGAATTAATGTCACTCGAGACAAACGTGGAGGGTAGTCGGTGGGAGATTACACTAAAGACTACTATAGAGAAGGTAACCTGATTTCAAGGAAGATGTACGTACCCCTTGCTGAGATAATATAAAATAAATGGATTCCCATTACATCCCATGAAGTAATCGGCGAGACCTTCTCACAACCAGTGAGCTGGGCGCTTTCCCGATTTTCACTCACTGATTGGGACCTACAGTTTTAACCCGGTTCTGAACGGTATTTTAAGAAGTTTTTTCATGGCTAAATACTCGATAGTGTCGCGCCGTCACTATACGAGTTGACCGCCGTTGAAAGAAATTTAAGGTGGTCAGAACAGGGATCGAACTCAGGATCTCATGTACAAGAGGCGCGCATACTATCCATTGCACCACCGATGTAAATATGTCAACAATATTTTTATAATTTTTGATTGATTTATTGATTATTTGATTATAATTAAATATTGCACATACGTCTTGAGGCTTCCCGTTTTTTGTCACTATTAAGTTGCTGATATATTCGTACTGGGTTCTTTGTTACGGCCTATGTATTATTCTACTTCAATTAAATCAATATATTTCTGATCTATCTGATTTAATGGACATATGTTGACGTTATATGATATTTAATTTATGGAAAAAAATTGCATATGATTAATATTTTTGAATTATTTATGAGTTATTTGTCTATACGATTTTGGATTGATTTAAAATTGTTACGTATGAGCAACATTTGTTTTATATGTGATTTATTTCTATAAATGCCATATGTAAATAATACAAGATAATTTTTATTTTTTTCGTTTGACTTCAATGGACTTAGGTAAACATTTCAACGTTATATATATGATTTTTATTCATTTAAAAGTCATACGTATGAGTAATAGTTGATGTCGATTAAATATTACTCATACACCTTCATGTTTAAATAGTTTTTGATTAATTTAAAATTTATACGTATTAGTAATATTTGATTACTATTAAATATTACATTGGCGTAGGGATTATATCCTCTAATTTATATCTATGCCGACATTGTTTATTTAATTTACAGTTCTCTAAAATATCTATCAGCGAACTTCCCTATTGATTAACACATTGAAACCGTAGGATATTTTTTTATGAATTATAAATAAATAAATATATATTTCCCCATTACATATCGGAAAGAAACCGGGGACACCTGCTCACAATCAGTAACCTGCACGACACGCAGCAGGAGGTCACCGTCGTAGGAAGCAGTGAAAGCTAATCAGTGTCTCATTTACAAGAGTTTCGCAGGCTGACCATTGCACAGCCAATGGCCAGTTCCTAGTTTAAATTGTTTACATGTAACAGTTGTACGTATGAGTAATATTTAATAAATATATACACAAACGGCTTTACGTTGTTGGTTACTCGGATATATGAGTTATTTCAATTAATTGTGAAAACCTTAAACAGCGGTCTTTGAATTAACCTGTAGGAAGGGGCCAGTGGCGGCCCGCAACTTTAATTCTTCCGTGCTCCCTTTGGGGTTCGCGTTAACTGGTTAACTGAGGCGTATACGCCTGTACATATAGGGGCATTCATACCGTAGTTTTTGAAAATCGTTGTGCCGAATTCAATGTAGCGTCGCTCTTTACAAAAATATTTCGTTTGATGTTTATATGTTCAAAAGATTGAATCAAATTATATATTTAAAAAGTCAAATGTAGAATGTTAATTCATTAATTGAAAGATATACAATTTTGTAGGAACTTAGAAGTTTGATAGCTTCAATTATAAGTGAAGCAGTCATTTGAGAAACACCTCATGTCCATTTGAGAAACAACACATATCCAACAACGTTTATAATTTGTTTATATATCAGAATAAAAATAGTAACATTTTTTTTGTTAGAATTAATTTACCAAACCCCTGTAAAAACATATAAAAAATCCAAAAATTATATGATGTTAAATTATGGACCAGCTGGGGTTTTTTTGATTTCCCGAAAGTTGACTTTTTTGGATATGAAGTGATTCTCAAATGACGAAATCAAGGTTAGTTGCTAAAGTAACGCTTTACTGTGTGTAGACTTGCGTATACTTCTGCGTGGCGCCTTTTCGAATATGTCAACCTCATAACACCTGACTTGGTGTTTACACGCCTTCAATTGTGGGTGAAATAGGTATGCGTATGATTAATAATTAATTACAATTTAGTATTTCCCAAAAGACTTACGATTTTGCTGTAGTACTTGGCGTATGAATAATTTCAAATATTGAAAAAAAGTTAATTAACTGAACTGCATGCCGTGGTATGCACAAGTCTTCAATTGGGGGTACAATAGGTATGCGTATGATTAATAATTGATTACAATTCAATATTTCACATACGACTTGAAATTGAATATGACTTACGATTTTGCCGTGGTACTTGCGTATGAGATATTTCAATTATAAAATAAATGATTACTTTGCTGAATTGCATTCCTTGTTGTGCAAGAGACTTCAATTGGGAGGTACAATAGGTATGCGTATGATTAATAATTTATTACAACTAAATATTTCACATACGCCTTACGAGTTTTCTGCAGTACTTGGCGTATGACATATTTCAATTATAAAATAAATGGTAAATTTGATGAAATTGCATATGACTTACGATTTTGCTGTAGTACTTGGCGTATGAGACATTTCAATTGTAAAATAAATGGTAAATTTTGTGAAATTGCATTGAATTTACTAACATAACTTATTTTCTATTACACGCCTTGTAGCAATACGGGAAGCTTCTCACAATCCGAAGCGTTTTTGATTTAACGACTGGGAGTTACAGTTTTATACCCATTCTAGTATTTGTATTTCGCATGCGTGTCAGTTGTACTAATACATAAATATGTGGAAATCAATATGATTAATATTTTATTACAATTAAGTGTTTCACATACGACTTAAAATTTTCCCGTAGTAGATGGCGTATGAGTTATTTTAATTTTTAATAATAAACGGTTGATTTGATCAATTTTAATTTGAGTTATGTAAAAAGATGAGCAGGCTGTGCGCTTTTTATTTTTAGAAATAGAGATTGGAATCCGTAATTTTTGACAGATTTTAATAAAATACTACTAATGAATATATACCACATTTCCCCATACTGCAATGCATAAGAGGTATTCTTAGTTCTATCTATAAAAATGTATTTGTCGTAATGTTAGACATCTAGAGTAACTTCATACCATGACTGGTTAAAGATGGACATATTGAAAAAGACGTTAGTGCGTTGTTGGTATGTATTATTTGATTTTAATATATGATTGAATATTTGATATTTCGATATTTCTCCCTTTTTTAGAATTTAATTCCTAGATACACCACCGCATCTATGTAACTATTTCCCATCATAGTAATTTCTCTCAGTTGTCAATTAATATAATTTTTCTCTTCTTTCCCACACCAACTTATATTTTGTCCCATTTTCTTGTACTTCACATTGAAACTTTTTCGGTATCTCTATCAACTATTAAATCACCATTAATTTTGAAGCTGCAAACGTTTCTCAATTAAGTTCTCTTATATGTCAAGGTAAACTTTCCCCCATGTACATGGAGGCACATGACGTCGTACAAGCGAACGTGAAAGTGAACGCGAACGTCGTTTATGCTATTCACAACACTCATACGTAACAGTGTCTTAGAAAACTTTGCGACAAAGCTGAAACCATTTTGGAGGACTTCTTCCGCCAGCGACAGCGACAATCTAAGAAGGTTGAACACAAAAATTGTTACATATTGAAATTGAAGATTCCGCAACTACCTCACACCCCTGTAATATATACCTTCCAACTCCCCGTAGCCTTCAATGTTTCGCAACCGTTAGGCATAAAAAGGACCTATAACAGCAAGGATTTGTGAGGGGCAGGGGAGGTGAATTTTGCGCCTATGTTTAGGTAGACTTGTACTTGAAAATGTAGTCGTATATATGGAAAACATAATTTGAAGTCACACCTTTTCCTGTTCTCTTTATTTATTTCTATTATTTTCATTCGGTTTCGGTTCGTTTCTTTTGTTTAATTTTGCGTGTATGGTGAACACCATGTAATTTGCCTATCCTTCAAGGGACAACTCCTACAATGTTTCTCCCTCACCCCTTGGATTATATTAACAAAGTCTTTGAGAGGAAACGGAAATACAAACGCAAACGAAATATAAACAAAACATGAGCCTGAATGGCGACTACTCCGACTCCTTGAACAGTATTTATTAGTGAACAAAAAAAAAAACAAGGACGATAGACGAAAACACAACCTCAACAACAAATTTGGAAAATGACAAAAGTTTTGATAGCAAAACTAATGACATGTCACGGTAAATCTAAATGTCTTGAAGAACAACAGAAGAAGAAACTCAAACAAATGTTTCCGACATGCCATGTCTGTGATCTATTGAAGTTGCCATCGAAAGATAGATGTGTAACTGTTACGGATATTCAAATACCACAAGAACATAGTTATTCATAACAATGGCAGTGGGACAGGATAGTTTTTAGTTTTCCAGAAAGTTATTGCTGGTACGTTGATTCTCTAGGATGCCACAACATGTTTGTCCATTCTTTGCATAGCAACCCTAAACTCAGTTGCTTGTTTCTTCTTTATTATATACCAGCAATATTCAGTGGAAATGCCCTCCTGAAGATTACCACTAGATTGCTTTTTTAAAGTGTAGCGGAAAATTGGAATGATGAGATTTTGAAATATTGGAATAGTGTTAGAACAAGAAAACTATACGTAAAAGGAGTTAAATTAAGAAACGGTAAAAATAGTACTAATACGTCTGTTTGTGTAGAGTATATAGAACACCCAATCGTAAGATTGTTGCTATTTATTTGGCATTGTTATTACAACTGGAAGTATGAGTTTTTGACAGAGTTCGAACAAGAAAACTACTGCCTAAAGGAGTTTAATTAATAAACAATAAAAAAATTTTCTAATTGTTTACAGTTTACAGAACACCCAAGCGTATGATTGTTGCTATTTATTTAGTTAGTTTAGGTTAGTTCGCAAACGCATAAGGGGCAAACTATTGGCAATAGTAGAAAAGTATTTAGATTCGCAGGAAATTGTTTGTTCGTCCGAACTTTGGAATATTGCAGCATTATTGTAGCCCGAAATCTAAACTCCATTCTTTTCACTGGAAATCCAAACACTCCTGCTTAATTCTCCTCACTGTATAAAATCATTTTAGTGGTAATGTCCAACCAGACATTAATATTAAATTGATTTTATAAGAAATGAAGTCGACAATTGGAATGATGAGATTTTGACATATTGAGAAAAAACTAACAAGAAAAATACTGCGTACAATGAGTTTAGTTAAGAAAAAAATTATAACTTATACGTCTGTTTCTATACAGTTTATGGGACACCCAAGCGTATGGTTGATGTATTTAAATTGACATTGTTATTACTCATACGCATAATTTAGTTAGTAGTAGAATTTTAGATTTACAGAACATTTTCCGAAATTTCGAACCTATCGCAATATGTTTGTCGGTTAGCGTGACCCGTTATACAAGAATTTGCAATCTTTTGTCACGAACTAAACGACGCATCGATTTTCCTGATTAAGGGATAAACAAAGTTTTTTTTAAGAACAGCTTTCCTACTCTACGGGATTTATAAGATATCCACCCCAGTATGTTTAAAAACCGTCAGATTATTTTTGTGTGGAAATTTTGGAATTTTTAAACAAATCGCATAGAATAATTTGGTCCTGTGAAATAAAATTATTGCTTTTTATTTTAATACAAATTATAAACTGTTATAAATTTCTCACAATATTTCAAGAAACCCAACAGAATGTATAACATTGCGTTTTAGAAGAATTTGATTTTCTATGAGACTATTTTTTAAGGTACGATGTGGATGAAAATTATTCCATGCAATGTGATTAAATATTTTTTCCGTAACACACATCTCATTACGCAAGTTTTGAGAACCATTGTCTAGTTTTGAGACCTATATTGGAAACAAAAATCGATTGATTTAAAACATATAATGGCGTCGCTGTCTTTAACAGTCAAATGAATCGGTAATTTGTACGCTTCGATTGGGAGACATTCCTAAGTTTATTGTTCGACGAGACACCTCATTTTCCGTTCCTCACGCGCTGCAGTTTCTCTTTAATTTATAAATGTAGCCAGAATTATAGAAAATAAAGCAATAAAATCTAATAATTAATGTTACATATACGTCAGAACTTATGCGTATGAAAGACGTATACATAAAAATACGTATTGCTCATACGTTTATGATATTACGTATAAATATGGATCCATAACTACATCGATGTTGGGATACAGATTATAAAGCTCGTGGTTCATACGTTTTCTTACGCTGTTTCTTTTGTAGGCCCGTATAGTCTGATATAGTTGGATCTTCGTTTCCCGAGAGGGGCGTTTATCGCGAAAGTGCTCGCTTAGCCCGAAATAACACCTGTTCGTGAGCACAATTCCCTGTTTGATTTCCAGGCAGGTTCGAGGTAAATAAATTCGTCCATAACCTCGAAATCATAACGGTTATAACTGTTTGTTTTGTCCTCGTTTACTGTCAAACCCACCTTTGCTGATGCCTTATCAATATTATTTTATACCCTCCATATATTTTACTTCCATGGCATCCATGCGTATGATTGATGTGCTCATTTAATTCTATATTACCCATACTAGGTTGTACCGCCGCCAATTATAGTTAGTATGGGCTAGGTTGGAAAATAGAAGAATGTCCACCCACCTTAGCTGATGCCTTCTCAATATTATTTTATACCCTCCATATATTTTATTTCCAGGGCATCCATGCGTATGATTGATGTGTTCATTTAATTCGATATTACCCATACTAGGTTGTACGGCCACCAATTATATTATGGGCTAGGTTAGGAAATAGAAGAATTCAGCGCATAATGCCCAATTTCTGGGGGTATTGTGTCACTGGAGTAAGGGGTTAAAGTCTTAATCTTGCGAAACTGGGCATTGACAGGTAATGTGATTTTCTTCTCATGCCACGCCCTATATTCGTTGAACCAGCTGATTCAATTCTATGAGTGAAGTGCTTCATTTGACCATCAACGAAACAGAGATACTTCGCGAATGGTCAGCTGATTAATAATTTGGTTCTATTCCTACCAAGGTAAATTTCGGTCAGCAACCACATCGTTAGTCTTGCGTAAAAAGGGTCAGTTTACTGTTTCCAATCGTGTTTCCGAGATTTGCATTGATTATACGGTATCAGAAAAATGTTTTGACTACAGAATGGGTTGGACTCTTCAATATAAGTGTGTACCTATTTCGTTGGAGATACGCCCAGCAGTTTGATAATTTACAACTCGTCATTACTAGGTAAACAAAACAAACTGGGTTCTCGTAAAACATTGAGATTAGCCCTTTTTCTAACAGCATCGATATATGCATTAAAAACTGTCTTAAAGAATATATTAAATATTATATATGATTCGCCGGGAAAATGCAGGACAAATAAGTTAATCAAAAAATATTATATTACTCATATCCCCCATACATATTACTTTCAGGGCACCCATGCGTATGACTATGCGTATTGAATTCAATACTACTCATATAAATTTGAACCGTCATATTACCATGAACTGAACGGGTTGGGATTTTCAATATAATTGTCTACCTATTTCGTTGCAGTTAGGCCCAAGCAGTTTAGTCCTTTTGTAGGTAAAAAACACCCGATGTGCCCTCGTAAAAATGGAGATTCGCCCTTTTTACCCAACAGCATCGATATATGCATTAGAAACTGTCTTAAAGAATGCATTAAATATTATATGTGATTCGCCGGGAAAATGCGGGATAAATAAATTAAACAAAAAATATATTATTACTCATACCCTGCATACAAATTACTTTCAGGACACCCATGCGTATGACTATTCTTATTGAATTCAGTATTACCCATATTAATTTGAACCGTCATATTGCTCTATCATGATTTATTAAATTTTTTGAATATTTTTAATGTGACTAATTTTAAAATCTGGAAGTTTTTGTTTAGTTTTCCTAAATAAGAATAATATATCCAAATTTCAGCGAATCAAAAATATTCGAACTTGGATTGTAGCAGCACTATTAACTATTAATATTACTAATACGAACATGTAGTCGGCAAATAAATTGATAACTTGTAGGGAAATACTGCCATACAAAATAATATTAATCATGCGCTTCGGAGTGGGCATTACAAATTTACAAGTTTCGCAATTATGTATACAATTTACAGAACATTCAGAATTTAGTTTTACTATGAGATAAAAATAAATATTTTTTTTAGTTTTCCGATCATTTAGAAAAGCGCACTTAAATAAACGATTCATATAAAAATAAAAATAAATATTTTCCCATAACATCCCTTGAAGGGACTGGGGAGAGCTTCTCACAACCAGTGAGTTGTGCGCTTTCTAGTTGTACATGCACTGATTGGGACCTACAATTTTTACACCGGTTCCGAACGGTGTTTTGAGAAACTTTTTCATATACAACGATTCCTATAGAAACTAATATTACATCAGTGCGTATGATTGATGCACTTAAGTAATTCGACATTACTCATATGGTATGGTAGACATAATGACCTCTATCAATATCAATTATACGTCGCAGTAATCTTTAAATTTAAAATGTAATAACGAATAAAAAACAGTTACATACTGATAACAAATACAATATGTGTCGCTCTTGACCATTTCTAACTGTCCAAAATTACAAACTTACCTGGTAAGAAAATGTCAATACTTGTCATTATCGTTTCTACCTAAATGTATAACTTCGTTGAACAATTTTAAACTGACGCAGCACTTTTTGGTGATTGATTGAAACGTTAAGTATTTGAAAACAATCAACAGTCTAGCAGGTTAAGTACTTTGTGTCAATGTTTAAACTTCGCCCAAAAACAAACTTTAAACAATTCATTAATGTCAAAGTTTTAATGACGTTGGTCTACCATTTTGGCATATAATGCTGAGACGCAGTAACGTCAAGTTTACAAAACTCTAATCAACTTAAATAGATGTCAATTTGTAACATTGACTATTTCAAGCTGAAAGTGATTAAAAATTAAATAATCTATTAGGTATTTTAAGGAAACTGTGTTAGGGGTTTCATGAATCATTACACTATTTTGAAGTCGTTAGGTTTTAAGGTTTCCTAGTTTTGTTTAAAGATGTCCTGTATACAATATGACTGTGTGGCGTATGAGTGATTTATGTTTAGAAATCAATATGAATTATACGATCATGCTATAAAACTGTTATGGAACTATAGTCTTCACTGATACGATTTTCAGTGTCCGAAAATTACAGGAGAAACCTTTAATAATATTCCAAAATTTGATTAATCTGAGTTTACGCTCGCATTAAATGACAACAAGCCCTAGATGACTAATTTCTTTAAAGAGATGCAATATAGTAAAGGGTGGTCCAATGTTAATTGTAAATACAACAAAAAGTTTTCTTCGCGTTTTTACAATTGAGCAATTATTTGGATCAAACGTTTTAATAACATCAACACGTTATTGGTGCGTTAGATGCTCCATTAAAATTGTTGTCGACTTCTCTGCACGACTGTCTTATACAAACTGACAAATGTCAATGAAACAGAAATGGCGGTCAAAGAACTTATGTTCCGTATTTCAGATTTCCAATAAGGAACATATATTCAGACCAAAAGCGGTGTACAAGTAGACAGTCAAAATTTTTCTTCACCCAAATGCCAACAAATACAAGGAGTGAAACCCTAGTCATTCTCTGTTCTCTCTCTTACTCTCTTCATTGAATACTTCAATACACGAGCAGCTTTTTGATAGTGTTATTGTATATAACTATTCAAATTCCAACCATGTTGAAGTAACATTACATAAACTACGCAAAACGTATGAAATAATCAAGATATGACGCGAGAGAGACATGCGATTGAGTTAATTTATAGAATTTTTTGGTTCTCTTTTACCAGGGTTGGCAAATTGCGCACATCTTCTGGTCGTCTAATTCTAAATCGCCTTTGTACCCACACTTGAAAGAATGTAATTTCATTGTATGTTCATTGTTTTGGGTGATGCACTCCCAATTGGGTTTTATGTCGTAATCGTTTTGGGATATATGATATTCCTCATTTTGGACGATATGATATTCCTGATTTTGGGCAATGTCGGACGTCCTGTGTTCTCAAAATTTCATTTTATCCAAAATAAAAATTTTGGACACTTCGTCTTTTTTAGCGAGGGTTTTGGGGTTTATGACACGATTTGAGTTCTATGACATTTGTCATTTTGGTCAAAAACTTTTGGCACGAAATAACGCCACGCTACAATTAACGTTTAGATATTTTTAAAATTTCGCATATTTCTAATTATTAAGAACATTATTTGTAGAATCGGTGGTGCAATGGTTAGTGTGCGCGGCTCTTGTGCATGAGATCCTGGGTTCGAACCCTTCAAATTTTCTTTCGGCGGCGGTCACCTCGCATAGTGACGGCGACACTATCGAGTATCTAGCCATGAAAAAGCTTCTCAAATTACCGTTCGGAATCGGTGTAAAACTGTAGGTCTCAATCAGTGAGTGAAAACTGGAAAGCGCACAGCTCAGTGATTGTGAGAAGTTCTCCCCAGTCCCTTCATGGGATGTAATGGGAAAGGAAACCAACCATTTGTAGAAATATTCCAGCTGGTTAATTTTATAAATTTATCTATTCCTGAAGATGTCCGTCGAATAAATAAAAAAGAAAACATTTGACAAACTACATATGACCTAGAGCTCAATTATATAAGGAACTACAGGCAATCAACAAAATCTCTAATCTTTTCCAAACCAAAAACATTCAAAATTGTTTTATTTCAGTAAAGTCTATTAATATTACTAATACGCCATCACGTAGCGGCAGATAAATTGCTTAATTGTGGGAAGTTATTGTCCTATATAATAATATTAATTATACGCTTTAGCAAAGACATGAATTATTTACAAGAGTTTGGGATGAATGGCAGCTGTACAAGATGTAGACACAGTGGGTCATCCCATTGCATTACTCTGGTGTCAGTTCCATATTCAATAACTAAAATATTATATTTTGAATATTAGATGCCAGAGAATTGAAGAGATTGTATAAATCGGGGCGAATGGGGAGGTAACTTTAGTATCCTGTCGTTTCTGGTTATAATCTTTTCTTATTAAGCTGCAGTTAAGAAATGAAACTGAGTTTTCTTTCCTTCTATCCAGATGTTAAAATCTCTATCCTTTGTGCAAGAAAAGGTGAGGGGCCGTGTACAAAATATTCCTTAAATATTGTAGATGTAAGAAATTAATGATATTGCTGATACGAGGATGGTGTCCATGCAGAAATTATGTAGATTCTAGCGAGGTTTTATAATTTGATAATGTGCGTATAAGTCATAAATATTATTTGAAATATTTGTAACTCATACGCACAGGAGGTGATACTCCTACGTACAGGAGGTGATACAGATGTCTGGTTTGTAAAAATTATAAATATTTTTATTGTAAAAATTTTGATAAAAAACTTCCACGTTTAACCTCGTATAATCCGCGTTCAAGCAGCCAAGTATTCATAAAGGTTAGATATCTCTCGTTTTTCAGATAAATCTAAAAAAACATTCCGAGGGGTAAAACATATTAACAAAGTATTTATGTTAGTACCTACACTTTGCTAACAAGTACGTGTTCATAGCTAAATGAAGTATCCTATCTGCTTTGTAAAAGGATATTACAAACTCCTGTTACACAAATCCATACACAAGTGCCAGTACGAGTGCGACTGCGAGTTGCATGCCTGTGTGTATTTGTTGGCCCCAACCAAATAAGGAAATGCAAAATGTGAAATATAGACATACATGCACATGTATCCATATATGCACAATCCTTTTGTATGTGCGATAGTGAATATGTATGTCCTGGAACTGAAATGTTTGGTAATATGCCAAAAGGTTTTCTCTGTGCTCTGCATTGACTTTCAAATGCTTTTATGAACAAACATCTCTACTTAATAACGAATATTACAATGATATGAATACGCACTCTCTTTTTGTTACATATTGTGGATATGACAACGACATTTTCCAGAAAGAGACATGCAAGGAAATTAAGGTCGTTGCAGGATTTTTTTGCAGTAACATTTTGAGTGCAATAATGTCTATAGATTGTTGCCTCAAACTATATTTGGACAAATTGGATATATTTTTTGTTTTAAATTCAGTTGCCAGGATATTAAGGGATCGATTTCAAGTAATTGAGTAAGACAAAGGTCCTTCAGTGTGAAACGTACGAAATCTGTAGTTATTTTATTATCATTTGAACCTGATTTAAGGTAAATTAAGTTAATCACAGTAGATTGAGATAAATTGGAAGAAAGTGTTTAAAGAAAACCATAGACTTCTTGAATAACAATTTTGTAACTCTCACCAGTCGCAGAAAAAATTTTGTTTCTTCACTTAGATGTGGCTTGTGGAAGACGTAAAATGGGTTTCATTGTTAACTACTAGATTTTAAGTGCCTGAAATGTAATAGTGTTTAAATTACGAGTATATATAAAGGGTGTCTCAGTAAGAATGTACTTTTTAATTTAAAAAAAAAACATGTATTTTTTGAAGTAATAAAAGTATTTTTTGAATAATTTTTTTATTGGATTATAAAGAAGACATATTCCGACATATTCTGATTGAGTATGCAATAAAATATCATTTAAATGGTCCCCATAGCTGCAATTACAGGCCATTACTCTGCCCATGAAATTTTCCATGACTTTTTCACATAGATGTGGCTGTATCTCACCGATAACGCATTGGATCGCGGATTTGAGCTCAGGAATTGTTTTTGAATTATCCGCGTAAACCCGAGATTTCACAAAACCACAAGGAAAGAAATCACACAGCTCTAAATCGCATGATCTTGGTGGCCAGTTGACATCACAATTTCTTGAGATAATTTGTTCTGGTAATCGTTGCAGCAAAAAATCGATTGTTTCATGCGCGTTGTACCAGATGGCGCCGTCTTGCGGAAATTTTCACCGATGACGCGTTCGATCTCGGGTTTGAGCCCAGGAATTGTTTATGGTTTATTCGCATAAACCCGAGATTTTACAAAACCCCAAAGAATAAAGTCGAACGGCGTTAAATCGCATGGTCTTGGTGGCCAGTTGACATCAAAATTTCTTGAGATAATTTGTTCTGGAAGTCTTTGCTGCAATAACTCAATTGTTACATGCGCGTTGTACCAGATGTCGCCGTCTTGCGGAAATCACATGTCGTCCAGATCCATACCATCCAGTTGAGGCTACAAGAACTCCGCTATTATGTTCCTGTAATGAATGCAGTTCACAGCCACTGCAATTTTGGTCTCATTTTCTATAACGTAAGGCCCAATCACGCCGCCTGACCAAAATCCGCACCAGACAGTTGCTCGTTGTGGGCCCATTTGCTTCTCATGGATTGCATGAGCATTTTCTAAGCCCCAAATTTGACAATTTTATGTATTTACGAAGCCATTCAGATGGAAATGCGCTTCATCGGAGAAGATGATTTTTTTTGGAAAAATTAGCATTGATTTCACTTTGCTCCATTACCCATTGAAGTAATTGCCTGCGCTTTCCATGGTCTGCTGGTTTGAGCTCCTTAGTAAGCTGAATATTGAGCGCATGAAGGTGGAGGTCTTTTGTCAAAATTCGCTTCGTAGTGCTTCGAGAAATGTGAACGTGTTGAGAACGATGCCGAATTAATGTTCTTGGCCTTTCGGTGATACTCTCGTTTACACCGCCAATGTTTTCAAGTTTTAATAATCGGAATAAACATATGTGACAGCTGCCAAATTTCAGAGTTGCCACTTGCACAGAAAACAAAATTACCCTAAATTTAAAAAGTGCAATCTTACTGAGACACCTTTTAAAATCTATTGTTATTCCTTATACGTCATCACATGGAGTATCATACAAATAATATCAATCATACGCAGTTGTAAGAAACGAAAAAAAATGGTGTTCGATAACATCCCATGAAGGGATGAGCTCTCATGAGAGCTTCTCACAATCAGTGAGATGTGGGATTTCTAGTTTTACACTCACTGCTAGGCATCTACAATTTTACACCGGTTCCGATCCGTATTTTGAGAAGCGTTTTCATGGCTCGTTATCAAGTAAGTACTTCGCCACTTTAGACGACGATCAAGCAGAATTCCAAGATAATCAACTTCATTCGATTGAGGGATAATAACATTGTTAAGACTAACTGCGGGCATTTTTCGGTTCTTAGAGTCAATGTAACATGTTGTGCTCATTGACACCGAGTCTTCAATTTGACAACCATATTTGTTACAAGCCTAAGTGTTCATTTAAAGTCCCGGATGCCTCTAAGCAACATTTGTTAGTGCCTAGGAAAGCTGTATAATCAGAAAATGCCGATTTTACACGTCGTCTATTCGTTGGTATATCAGAAGTATAGATAATATACATGATAGGGGCCAATACACTTCCTTGGGGAACTTCAGCTCTAATTCGATAATATCCGGTAATATATCCTTTCTGCTTTAGCCCGAATATTCTTCCTGATAGTTAAGATATAAGAATACCATTAACATTTTTTGGGAGTGACCTTTTTATTTTATGTACAAGACCCTCGAACATTTTTGGGAGTAACATTTTTATTTTATGTACTTTATAAGACCCTCGTGCCAAACTTTATCAAATGCTTGGTCTATATCCAAGGATACTACAGAGCAGTATTTCTTATCCTCAAATGCACTTCGTATTTCATCTGTTATTTGGAGCATCTGCTCCATAGTGACTTGCTTCGCTCGATATATAAACTGGTGTGAAGCCACAGGAATATGGGCTATATAATTTTAGAGAGCACCAGTTATTCAAAAACTAGGAAGTAAACTAATAGGTCTGTATGGAGAACGTCTGGTTTTGCCTGGTTTTGGCTCAGTTGACGAGTTGCTCAATGTTTCTATAAATTAGTATTAATCATACGTACCGAGTAATATTTTTTAATAACATTTATGACGTATTAGAAAAAGTATTTTTTCCTACAGTACTGTTCTTGTCTCATTTATCATTTAAAGTTACAATAACAGGACTGACTTCTAACCCTTTGACAACCACATCCAAATATTCTACCCACGGAGTTTTGGCATACATTATTTTACAGGTAAGATATAGATAATATTTGTCGTTAGGTGAAATGTGATGGTTCGGCTACAACACAATCAACTATTACAAATAACTTTTATTTTATTATATTTGAATAAATGTTTGATTTTTCTATTTCTTACGAGCTACACGATCAGGGGTTTTTTGTGCACATTGGAACAGATTTATTTTTGTTTAAATGTATTTTATTACCTCTAGCCTGGAGAATTATATATGCCAATAACCCTTGGCTAAGCATATTTGGCAGTGTTCGTCAAAAGTTAATAAATCCCTGTAGTAAAAAATGGGTCAGTTGAGGTTAAACCTTAGGGATATAAAAAATAAATAAATATCTAGTTACCTATACAAAATAAAAACAAATTGATAGTTAGTGCACCACTCTTCTTAAATAAACAGATTTAAATCACTAGTATACAATATATAATTACATATTAGTCATACGTCAGGTGTTCCTAGCAATTTAAATATATTTAGCAATTAATATCAATTACACGCCTGAAGGAAATATTGTACGCTTGTTCAACAAATTTATGGTATTTTTAACAAAATGTTATCAATCTTAAAAAAACCGTGCTTTACTGCTAAGTAAATTATATTTGCCATTCAATTTCAATTTAATTTTCACTTGCAATTTATCATATCATTATATTTCTCTCTCTCATTCTCTTATTATTTCAATGCAAGTTGCCAAAGTTATTAAAGAAACACATGTTTTGATTCCATTTATTTTCATAAAACGAGTACATAACTTTGTTACACTTATGTTTTCATTTTATATGGAATCCTTAAGAACTCACTCTACCCGCGACTCCGCCCATATCTACCAGCAGTACGCCCCCCTGTATCCTGATCCCAGTACTTTTCCTGACTTAAGAAAAATAACAATAACGCCAGTAATATAACATCAATATTTTTCTGCCTTCTGCCTCACTTGATTTTTACTATTGTGCGATGGTGTGTGTGTAAGGAGAGAAGAAGCAATAAAACTGAAGCTGAATAGAAGGAAATTTAATGTATATATATTTTTATGTATTCACATGATTGATAGTAGTCATTGTAGTTGTAGAAAAAATACCAGGGGAGAAAAGAAAATTGTTCATTCAAAGAATATTCTCTTCGTGATGCAGTACTTGCTGTATACGTAAGTAGATTGCCATGTCATAGTATTTGGTACAATTCAATTTCAATTTCCCAACTTTTCCGTACTTTGTCATTCAATGTGAATGCCAGCATTTGTTTGTTACTTAAGCTCTTTGGTGCTGCTGTTTCTGTTACTGCCACCACACTCAGCAGCTGGTGAGGATGTTGCAAGGAGCCAAAACCACTAAAACCACATGGTACTAGGCCAAGCTATGTCCTACAATTTATGAGTACAGTGTACTTACTAGCATAGGCATTAAACAGTGGTAGAGTAGAGGTTTCGTTGTTCCTTGAATATTAAATTGACTGTCAATTAAAGATCAATTGAATTTTAAATAATATTCCATATTAATCATACGTTTTAGTGTAAAAATAATAATTAATATTATTCATACGCTACAGTGTCAAATTATCTTACATAAATAATACTTCAGAATTTGTTTTTGTTTCAAATTATACAATTAATTGCCAAACTGATATTTGAATTGAAAGGCTCTAGACTGCAGCATGTATGTAATGGTTAATTTTTTTGCTATTTGGTTTTTGCAAATTAAATACAGAAATTTTGTGCCACAGAATGAAATATTTATTTTTAAAATGCTTATGTCCATTTATTTCCAATCGTGGTCAGTCTATCCCTCTAGCCGGGAGACTTCCCCGATCCCCACCAAAAAATAGTCTAGTGGGATCAAATCCCACGAACGATGTGGCCAATTGACAGCGTCATAATGTAAGACTAATTGTGCATACAACTGGTCTCTCATTTGGTTCATTGTATTACTTGCAGCGTCACATGTCACCGTAAATTTGAAACCACATGTCAACCAAGTATAATTCTTCCATTTTGGCAGAAAAGTCCGTGCTCATCGAATGGTACCTGCTCCATTGACATATCATTGCGACCATCATCTTCTTTGAAGAACTACGTTTCAATGATGCCATCGGCCCATGAACCGCACCAAGCAGTGGATTTTTCAGGTTCCATTGGCAGCTCTTGAACAGCTTTTGGCTGCTCTTCGGGCCAAATTCGGCAATTCTGGTAGATCGCCCGACATCAGCCCCTGCACCAGCTATATTTTGTATGGGTTTAGACAGAGATCCTTATGTAAACTCTTCCAGGTGGTCGAATAACACAAACCCAAGTACTGCGATCGGCGACAGATGAACACATCGAAACCTTCATTAACACTGGCGGTTACAGCAGCGATATTATCCTCGGTACCCACTATACGGATTGGTGGTTTGATGTCCAATGGAGTGAAAGTGGAGCGAAATCGGTTATGACGATCCAGAAAGACGTAACTTGCAAAACACATTTTTTCACAGAGCACGGGATTTTTATAATAAAACTCAATGAATTGCAAGCGTCGGTCATTTGAAAGTATATTTATGATGAAATGGAAAGCATACTTGATTTTGACATATATCACGAATACTAAAAAACTGTTAAAAACTAAAAAACTGATCAACGATTTTTGGTTTAAAAATATGGATGACATTGATCTGGGTTTCAACAGGATGGTTCTACGTGCCACACCATTTCTTAATTGACCATTTCTTTATTGAACCATTTCCATTTCAACCAGTTCTTTATTGAAATTCAAATTTAGCCATAAGTTGATTGCGAGAAATGTACCTGTCAAGTGGCCTTCAAGGTCATACGATTTGACACTTCTCGATTATTTGCTGTGGGGCTACGTGGAGTCACTGATTTATGTTGATAAACCAGCAACAATTTATGCCGTGGAGGCCAAAATTGTTCGTGTCATTCGTGGCGTACGGCCAGTAATGCTCGAAAATGTGACCTAAAATTGGACGTCCAGAATGCGCTTCGTCATGAGCAGCTGCTGTGGTCAAATTTCCGAAATAGTTTTCAAATGTTAATGCCATGTATTGATCTTTTGAATTTGTTTTCACTAAAATGTAGTTTTTTGTGTAATTTTTTACAATTTCAATTTCTGTCACGCTTAAAGAAACTTCCTTTATTCAAGATAATACTTGGCAAAAACTTAAATTTAAATTCCAATTATATATTAATGATACGTCAGCGTGTCAACTGTCAATAATACTAATTATACCCTATAAATTCATAGCAATTCGTATTAATTATACGTCACACTCTCCACTAGAAACCCAATCAATTATATATATGTATTTATATGCTTTTGCCAGAATATTGATGACCATAGCTGCAGATAAGATTTATATCGAAAAAATGCCGTCCCCAAACCACTGTGCATGCGTTTACAGTCGTCGTCGTCGTAAATTCTTTTGCCACTCGCAGTCTGTGGCCCTTAGTAGTTGTGTGTGTTTTATAGTTGGCGCGTGTGTTTAGTGGTGCACAAAGAGGAACAGAATTGGGTGCTATACATCCATGTTACGGTTGTTGGCCAACCCTGCCTTCTTTGGAGGTGACTGACTGTGACAGGCAGCAGTCGATATAGAAGGAGAAGTGTAGTGAGAGGGAGAATGGGCGATTGTCATAATAGTTCGGTGTCGTATAAAATTTATTGATTCGTTTAATAACAAATAAAGAAAAGGGTTAGTCTACTACTTCATCGTTTATATTCATTTTTGTTAGTAACAAATCATATTAGAAAAAAAACTATTATACTATTTATGATATAATGCGATTACGTTTATTACAAACGGTATAATGACGACGATTAAGACGAGAGTTGAACAGGGGCTTTCAACTATTGAAGGAAAGGGAGGCTTTTGTTGCGACACAAAAGATTTATTATAAACTGGTAGACTGAAGTTAAAAGAGGGATTCCAAATCCGCAACATTTTCTATCGCTTTCATAATTTTTTCTTTAAATTGTGTAGAGACTTCTTTGTATTTCTATAGTTTACATCAAACATTTTATGGACAATTTCTCACCCATCGATAAGTTAGCAGTACTATGGTATCTGCAGTAATTGCTTGATGTGTCTCCAGAGCGTTGCCTCCTGCATATTAGTCTATATTTTCTTGCTCTTTCCTCTCCCTTTCTCTCTCTCTCTCTCTCTTGGCTAACGTAATTACAAGGATTTCTTAGAGTTTTTAATTACATACTGGTATGTGAATCCATAGTTTTAGGGTTTCTTTAATATTTTAATAGTTTAATTATAAAATCACCGGGGCCTTATGACGTATGAGTTTTAGTAATTTGCTGATGATATATTTATCACACGTATGGTAGACCAACTGCAGTATCGTTAAATTCACTTAAGTTGTATGGCGTATGAGTGTTATTAATAGATAAAAAGGGTATTAATCAAAGGCCCACTATTATTTCATACAATGAGTAAATAAATAAGCACTCTTCTCTCAACATTATAGTGAAAGGGATAATTGGTATATAATTAAGAACAAAAGGTAGATAATTAAGTTTTCTGTGAAGAAAATGTATGGGAAAATGGTACTAAACAATACGCCTGAGTGTGAAAGGAGAAATGGAATGATTTGGATGTCCTTAGTATTGTGCAGAGACGAATGGGGATTCAGAAAAGATGAATATGAATCAGATCAGGATGAATTGGCTAACTTGAAACAGAAACTTAAAATTTTTTATAAGTAAAAGTTTTGCAAGGATCTGCTCAATGTAGCACAACGTAGAGAATAAACAAAACTCTATGTTACCAATCAGATACTCTTTTGAAACGTTGTTAGAGAAAGCTTCAGGGGAGAAAGCCATGTTCATCAAGATGCGTCATACTCTGCGTTACATGATTCTACTAAACGTCCAAGTAAAAACAAGGTAGTGTCACTATATGGAAGAAAAGTCGACTGATAAAGTGGCATCAGTAAATGTTATCTTACTCACTTACTTGGTACAGCTTTTCCCATATCGAGGTATAGAAGACAGCCATATAATCTACAGGGAAGTGGTATGTGTCGATTTGTTTTCGTGGGTTTTCCAGGATTTCTCGCAACGTGAATATCTGCTCGATAGTTAGCATTCCTACTCTAAAACCACACTGTTAAGGTACGATCAGGTCTGCAACAAATAGCTTTCGTCTTCCGCGCACTACGCTCGAGAGAACCTGGTATGCGATGGCTAAAAGGCTAAAACCTAACGCCAAAGTTTTAAGCTCTGATCAGGTCTGCAACAAATGGCTTTAGCCTTCCGCACATTACGCTGAAGACGCTTTTTCTACAGTAGTTGGCACATATACTCGGGGCGCCTTTTTTGAAAACAGGACACAGTATGCTAAAGTTCCTTCTAGCCAGATTTTGCAAATGAGCCGATGCATGCAACTTTCAAACTCAAAACCGCCAGCCTTAAACACCTCAGCCGGTAGACCATCAGCACCAGCGGCTTTATTGGTCTTAAGCCGGGAAATTGTAGTTCTAACTTCGCTTTGGCTAGAAGGGGGCAATCGATGCCATCATTCTCTATATGTTCAACACCCTCATTTATATTGAAGTCTCCTGGGACAAGTAAAACAGAGATATGATCTCACTATATTCCCAATATACTCTGCATATCTATGACAAGATTCCTATCCTTATCTCTACAAAAGGAGAGCCCTGATCCATATATGTAGGTTTGGCTTTGTACTTTTCGGTAAAGTTTAGGTGCCTCATTTTTCCTTCTGTATGATTCAATTGGCTCACTCTCGCGCTCTCTCCACAACCATTTTTTCTTCTTAAATAAGTGGGTTCCTTCTATCCTCTGCACCTTATACCGCTCCGTTGCGGCTCGCGTTGCAACTGACTGAACTATTACCATACGTGCAACATTCCTTTCATCAGTTGCCATGCGACTCTCTTCGTCGTACCATGGTTTGTCTTTAAGCGGTTTTTCATAACCGTACTTTTCAGCAGATCACATAGAGTGGGGAATGTATTTCCACTACGTTTTATAATCATGACTCCGAGATGCGTACTGCGCCAGTGGATGAGTGAGTGGATCCTGGCCATATTATGGTTATCGATGTCCAGCTTTGAATATGTCTGGTTTCGGTATTGTTGAACAGGAGAAGTCCAAGTAGCCTTATGATCTGGTAGCCTATGAAAAAGAGATATGGACCGCTCTCCAGAATAAACTCATTTCTCTTCCTATTGCCTTCCATGAATTACCAGGTGATTAATCTGGTTCTTCGTCTGTTGTTCAGGGGATATCCAAATAGCCTTATGATCTGTAAGCCTATGAGAAAAAGATATGCCCAGTTCCTAGAATAGACCCCTTACCCTACCTGTTAATTTTGATCACCGTTTAAAATTGCAATACAGAAAATATAAACCAGATAAATATAAAATTCAGAAAGTGCCAATTTAATTTAAGAATTTCTTATCCAATTCAGAAAACATCAATCAGAATTTCGATTTGAGAATCAGAAAATATCAATTGAAAATCAGAAAATATCAATTGAAATTCAGAAATCATCATTTAAAGTTCTGAAAGTACCAATTTAAACTTAGAATTTTTATTTGAAAATCAGAAAATATCAGATAATTAAAATTCAGAAAATTCTGTTGAAATTCAGAAATATTTAGAAAATGTCAATTGATATTCAGACAAATGTATATAACGGGATGAACCTTCCATTGAAATTCATCTGAATTTCAACGTCGTCGGTGGTGCAACGTTTAGTGTGCGCGGCTGTTGGGCGAGAGAACATGGGATCGGTCTCTGCTCTGACCACCTTACATTTCCTTCGATGATGGCCACCTCGCTTAGTGACGGCGACACTATCGAGTAATAAACCATGAAATAAATTCTCAAAAAACCGTTCGAAGTTGGTGTAAAACTGAAGGTCCTAATCAGTGAGTGTTAAACTAGAAAGCGCACAGCTCAGTGATTGCGAGAAGCTCTCCCCTATCCCTTCGTGGGGTGTGATGGAAAAGTATTTATTTATGTTTTATTTCAAAACAATATGGTTTCCAGTTACATCCCTTGAAGGGATTAGGGACAGCTTCTCACAACCAGTGAACTGAGCGCGTTCTTGGTTTTACATTCACTGATTGGGACCTACAGTTTTACACCGGTTTCAATCGGTATTTTGGGAAGCTTTTTCATGGCTAAATACTCGATACTCGATATTTTTTTGTACTGAGTTTTAATTGATGTTTTCTGAATTTCAATTATTGTTTTCCGAATTTCAATTGATTTTTTTCCGAATTTGAAGTGATATTTTCTGATTTTCAAATAAAAATCAAAATAGAAATTTCGGAATTTCAATTGGAAGTTTTGAAAATCATTTGATCGTCTCTTAATTTCAATTGAAAATTTCGAATTTCAATTAAAATTTTTTGAATTACATTTGAAAAAGATGTATAATTGTGACAAGAAGAGACGTGTTACTATGTCCTCAAAAGTTGGCAAGTGAATACAAATTGTTTTTGGTTCTTAGCTGGAGCTTTAATAGAAATACTCATGAATGCACAAATATCGATATCAACATCGTTCCAGAAACCCACTAGCATATGCTTTTAGTTTATTAAAAATCTAATATCATTCTCATGCCATTTCCCGTCATAAACATCTGTCTTCGTATTCTCTATGACAAGTATTACATCAATTCCTAACCCCTCCATGCCATTTCCTAAATTTCCCTTTCCCTTATCCTTTATCCAACAAAATCTAAATTCACAAATTGATGCAGTTGGAAATTGGAAAGCTTCTCTTTATGAAACCCTTTAAAATCCACATAGTCACTTTCGAGAGAGATTCCTTGCCACCTGATATCTCCAGTCTAGTCTGGGAAAAACGTTTTTATTTTTAAATTTAATATTCTAGAATATACGAAATCTTAACATCAAAATTCTAAAAACACATAAATTACCATAAATTCAAGATGCTGTCTTGGAATTTACGTAGAAAAACTGGTGTTGCTTTAGGTTTCAATTCCAATCAATTCCATTTAGATATCTCATTTGGGATTCTGATATGAGCAAAGTTATTGCGATTTTCCAACAACTTTCTCAATTTTCCCATTTTTTTTGTGTCTGCCAACAGATCTTAAAGTTAAAGATGCAGGAACGTTTTTTCCTAGGAATATTTCGCTGTGGGATATGTATACAAGTACTCGTATATACAACAACTCGTACAATTTGTTTGAGTAGATTTTGCTTTCACAACTTGCGTTTTGACGGCGGCGTTTTTCTCTCTTTTTGTGCCAGTTTTACAGCTGATTAAAGCAAATGCTTAGAATTGTATAGCGTTTCTAAATGGATGACTAAGAATGCGAGATGGCGAAAATAACGTGAAGAAAATGACAGTTTGCTAGGATAAATAAGAAATAAAAAAAATACATTTCTTGTGCAAAAAGGAAAATGTTACAAATTTGTTTGTGTTCTGTTAGTTGTTATGCCCTACAAAAAAAAAGGCGTTAAGAAAATTTTCTTTGAACATAAACATCCCTCTTTGCCTTTTCCCCATCCACAACAACCCTCAACCTAAAAACCCTAGTGCCACCATTTTCTCATATGTTTAATATTTAATGTTATACTGGGAATGGGGGCAGAAGTTTGCAAGAACTGGGCAATTGCAGACTTATTTCTTTTAAATTCAGATTTGAGGCAAGAAATTTGAAATAGCTTTAGCTACATATAAAGAGGTAAGCAACTCACGCGCTTGGTGGTACTTTCAAAAATTAAATTTTAACCCTTTGACGACCACACATTTTCAGCCAAAGTAAATTAATTGTTTGGTTGTTTTCGTAATCTAAGACCTAATATTAGCTACGAAACAAAACTGCTACCACCTCTTTAATTACTTGTTGCTAAATTGTTTTCCATTTTAGCTAAAAGGCACAGATATTTGCCAAACATGTAAGCACGTTGAAATTTGGCCTGACACTTTTAAAAATTTATCGTATGGATTCAACACATACCAAAACATACATACATAGGTGGAAGTCGCCGGTCGTTCCTCTACACTTATACATTCGGCATTTGTTGACGAAGAGTGCCATCTGTTGATTTCAAGGGCAACGTTAGTGCAATCTGGAGGGCAATAGCAAGTTATCGACAGCTGACCATCAGCTGGTAGTAAACCTAACAATCACAGCTGTGATGACTAACATCAGCAACCAGAGCGGAGTGTATAAAAGGCGAATCAAATTGGTACTTGGGGTGATTGGGGGTACTACACAATATGCTAGTCGAGGGACTTTATTCTAGGAAAGATATGCAAGCGGCTCAGCTGCAGTATGTAAGCATATGAAGGTACATTGAGATAGTTCTAAAAATATTGTTCAATTTTAGAAATAAGTGTATCGATCGATTAATGTTAGGGATTAAGATATTTTTCCATCAAATGTTTGAATTACTAGATACCAATAAACTCATAATTTGAATATGAAAACAAAATGCTGAAGTTGAAGAACCAATATAGCTATTAGATACCCTACTTCAAACATATACAGTGTAGTAATGCCTAACTAGTCTTCCACCCACTACCTTTCCTTTCCCGCTGGTTCAAGACAGAAATTCCCTGCCTGTGTAGTTTTGAACTTCTTACCCGCCTGTTCTCATGTTGTCTTTTGTTTCCTCTGGAGCAAGCCAGAGTTTCCCTGCCTGTGGGATCTCGATTTTGTTGCATACCCATCCGCTGATTCTAATCAGAGATTCCCTACTTGTGGGGTCTTGAACTTGGTGAGCGCCAACTCCCTGGTTGCCTTTTGTTTCCCCTGGAGCAAGCCAGATATTCCCTGCCTATAGGGTATATACCTCGTTGCCTACCTCTCCTGCTGGTTTAACCCAGAGATTTCCTGCCTGTGGGGTCTTGAACTTGGCACCCGCCTCTACACGTGTTGTCGTTTGTTTCCGCTGAATCAAGCCACAGATTCTCTTCCGGTGGAGACTCGACCTTGTTGCCTACCCCTTCGCTGATTCAAGTGAGAAATTCCCTATCTGTGGGATCTTGAACTTGGTGCCCACCTTTTCACGTGTGTCGTTGTTTCCCCTGGTTCAAGCCTGAAATTCCAGCCTACCTCTTCCGCTGGTTCAAGTTACCTCTCTCTTGCCTACCTCTCCCGCTGGTTTAAGCCAGAGATTTGGAACTTGGTACTTGCTACCCGCCTGATCCCTGGCTGTCTTTTGTTTCCCCTGGAGCAAGCCAGAGATTCCCTGCCTGGAGGATAGCATTTGTTGCCTATCTCTCCCGCTGGTTCAAGCTAGAGATTCCCTGCTTCTGGGGTCATGAAGTTAGTACCTGCCTGCTCCCTGGTTGTCTTTTGTTTCCCCTGGAGCAAGCCAGAGATTCCCTGCCTGGAGGATAGCATTTGTTGCCTATCTCTCCCGCTGGTTCAAGCTGGAGACACCCTGCCTGTGGGGTATTGAATTTGGCAACCGCCTGTTCCCGTGTTGTCTTTTATTTGCTCTGGAGCTAGCCAGAGATTCTCTTCCTGTAGGGTCTTGACCTTGTTGCCTGCCTCTCCCGCTGGTTCAAGCCAGAGATTCCCTGCTTCTGGGGTCATGTAGTTAGTACCTGCCTGCTCTCTGGTTGTCTTTTCTTTCCCCTGGTTCGAGCTAGAGATTCCATACCTGTGGGGTATCGACCTTATTGCCTACCTCCTGCTACCTTAAGCCTAAAATCTCCTGCCTGTGGGCTCTTGAATTTAGTACCCGCCTGCTCACTGGTTGCCTTTTATTTCCCCTGGTTCCAGCGAGAGTTTCTCTGCCTGTGAGGTATCGACCCTGATGCCTACAGTAGTTCACTCTTCTAAGTAGAGGTTCCCTGTGGTAGTATAGGCAGAGGCTCCCTAACTGGTTGTCAAACTCGCGCATTCAAAGTTTCCCTAATGGTTTCTCAAGCCTTTCCATCTTATGGGGACATCAGCACAAGTCCCGACATTGTCCACGACTTTTTCGCTTTGCTGAATTGGCCGAAGCTGGCTGGGCTTAAGATGAGAATTTTTTTCTGAGAAATCATCTTTTCCGGTGGAGCTCATTTTCACCTCGGGTGCTACGGGAACAAACAAAATTGTCGCATTTGGTGCTCAGAAAATCCACACGTCGTCGAGGAGAAACCGATGCATCCACAACGAGTGACTGCACGCTGAAAATCCGTATTTTGTAGTTGTAGGAATACATATATATCGTAGCTTGTAGCTTGTCGCAAATATAGTACACTTGTGTCCAAACACATTGTGTTTGCTATTCAATATTAAATGTTTGAGACACACTGATTAATAGGATATAATATTTGTTTTTGTGATCTAAATGTAGAATTGTTTGCTGAAAACTGCTTACAAACAACGTAGAACCAAAAAAGCAGCAGAACATCAATTCATGAAACCAATGCTTGCAAACATATACACGTTTCCTGCAATATGGCGGCATCATTGACCTTTTTTAAACCTGCGAAATCGGGACAATGAAAGAGAAAGTGTTGCATCGGTTCGATGGAACACTTTCTCTCACGTTCTACTACATTAATTTGCATCGGTTCTTCAATGGATGTGTTTTATGGATGTCTTGCTAGAACATCCATGAAATGGCTTAGTTTGAGTGTGCAGCTTCATTCGCCCAATGATCTTGTTTCCATCCGGATGGCCTTACATAATATTTTCCCTTTGGCAACCAGCTGTTAGTTCCATAATCTTCTGTACTTAATTCTTGTTCATTGCAGAAGCTAACCTGGAAAGGCTTCGCGTTTTCTATAATCACAGTCCGCTAGTTGGAGTCCGTCTTAGCCACAACATCATCTGCTCTTTCGTTTACAAAGATGCCGCTTTGCCAAAAAGTCCATATATTTCCAAGGCTGCTAGTGGTAGAGAATTTGTTTATTTACTCCTTGAACTTCAGTACAGTAAATTAACTTTCATAACGACTGACTTCAAACTATTTTTGAGCCTGCGGTACAAAAATTGACAATGCGATTATATTATGGATTCATCGACGTTAAAGTCCCTTGGACAATTAGTGGCCGAGATGATGTAACCGAGATGATGAACATCCGGCCGAGCCGGAACATCCCTAACATATGAACACAAACAATTTTGAAACCTGAAAATCACAGTATTCCACCTTCCCTACTCTCTCCTTCTTTCCTCTAGTCTAAAGCTTAACTGATTCGTATCCTTAAAACCTTAGCCCTTGAATTCCTTATAATTGTGTTGTCTTTTCTAGTTCACTCGTGATTTAAAGTTAAATGTTCAATTGTATTAAGTTTTCATCTTAAATCAATAACGTTGTTTCTATGAAAATGCAATTCGAAATCCTCTTGAAATAAAAAAATTAAGTTCATAAATGAACTTCTATGCGCCCCTCATATCCAGTTCTTATGTGAGTGTCGAAGCATAATTGCCAATACATCAAATCTCTAATACTTGAAACAGAAATTTTTCAAAATTTCAACCAAATTGGACCAATTAGCTGGATACGAGAGTTTCATCCACTATGCGTTTGCCGTATTCAATGAAAGCTGCAATTGTTCTTTCTATCGTTTAGTTCCAAAGCACTTGACTTTGTGTGAATGAGGACGATGACGACGACGCCGACGACGACGACGACGACGACGACGACGACGACGACGACGACGACGACGACGACGACGAAGAGAACGACAATGGCGATGATGATGTCGTCGACAAGTACAATTGGAGCCCCAGCCTAAATAGGACACCCCACAACTACCAAGCGAAATAATTACAGCAACAATAGTAGGAGCAACAAACAGCATTGTTAGAATTGCTGCCACCAGGACTAATGATAATATATTTACACTATTAAGGAATTTGTGTGTCCTGGTTCGTGCTACATGTTGCCTAAGCGTGTTCAAGCGAATATGTATTTTTTATTTGTCGTGTACTTCCCTCTTAAGATTGTCTGAAAGCATACGTTCTATGCTGTCCGTCCTGTTGTTCATTGCCGCTTTATTCACTGAATCCTTGTCATTCCTTTTATACGTTTCATTTGCTGCTACATACAGTTTTTGAAACACCAAACTTCCTTGATGTCATCCGGTTATGTTTTCCGTTGGAGAAGCAAACAACATGACAAAAATAAAACGCAAACTTTTTGTTTTGGGGTTTCGTCCTTAACGTAAAGGGAAAACCGACCATACGTTCATATCGTGAGATATATCGTGAGATATGCCATGTGTTGCATGTTGTGTCTGTTAAGGATATTATCAGATTTTGAAATTGTTGGTTTTGAGAACCGTTACCAGCAGAGGTAACGATCTTGTTGCTAAGAAAGAGTGGCGGCATGAATTAAAGGTTACCTCGCGTTGGCCAATGGTTCTCGTATGTGGATCTACACGCTGAAAAAAACCGTCTCAGGCATATATTGCAGGAACAGTGTATATGTTTGCAAGCATTGTTTACATGAGTTGAAGATCTGCTGCTGTTTTGTTCCTTTGTTGTCTGTCACGGTTTAGTGTTCAGCAGATTTCAACAAGCAAAGCCACATTTGGGCCACAAAAGCATATATTATAACCTATTAGTCATTGTGTCTCCAACATGTAATATTGGCTAACAAACACAATGTGTTTATATACAAATATGGTATATTTGTGACAAGCTACAAATGCGTTATATTTACATCCAAACAACAAACACAGACAGATTTTTCAGCATGTAGTAATTTATGAATGTACCCAAGAATTGGTCTGCATATATTCCTATTTTGCAATGGTTAGTGTGTGCGGCTTTTGTACATGAGAACGTGGGTTCCATCCCTGCTCAGACTATCTAACATTTCCTTCGACGACTGTCAGCTCGCTTAGTGATGGCGACTCTATCGAGTATTTAGCCATGAAAAAGCTTCTCAAAAAATACCGTTCAGAACCGGTGTGAAACTGTAGGTTCCAATCAGTAAGTGTAAAAGTAGAAAGCACACATCTCATTGATTGTGAGAAGCTCTCCGCAATCCGTTCATGGGATATTATGGAACACCAATTTTTTTTTATATTCCTATTTTTGCCTCAGAAGGCGGGTGAACCTATACTACAGGTCAGCGTTGGAAAAGTGCAGGCGAAAACCAAATCCAGGTCTGGGCGGCTGTAAATATATCCTGGCAGTAGGTAAAATGTAAAACCACGGAGGGATGAAATTGCCTTCCGCCACCGTTTTTAATGGCAATTAAAGTACATAACCAATACAGAAATTTCAGTCGGGTGCACCGACTTAAACATAACCTCACCCTAAGCTATCCATTGGTTCGAGTTCTATTCACAAAACGTTTGTATTCACTCTTACTTGGAATGAATGTTCGTGGAAATTATGCCCCAGCAGTCCGCCCAATATTTATATGGCAGGTACATCCACCTCATGATCCTGAAGCGCAGTGGAAGTACATTTTCTAATCTATGAAATCTGCTTCAGAGCCTGACTGCAGCAAAGGTTCGTACAAGGTCAAGCAGACGGAAAGTCGTACGAAACCAGACATATAGGAAGCTGCACATCGAAAAGTGGCAACTACCAAAAAAAGGCACGGCCTATGCAGAGAAGATCACTCAGCTACTGGCGCTGAACGCATGACCCTGAAGCGCAATGGAAGTAAAACTGCTGCAGAGCCTCACTTGGTTATGAAACCCCACCTCATGATTCTGAAGCGCAGTGGAAGTACATTTTCTACTCTATGAAAACTGCTGCAGAGACCTGACTGCAACAAAGGTTCGCACAAGGTCAAGCAGACGGAAAGTCGTACGAAACCAGACATATAGGAAGCTGGACATCGGAAAGTGCCAACTACCAAAGATAGCCACGGCCTATGCAGAGAAGCTCACTCAGCTACTGGCGCTGAACGCATGATCCTGAACATTTCTCCCTCAATGAAAACTGCTACAGTGTCCCACTTGGTTACGAACACCCGCTTATAGACAAACCATGGTACGATGAAGAGTGTCGCATGGCATGTGATGGAAAAACGCTGCAAGTAGGGCACTGCTTCAGTTGCTCTACGAGCATCGACGTAGTGGTATAAGGAAAGGAGGAAACAGTTTTATTGAACAGGAAAAACAGTTGTGGGGAAAGCGCGTGGGTTAGCAAATATAATGAGGAAGAATGAGGTCCGTAAATTCAACCGAAAAGCACCAAGTCAAACCAACGTTCGTGGATTACGGTCACCCTTATGTGGAGATAAGGACGGGAATCTTGTCGCAGATGTACTGACTATGTTTGGGAATAGGAATAGATCACTCGCAGTTTTATTTACCCCAGGAGACTTCAATAGAGATGGTGTTGGGTAATTACCGGGCGATGACTTCGACTGCCCCGTCCTAGCTAAAGCGAAGTTAGATCTTAAATTTCCCTGCTTAAGTATAACAGAGACGCTGTTGCGAATAGACTACCGGTTGAGCTGTTTACGGCTGGCGGCTGTGAATTGGAGAGGTGTATGCATTAACCAATATGCAAAATATTACTAGACGAATGCATGCCCGATGATTGAATCCTTGGTATAGTGTATTCTGTTTTCGGAAAAGGCGACCCGAATATATGTTTCAACGCATTTTATCCAGAATTTTACAAGGTCCTCTCTAGGGTAATTTGCGAAAGACTAATGCCGTGTGTTGCGTCGGACCTTATCAGTGTGGTTTTTGGCTTGAAAAATCCAGTATCGACCAGATATTCACATTACGATAAATCCTGGTGAAATCAAGTCAACAGCTACCACCTCTTCGTAAATTATAAGGCTGATTATAAGGATACTGAGAAAGGATACTGATTATAAGGATACGTAGATTATAAGGATACTGAGAAACTTGTCCTTCAGTATTTCGCGAAATGCCTTCGGTCCGCAGTTTTCGGTTAACTTTCGTCGTTTAGGCTTTGGTGGATCCTCGGGTGATCGCAAGCGTTTTCCTGATTTCATCAAGGTGAAGTAATCTGCTTATCGTGGGCCGGTCTATTTCCTTGTCCAGTCAATTCACGCATTGTGCTTATGGGTTCTGCCGAATCGACCTCGCACAATCTGGTTCATTTTATCTATTCTACTAACGTGTTGCTGACCAGATCGTTGGATAATCTTAAATTTGAGTAACACATTTTCTAGCTATTTAATAACACCACAAACCTTCTCAATCGAAACACACATTCCCATAATATTTAGCCTAAAGTCCATAAAGATGCCCAACTCTGTACATTCTTTAGTATTCGATGCACTTTTGCATTGTGCAACATTATCCACATGCTCTGACTTCACACAATGGCAGTGGCCGCCACTTCGGCTTTGTCTTTTGGAAAATTCAACAAATTCTTATCCAAGAATTTCCATTTAACATTTTACTTACCTCATTTTCCTCACACACTCACCACTATCTGGAGCCGGTAAAGGTTTTAATATTTTTTTTTTATCTTAGTGTCATTTTTCATTCTCAACTTTTCCACTTCTTATCGTTTAAGTACAAAATCGTGTTTAGGCATTTTTCCACTAGTATCAGCTAGTAAGTGCTTCAAACCATCAATTCACAAAAGCATTTTCCAAGGCACGAGTGGAAACTCTAACCAACACAACCACCACCACTCCACCCCCACTCCACCACCACCCGAAATCAAGAGGCAAGGACCAAATGAAAGCAACGTGGTAAACTGTAGGAGTAAGTCGAGGAAAATAATAGGAAAAGTAAGAAATCAAAAATTGTATCTGGGTGCATCGAAAAGGATACAAGTGCTAGTATACGAATACAGTCGTTTGCGAAAGTAAAGGCTCAATTTTTGTGAGGCTAGGGACGGAGGGATTAATGTTGCCCAGAAAGGGTTTGGATTTAATGATCCTTCATTGAATTCAATAAATGTTAGATTTGGTTAGGTGTTGGTGGCAGGCGTTTAAGGACTCACTTGGTCCATTAGTCCATTGGAATTCCACGGGCTAAGGAGAATAAGCGGTAGCCCCACGCGAGGAACTTTTAGTTTACTCCAATCAGTTAAAGCCTTAATATTCTTCCAGGTCCCTAAATACGTGGGATCCCATAGTAGACATCCTCCTTCCAGCTAGTGCTGAACATCATCTGCAGACAAACTGTTCACTAGATTCTTTTTCATCCTCATCGTTATAGCTTCTACAGAAGCCATTTGCCCTGACCTTTAGTCTGCCAATCACACATATCAGGCAAGCACACAGTGTCCTAACAGAACTGTAATAAGTATTGTCTTTTTTGTGCCTGCCTAGGGACAGCAGATTTATGGATCCTCTGCTGTTCATATTCTCGACAGAAAACTGTCTTGGAAACCGATTGTGCAGGAGAGGGTAAAAAAGGCGTCTGTTGCTCTTTACTGCTGTAAAGGGGCGATAGGAAAGCGCTAGGGACTGTCTCCTAAGATCACCATGTGGATTTATACGGCAATAGTCAGACCAATACTTCTCTATGGCATCGTGGTTTGGTGGAAGTCCCTCCAAAAGAAATATATTCTGAATTCCTTGATGAAAATTCAAAGATCAGCACTGATTAGCGTTAGTGGATCAATGGGCACGACGTCAGGTACTGCACTTAGTGCTATCCTGAACATCTGTACACCTGATATCATGAACGAATCGGCAGCCGCTAAATCCCTGGTGTGAATCAGGGATTGTGGCGTCATGATATGGGTGCATTGCGGACACGCTGAACTGCTACACCGGATCAACTCTATTCCCGTAAAAACGGACTAGTGTATCCCCTACCTTCTACCAGTGACAAATCTAGGGGCTTCTATTTCGAACAGGAAATACCTGGGAAAAGTCACTGGAAGGGGATATCAGTAGTATCAAATTTTTCACGGATGAATCAAAGTTGGACGAGCAAGTAGTCTATGGGGCTCATTCACCGGACCCAAATGTAAATATTAAATATCTCCTTCAAGCTGCCTGATCACTTTAGTGTATTTCAGGCGGAAGTTACCGCCATTCTGGAGGTTGCTGAACTACTGAAAAGTAGCCTCACAACCCTCCGGAGAATATGTATCTACACAGACAGCCAGGCTGCCATAAAACCCCTGGAAGCCATGTTTGCTACATCCCTGACGGTGAAAGAATTCCACTCATCACTTAGGGTGATGGCAGAGTATTTCGACATCAGGCTCATCTGGATGCCGGGACACAGCGACATTCCAGGCAATTTCGTAGCGGATGCGTTAGCTAGACAGGGTACTACGCAACAGGTTCTTCGGGCAAAAGAAGGTGTTAGTATGCCAATCACTACCTGCCGTTTGCAGATCAGGCAGTGGGCCGATAATATGTTCAAGGACAAGAGGAGACTTACTTCAACTTGCAAACAAGCCAGGGTCCTCTGACCACAGGTGGACAGGAAGAGGACTAAGCAACTACTCAACTTGCCGAGAGGCAGGTTATCCACAATGATAGGAACACTTACGGGATATTGTCTTGTAGGAAAACACGCCCTAAGATTGGGACATAGAAACTCCACTCTCTGTCGATGCTGCATGGAAGAGAGCGCGGGAACGACGAAACACCCTTTTCTTGGATTGCCCTGCTCTGGCAGGACTCAGAAGTAGGGTAATTCGGAACACATTTAGTTAGCACCGTATCCCTACAGGATATTCCTGTAGGTCTTATAGACAAATTCATTGAAAGGGCAAATTGGCTAGCCGAATAGTCAATAGTTGCTATAGAGGAAATTGCAGGTATTACAATGGACTTCTTTAGCCTAAGTGTGCTAGACAGCATGCTGTCTTGCAGCCTTTTTAACCAACCAACCAACCAACCTTTGTCTTGTCTCCCCCTACACTATGTTGGGTCTGAAACTAAGCTTGCTGGCACACTCTACAGAACGCAACTATTCTATTGTTGTTTGTGTTCGGTTTTTGGTCTGGCTCTACCATATTTTTTAATTGAGCCGAGTTATTTTTACAAAGATGTAATTAATTTTTGTTCTTTTCCTTTTAAAGCTACGTAGAAAAGAAGATCCCTGCTTTTTGCAATCACTGTAGAATGGAGAAGTACGTAACTCATGTACATGAACATTTGCTTTGATAATTTTTATGATAAAAGCAAAATAAAAAGAAACTCTTTAAGAAATCACTAGATACTCAACTACATACTCGTATCTAGGTACTCGCCTAGAATCTTCTAACGAACAAAATACTTTTGCAACAGCAGCTGATGATGATAATAATGATGTTTAAGATGACGCCATGAATGATGATTATTATCACTGTTTAAGGCATATACATATGTAGATGGAAGGTAGTGTGGTTGTAGGGATTTCTTGGAACTATTGAGTCTGGAGGGGGTGGATGGCAAAAGTACCATGTCGTAATGGGGCCAAAGGTTTTTGGAACCCTCTAAAACACATTGAAAAGTAATTGACGTCGTAGAAATGTGTGTTTGAATAGTTTGTCGTTTCTTTAGCATTTTGCTTCTTTTAGGCTTCTTCGTTTCGTTCGTTATCTATGGGCAAAAGTTAGCTTTGGTTTGGTCGGAGGTGGCTAAGTAGTTGAGCGCCATGTCAAATAGTTTGTCTTTGAAACTGTCAATATCGTGTTAAAAAGTTCTTAAAATTTATTTAGTTTTTCTTTTTCAGATTTCCTTTTCTGTATTGTCGTAGTTACTTTTTGAATGGCTTAAATGTTTGTTACACATTACCAAGAAATCGTAAATTATATTTTGAGATTTTTCCTTTTTTAAATTTTTGTTTTTGGAATAAGGGGTGTAAACTGATTAGAAGTGGGACAGAAATAGGGGGCTGGTTAAGAATTTGAGAAGAGAAAATTACAAAATTCCAAGATTTTAGAAAAAAAATATGGAACAGGTAAGGTAGTCCCTAGTCTCGCCAGCTGATTTTCCCTATGGTCCCTGGAATGTTATAGTGCCCCGGCACCTATTTGCGATGAATATCGAAGTGCTTGACCATGTCATTTAGAAAAGCGCGGTAGTTTTGGAAAATTCGTGATAACGAAATAAAAAAAATAAAAACGAAAAATAACGAAAATAAAATTAACTAAACTCAATTTCTTTTGGTATAATATCGCTTTATTAGAAATAGCAAATATTCCCATTATTTAAGGAACATGACTTCATTCCTGTAGCTGCCACGGCTGCGCGCTATACCATATGCCTACTTTTATTATTTGTTTGTAGCTTGACGCAAATGTATTATACTTGTGTCCAAACTCATTGTGTTTGCTATTCAATATTACATTTTTAAGACACAATAATTAATTGGTTACATTGTATGGTTTTGTGGCCCAATTGTGGCTTTGATTGTGACAGACAACCGATTAACAAAAAGCAGCAGATCTACAATTCATGAAAGCAATGCCTGCAAACATGTACATGTTTCCAGCAATATGTTGCTGGGGCCATTTTTTGAACGTGTGGCTTCGCAGTAGCTCATCCTGTCAGTCCAATTTCCAAGACTTTATTGACGGTTTCTGATTCTATCTCACGAATGGGTGTGGATCTTTTCTGAGCTATTCGCATTGCATCGGTACGTCATTAGAAAAAGTCTAATGGGGTCAAATTGCAGCTGCGAGGCGGCCAATTGACACCGTCAAGATGGCTGATACCACGATTACCGAACTTAGTGCGCAAACGATCGATTGTGTGATGTGTTATGTAACATGGTGCGCCATCCTGATGAAACCAAAGATTATCCAAGTTCATACTTTCCATAACAATTTCGTACTCATGGGTCTGTAGCACACGCCGTTGTCTGAAATGCCGTTTCCAGCAGCATTTCAAAATTTGGTTAATGATACCGCCACTCCAATATCCACACCAAACTGTAACGCTCTATGGATGCATGGACTTCTCGAAAATACCGCGCGGGCTTACCGATCACCAGATGCGGCAATTTTTTTTGTTGACATAGACGCCGAGATGAAAATACGCCTCGTTAGAAAATATATTTTTTTGGCCAATTTATCTTTGAATGCTTGAAAGGCTTGTCGAGAATGACGAGCGGGTTTTCCGATCCCCAGGTTTGATAACATAGATCTGCACCTCGCCAGATTCCGCCAAATTCGATATACAATTGGAGTTTTCAACATTTTCAATCATTCCTCAAACTGCAATCTTTCCAAACTGTCACTTACTTACCGAGGTGGCCTTAAACAACATATAGGGGACAAGGGTTTTACAATATGAGGAAAACGTATTACTTCAATCGGTTAGATCTTTAGCTTCTTTAACACCAAGCTCTCGCTGGCAATCTTCGACCCGGTCTTTTCATCGAAGTCTTGGTCGTCCTATTTTTCGATGTACCTCGAGTACGTCTTCGAATACCTTTTGCACTGGTTCATTCTGAACCATTATGCTGAAGTGGCCTAGCGCTATTTGATTCGCTATTTTGATTTGTATAACTGTGTCGAAGTCGGGAAACGGATTATACAGCTTGTTGTTTCTTCCATGGTTCATCCGCCGTCGATACTCGCCGTTATTTATTAAGGGACAATTTTCCACTCGAAAACTCCTGGAGATGCATCATCAGCATGCAATATGATCCAGGATTCTGCGCCATAAAGTAACACAGGTTGTAGACTGATAGAGTTGGGACTTCTTTTATCGAGATAGGGTCTTATCTCTGAAGTGCTTCCTTAGCCCGAAATAACACCTGTTTGAAATCACAATTCTTGTTTTGATTTCTACACTGACGTTATTGCTACTGAAATTTTAACGGGTATAAATGTTCACCCTTTTCTCCAAACAGGTGAATGTTCGAAATCGTTAATTTTGTCTTTTCCTCGTTTTCTGTCACAGCCAGTTTTGCTGATTCCTTCTCAATTCTCGAAAATACGTCAGTAACTTGTCGCAGATTTCGCATAATGATGTCTAAATCATCAGCATAAGCGATCAACGTGCGACGTTTGCTGCTAATAGTTCGATTCGTGTTGACTGCAGCTTTTCCACGATGATCTCAGTTAATATATTGAAGAGATCGCATGATAGGATCCACCATGCTTGATGCCTCACCTTATACTAAATATTCGGTATAATATTTACGGTCTGTGTATTCTACGAAGGAGTGTCAGCTTACCAGGAATACCAACCTCCGCGATCATTTGGTACAGTTTTCCCCATATCAGGCTATCGACGTGGTAGGTGTCGATTTGTTTTTCGTTGTCTTTCTCCAGGATTTGTTTTAATGTGAATGTCTGGTTGGTAGTTGATTTTCCAAAACTAAAGCCCCACTAACAAAGTCCGATCAGATCTGCATCAGATTTGCTTAAGTCTTTCACACATTGCGATCCAGAGGACCGAATCGAACGCGTATTCCACGATAGTCGAGACATATATTCGGTTCACCATATCCACGAAAGTTGATACATATATTCGGTTTTGAAAATAGGACTCAGTATGCTAAAGCTTCTATCATTGGGCTAGCATTCGTCTAATCATATATTAAAATATAGAGGTTTAGGAGGAAACACACGAGTGCTTCCACAGAAGTATATGGATGTTTGGGATGGAACGCGTATATGGTTCCACATAAAATCATGCATGTTTGCAAGTAAATGTGCTAATGATTCCTACAGAATGTGTTTTGAGAGAATATGCTACAGAGGAGAGAGAGAATATATTTCCAGCGTATGACATTACTATTTTTCATAGTTTCCTCCCAATTGCACCCCCTCCCACTCACCACAAGCCAACAATATGTTATCGTTTTAAGTAGAATTTTATTATACTTTGTTTATGATTTTGTTGTTGTTTCGTTACATTTAATAGCGCACTTTTTTTTACAGGGTTTTCGTTTATTATTATTATTACAATTTTACTCTGGCAGTATAACCTCCTTTTCCCCGTCCTAGAAATTCTGATTTATATACCATTTTCCCCTCGGCCCTACGTTATACGCTGACAAATATTTACTTCGCCTCTGTCATTTGGTTTATTAGCACTTAATTGTTGTTAGTGTCATTTATAGTTCCACGAACATCAACTAGACAGCCGTGTGCAATATCAGCCCTCCTGCCAGCTCCATTATGTTTAGTAGTTGCTACTAAGCTTTGTTTTTTATGCGACGTCTGTCCTGAATGTGTTGGGTAGTTGGTTTTTTTTATATTTTATTTGTAGACGACGCTGACGCTGCTTCATTTATATTTAATTAAAAAAATCAATATTTGACATGTAATGAAAAAAAGTTTATATTTGTGCTGTATAAAAATCATACAATGAGGGGTGGAAATTTAAAAATTTCAAGTGAAAATTATAACAGTCTAATGCACATAACCCAAATTCAACTCATGTAAAAATTATTTTAAGATTTTTAGTCCAAAGTGCGTCCGACTCTGGCGGTATCGCTGTAAATGTCAAAAAACGAAAATAAGTTGTCGAAATGCATATGTGACCTGGTCTATGGAAAGGTACATATAGTCAGAAACCAACTTTTCGAGAAAACAGCAGTTAATGATCAGAAGTCGCGTTCGTGCATTGCGTTCGTGCTTCCGCTTCCACCTCTTGCTTTTTCTTGTTGCCCTTGGCTCTCTACGTCTCAGCAAACTTTTCCTATGTACAGTTTTGCTTTTACAGGAAATATTTCCGTAGTTTATTCGAGTGAAATTCCGCTACAAAGTTAATTTTTGAGCACCAAAATTTCTTTCTTTTCTTTTCTTAACTTGAAGCAAAATTAATGAAGTTAAGAGTCTGCGGTTTGTTTCATTGAAAAGAGCGTTAAATTTTCTGAAAAATTAGTTCAAACACACAAAAATATATTTCTCCGACCATAGGTACTTTTCCGTGTGGCCGTAGGTGGTGCAACGGTTAGTTTGCGCGGCTGTTGTGCGAGAGAACGTGGGTTCGATCTCTACTCTGACCACCTTAAACTTCTTTCGACGACGGCCACCTCGCTTAGTGACGGCGACACTATCTAGTAATAAGACATGAAATAGCTTCTCAAAAACCCGTTCGGAATCGGTGTAAAACTGTAGGCTACCAATCAGTGAGTTAAAACTGGAAAGCGCACAGCTCAGTGATTTTGGGCAGCTCTCCCCTATCCCTTCATGGGATGAAAGGGAATATATTTATTTATTTTTTAAGTACCTTTCCGTAGACCAGGTAAATGCATGCTCGGTCGCAACGGTCTCTAATACGGGGAGTACATCCATTGGCCCAATTCACACGGGACTAATTTTTAGTCCGAACAACTTTTGTTTTTTCCAAAACACACGAGACTAATTAATCTGTCTAAAATTGTATACGTATACACAGCTTTGTGTGTGTTAGTATTTTTTTTATTTATTTGACGTTTGTTTTTATTAGTTTTAATGTTTGTTGGCGCGACCAACCACCTTCTGCTTTCAAATTCATGTTTACACGACGATGGACAAATAAAGACTAAAAATCGCTCCGCAAAAAATAAAACACAGAACCTGTGTTTTCATAAGTGTGCATGTATTAGTTTTGTTCTGCTAATGCGGGGTTGGAGCTGGATGAAAAATTATTCCAACGAAAAACGACTCTCCTCACCGAAAATGCCTACAAGCTGCCATGTTAGACCAGAACAATTAATCCCGTGTGAATTGGGCCATTCGCTAGTCGTCATGTGTGAAAACAAAATTGCAATATACGTAGCAATATGTCAAAAACGACTTTTTGCGAAAAATAACTTTTTTATTGTTGAATATGAATCTTTGGGGACTCAGAAACAATATTTATTCCACGAGTTTTTTTTTTAAAATTGGTTGTATTTCAAAATATAACACAGTTTAACCATTTTCGTGGGCTTAAAAATTAAAAAATTAAATTAAAAAAAAAAAAAAAACTGGAATTTTTTAATTTTTTACAATAAACTGGGTTAGTAGCCTTTCATTTAAGATGAATATTTCATTCGTACACTGAGAGAAAAAAAATTATTATAATAATAAGTGGTAAAGGTAGATTTACGACTTTTTCATTTAAAATGGCACAAATCGGCTAAAGATTTTTGGCCAAAATTTTCTATTTCTCGTTTAGAACCTTAAAATCTAAAATTCCACCAAGGCGCTTCACGTCACAAAGCTTAGTTTGGACGTTATGAGTTGAGGAAGGTAAAAAAGCTAAAAATTTTGGATTTTTTCCATTTTTCTTGAAGTTTTTTCAATTTTTTTTCCAAACGAAACATTGTACTGCGAAGCGCCTTGGTAGAATTTAAGATTTTAAGGTTCTAAACGAGAAATAGAAAATTTTGGCCAAAAATCTTTAGCCGTTTTTGTGCCATTTTAAATGAAAAAGTCGTAAATCTACCTTTATCACTTATTATTATAATAATTTTTTTTCTCTCAGTGTACGAATGAAATATTCATCTTAAATGAAAGGCTACTAACCCAGTTTATTGTAAAAAATTAAAAAATTCCAGTTTTTCGGATATTAATAAAATTACAGGAAAAAATTCGTAATCAGTTGAAAAATCAACGACAACAAGAACACCCTATAATTCACATATCATGTAATTGAGGGCCACCCTAATGAGCATTTCAGATAGCCGAATGTATCCCCAAATCAGTACATATAATTTGGTACATATATCTTTAAATTGGAAAAACCACTTTTTTTGACATATTGCTAAATATACGTCTCAAGATCACGAGCATAAAACGAGAGAAGTAATGCACGCGTTCGTGAGTGAGCTTGCTTGTTGCTGCACGCGCTATTTCGTCCAAAACGAGTAGCTTGCGTGCCGCATGCGAGGCGGAAAGAGCTAACATAGCGTGGTCGGATAAGAACAATGCGAAAACAATCTAAATAAAACGATAAGAGTGCGAATTAGGGGTTGCCACAACCGAATTAGTGGTTGTCACAATCGAATTAGAGGTTGTCACAATCGAATTAGGGGATGTCACAGCCGAATTAGAGGTTATCACAACGGAATTTAAAAATCTGTATTTTTTGTTGTTTGGATGCAAATATAACGTGTTTTTGTTTTAGTACACTTGTATCCAAACATATTGTGTTTGTTTTTCAGTACTACATGTTGGAGATACAATGATTTACATGTTTTTGTAACCCAAATATGATTTTGTTTGTTGAAAACTGCTTAAAACAACACGCTGAAGAATACGACCTCGGTAACACATTCTCCCAAACATATTTTGTTTGGAACACACTTCACACATTCATATGTTTGCATGTTCATTTTGGAAACATTTTAAATGCAAACACTGGTATGTTTACTGGCAAACATGTATGCTTTTACGTGGAATCATATGCATTCTTCATCTCAAACATCCATATACTTGCGTGGAAGAATTCCCGTGTTTCCCCCAAACCACCATGTACTTGCGTGGAAACATATGCGTATTTCCTACCAAACATTATAATATTTCGGAACGAATTATTCCTTGATTTCAATATATATGCATTATTTTTTATAATTAATTTTATCAATATTCCACATCCAAATTTATAATTAATTAATACAAAAAATTTAAAGGTTTAAAACTGTACTGTTTACATTTACTTGCATTGAATGCATTATTTGTTTTTTTTTCATGAAATGAGAATCTGCTGGTCTTTTGGTTCTTCTTTCTTTATTGTCTCTCACGTTTCAGAAGGTTTCAACTATGCGTTGGTTATCACTATGCATTGGTATACTAACAATATATCGTTCTTAAGTGTAGACAAATCTAGTTCGGACAGACAAAGGGCTTCACGTTGTTGCCCTTTCTAGTTTGTTTCCTCAAAATCGTTTCTCACTTTGGTAGCACACATACATAGACACGAAACACATACCTAACAACCAAAGCAACATAACAAACCATTTAACCGTCCGAGCCTTTGTTTATTCTTTTCCCCTTACTCAAGTGCTTTGATATCCTATGTCTGACGAGCCATTGACGACTAAATATATGAAACTAAACTGCAGTTCATCAGCCGCATTAAGAAAGACTAACTTCATCTGCAATTTACACGCACATTTAGGTACATTTATGAATCGCTGCCTGAGAGAATAATGCAAAAATACAAATGCTCACCAGTGTTGTCAGATTTTTTTTCAGCTCCATCGCCAAATTCTCATCAGATATCGCCAAAATGCCCCAAATATCGCCAAAATGAAAACGTATGGTACTATTTGATTTTTTTTTTAAAATAACATCGGTTTTTATTGTATCATAGAAGAAATACATAGTTTTTATTTAAAGTTCAATGCAAGTTATATTATATATAATTAGGTACTTGGTATTATTCTTTAGTATATAAAAAAAAATTTAAATTCTTTTAAAAAAAAATGATTTAAATTAAATGTAAAAAAGTATTATAATATTTTTTAATTTCAACGTCTTTTTAAAACATATTAAATTTTAAGGTAGCTTGTTACAAAAATTCGAGTTAAAATTACTCGCTTGAAAACTTTTAAATAACGGTTTGTAGAATTAAAATACGTCAACTATAGCATCGAACACTTCGTACTCATCTGTTTCGCTTTCACCATTGTTATTTTCATCTTTACTGGGATACATTTGTTTTGAATTAAATCTATTTAACATATCCTCCGTTGGAATAAATGTGCTACAACATATATTGTTCACATTCATATATTTACTTAGTATTAATAAAGAATTAAGAAGTTCGTATTGCATTTTATTCCTTAATTTAGTTTTAATGCAATTCATGACTGAAAAAACTCTTTCGACACAGGCATTGCTTGTGGGAACAGACAACATATTAAGAACGCCCACCGCGAATTCTTTGAAGTAAAAAGTACCAGCAGCATCTTGGTAGTCGTACACTTAAGGCCAGAACTCATGTAGACTTTTTGGTATATTATTATTTAAATAACTTTTCCAGTTTATGAAAGGAAGTTTACCCCACTGTGCTTCATAAATACCAAGAGAGATGTTGGAGTCCATGAACATTTTTAAAACTTGTTGAACATCAGAAAACTTACTTTGTGACACTGAATTACAGCACTTTGAAATAGAAAATTGTACATAAACTTTAAAAATATTCATATTTTGCGGAAGGCGGTTAAGCATTTCTTTTAATAATCTTTTCAAATAAAGAAAGCAACTTTTTTTTAAGGACAACGCGTCAACGGTATTCAAAACTGTTGAATCCAATTCATTCTGAAACTCTGTACCAAAGTCAATATATTTAAAATCCAAAAACGAATTTTCTAAATCAATTTCTGTTTTTAGTTTATTAACTAAATCATCACTGTTTTCCGTATTAGTTAAAATGTTTGGCTTAAATACTTTTTTTGCGAACAAGAGTAGTGTGGTATACATTTTTTGGTACATACTTCCCGCGTCCATGTAGTCAGATTGACATTCCAAACTTAAATGATTCATTTCATTTATTATTGGGTTTATGAAAATCAAAAACAGTCTGTTTTTTCATCACAGAGCTCATTGTAAATGTTTTTGGCAGTTCTATCTTTTTCAATTGTTGATATTAAAGAAAAATGGTACTTCAATTCCACCCACTGCTCCAAAACACGTTTGACAGCAGCGCCGTAGCTTAACCAGCGAGTTCCTGAGATTTGAACGAGTTTTCTAAAGTTGTTGCTGTCAACACCTGTGTTTATAAGGTCAAACGCTCGCTTATATAGCACACTCCGAAGCGGACTATTACTAAAATAATTGTAAACTTCTTTAATTAAGTAATCCGAATTTTGGGGGATTTCACTAGAGGCTTTGGAGCAGCATAGGTGAAGAGAGTGACACGTACATTTAATTAACATTATATCGGGATTGTCTTTTTTTAAAAATGTAAACAATGATCTATTACTACCACAAAAATTTTTAGCACCATCAGTGCCAATGGCGATCATATTTTCAATTTTAAGCCCAACTTTTTCTAAAAATATCTTCAAACTATTGTAAAGGTGTTCAGCAGTAGCTTCTTCAACCAAAAAGAGTCCCAAAAAGTGCGTATTTACTTTTAGAGAATTTGCGTTAAAAAATTTTATACATACGCTCATCCACTTTATTTGGGAAATGTCGGTAGATTCATCCACGATGAGACTATACTTGGAGCTTCCAACTTCAGTTATAAGTTGATGTAATATTGATGGGGATACAACGTTTTTAATAATTGATGCACATTTGGTTTTATGCAAACGAATTTTTTCAAAAGCACTATCACTTGTTGAACAATCGCGTAGCAGCATTGAGAGATGGTCAATGGCTGCTATAGAGCTATGTTTAGCAATAAAAACAGCAATTTTAACGTCAACAACTTTTGATTCCTTCGACTGAGGAGCTATGACTAAAAAAAATTAAAAATTAAAACAATTTTTTGTAATCAATTTATATGTCTATATTTACCAAAACTTTCAATTTTGTTCTATTTATATAGAACAGCCATGTTGTTGGTATGCCTTTTTGTTCCTGCATGTTTTTTAAGATCCACTTTGTGCGATCGTAACGCAAGTTTACATGAAAAACACCACGATGCATTGGAAACATTGCTTGTTGATTGGTAAGATAAAGGTGCTTTTGCTATGGATCTAAGCCAACCTAAAGTCGAACATTACAATTTTTCACCAGTTTGTTAAAAAGTTCCCCAAATATTTACCTTTTGCCCACGATTCTTGCTCCCACTCTTTCTTATGAAGTCGATCCATTTTAAGCTGTTTGTTCATTTAAAATCCTTATATTTTCACCTTTTTGTATAGTTTAATTAGTTTTACTAATTTAGTTTCTCACTGTTTCGTCAATTTTTGTAAATTTAGCGTCGCTTAACATTTCACATTTGACGTTTTATTTTATGCTCTAGAACGGATAGTGGAGTCGACCTGATATTATTTGCGGCGGCAGAACCATTTGAAGAAGAGCGGCAGTGGCGCGCCGTCTAAGATAAGATCGGTTAACCCCAATGACAACATATGCGTAATAGTATCGGCGGCTGCAGATATGTGAATAATATCGCCGGCGGGCGCATGCCTGGTCGGCTTTAATTTCTGCATTAGATAATTTGACAATGCCATCCACTTGGAAATGAAATTAACAACGCATTGCATAAAGTTACCAGATCGTGCATTTTGTTTAAAAAATTTCCAAAAGATATGAAATATAATGAAATTAAAAAAATTATCGCTAGTATAATATCGCCAAAATTATCGCCAAGCACATTAAAAACCGCCAAAAATATCGCCAGTCGCAAAACTCGAATTTAAGTCGCCAAAAATGTTTGAATATCGCCACGTTTGGCGACGAATCGCCAGATCTGACAACACTGATGCTCACTTAAAGATAGACTCTCTCGATGTCCCTCATTTATTCTCTTACTCTAGAGAGAGCATAAACAGTGCAATAAAAACAGCTATATATATATCACAAACACAGCTATATTCGGGTCACAAACACATATATTATAACATATTAATCATTGTGTCGCAAACATGTAATATTGAATAGCGAACACAATGTGTTTGGACACAGAAATATATTATATTTGCGTCATGCTCCAAACACACGTAATATTTGCATCCAAATAACAAAAAACTACAGATTTTCAGCGTGAAAAAGGTGATAGACAACTAAGAAATAAAAAAAAACAGTAGATCTTCAAATCATGTAAAACAATGTTCCAATCATATACATAGATGGATCCTGCATAAAGGGGCCCTTTTTTCAGTGTGTATTCATTTTGACGGTTTCTTGCTCAAAATGAATTCCGTTTTAGTACAGCCATGGGAAAACTTCATGCCACAGGCAAAAGGGAGGCAAATTAGTTATCTCTCTCTAATTCTCTCTCTCTCGCTCTCTTATTCCCGCGGTTATGGTATGTCGAAATCTTAGGCCTGTCACAACTCAAATGATATCGATCAAACAACGTAGTTATGTGAAATACTAAAACTACCATATTATCCTTGCCGGCAGATACGTTTGTGTATATTTTTTGCTAAAATTTTTTCCATTTTAGTTAAAATGTCCTTAATCTTCCATCCTTTACACAACTGTCTATAATCTTGACATGTCACGCTAAACTCTACCATAACTGCTGCCTATAAACCTAAAATGCAAATTACTTAAGTTACGATGCAGCGCTTTGTGGCATTATTGCAGGTGTTGTAAAGATAACAGGTTATATGGTTTTCTTTGGAAAACCAATCTCCAACATTTTTACTGTCATATAAAGCTACCAACCATAAATTGAATATTTAAGCTCTAAAGTGGGTAACAACTCCTTGTTGAACTCCAGCCTATTTTTCACATGCTCACATAGAGAGAGAGAGAGAGAGAGAGAGAGAGTGACGGGGGATATGTAGTGTATTATGTAGATATATGATTAACCTGTAGTTTGTTGGTTACCATTCATTCTGTAGAGAAACAAGGAAGTTGTTACGACACTTAGTACATTGTGCAATCCTTGCTGGGAATATCCTTTCCTGCCACGATTTGTTTGTTAGCTTGTAAATTGAATTTGTTGCATTTATTCATTCGCATTTACAACTTTTATGAGTTGTTTTGTAAACTTCTCTGTATCCGTTCCTGTGTTTAAGGTCCTTTAAGCCAACCGGAGTTTGTTCAATTATACCAGATATATATGGATTTTCTTCCTTGTATGCACCACTTTAATATGCAATTTCCCTTAATCTTCCCTGTTGCCTTTTTTCCACCCACCTCCCTTCCCGATCAGCTGGCTGTTGATGTCTTTTATCTAACAACAACAGCCTTCTGTTATTAGTACAACGCTTAGGTCCTTGGGTTTTCTGAAACCCCTTGATGTTGTGTTGCCTTCTCTCTAGCAGTTGGGGATTAGATTTATAGGTCTCTATGGCAAAAGACAGTGATTTATTATCTGGCATATCGTGTGGCTCCTATTGTTGTTGTTAAAGTCCTTACACGGCCACAGAACTAAAACTTAATTTGAATAATTAAAATTTACTTATACTAATGCAATTGCTTGCTGCCGTATATAATGCGGCAGGTTCACGTCCTTTCGTCCTTTTCTCTTTCAGAGTATAAAAGAATAATAAACACACAAACACAAAAACAAAACAAAAGGTGTAATAGGTCACAGCTATGTGCCCGGTACGTTCTCTACGCCAAGTCCATTTGTGGCAATTGTTATGTGTTGAAATGTCATAATTGTACTCGGTTTGTTGTTGCTGCTATTTATGGGAGAATGGTTGCCTTCATCATTATGCGGCATTCCTAAAATTGGCATGTGGTAGTTGTGTATTGTAATGCGTGAGAGGGCCAAATCGCGTAAGACAATCCCCGCATATGTATGTATAATGATTTCATAAGGAAGTTGGAAACGGATATCCTTTGTGTCAAGGATACTACTTAGTTGCGGGAAACTATTTCCTGGAGCAACGCGGATTGCCATTGAAGTCAATAACCTTATTTCATTTAAAATTAAAATAAATAGTTGTCGAATCCAATTTAACCAAAATACCTGATTGCGACAAGGATTTCGTTTGAACAACATTGGAATCTTTACCAAAAATATCTAAGAACAAAAATCGGTAAAATTTGAAAATTTTGTATTGAAATTTTATTAAAAAAATCCAATGAGTGTTCGAACTCACGGGCGATGTGTTAACACCTTTTTGCTACACGGTACCTGTTCGATTTCTATGAACACATTCGTAAATGTTACATTGGAAAATAAAAAACAGCGTTCAATCATATGATGACGTTACATTTAAATAATATTAATACTTAAAATTATTTAAAGACCCAGTGCAAGCACATGTGTCATTTTTTTCTTGCTCAATACTTTTTTTTTTATTCCCACAAAAGTCAAAGAATGCTAAGCAACAGATACTTGTATATTCATACATACATTGTTATATTCGTACATACGCTACACAAGTTTACAAAATTGTCGTTGCTCTCTTGCTATCTCATTTTTATATACGTATAATACGTCATTACTCTCTTTTCTCTGAGAGTGCTCCGCACCCACATTTTATTGGACTTACCTTTCACAATAATAAAAAAACAACAACACGAACAACAACAACAACTACTACTACTACTGATATGTTGGTGATTTATTTGTGCTTGCTGTGTCGTGGAGTGTTTGTGTGGGTTGTGGGTGTTGGGGGGGGGGAACCTAAAAGAAAAACTGTTAAGGGAATGCAAAGAGTGGAGAGTGTGAGTGTAACTTGTCATGGGGGAGGGTATATAAGCTTCGACCCGGCCGAACTTAACACAGTTTCTACTTGTTTCTGTATTTGTGTGAACTTTACGTTTTTGTGGTACATTATGTACTTTTTTTTGTTCACAATGAGCTTTTTGTACCTTTTTGGTACACTTTGTACCAAAAAAAAGTACATAATGTGTAGCAAAAAGTACAGACAATTTAACAAAAAATTTACTAAAAAGTATATACTTTTTTGTACTAAAAAAAAGTTGCATAATCAGTACCAAAAAAGTGAACATAGATTACCAAACAGTGTATAGAAAGTACATTGTGTACCAAAAATGTACTATTGTATTTTTAACTTTGTGAACTTTGTGGTCTTTGTATTTTTTTGGTACACTACGTACTTGTTGATTGACAATGTACTTTTTTTTATACACATTATGTACCTTATTAGTATAATTTGTACCAAAAAAAAGTACATAATGTATACCAAAACGTACAGACAGTTTACCAAAAAATTTACTAAAAAGTATATACTTTTTTGTACTAAAAAAATGCAATAATAAGTATCAAAAAAGTATACATAGATAACCAAAAAGTGTATAAAAAGTACATTGTAGAAAAAATTTACTATTATACTTTTTACTTTGTGTACTTTGTCTTTTTTTTGGTACACTATATACTTGTTAGTTCACAATGCACTTCTTTGTACACATTATGTAAATACACTTTATACCAAAAAAAACTTTATACTGTTTATATAAATAAACATAGATTACCAAAAATTGTATACAAAGTACATTGTGTACCAAAAATGAACTATTGTTCTTTTTACGTTGTGTATTTTGGGTTGTTTTGGTACACTATGTACTTCCTGGTTGACAATGTAGCGTTTTTGTACACGTTATGTACATTTTTGGTACAATTTATACCAAAAAAAGTACATAAAGTTTATCAGAAAGTACATACAGTTTACAAAAAAATTTACTAAAAGTTTATACTTCATTGTACAAAAGAAATTGCATAATAAGTACCAAAAATGTAAACATAGATTACCAAAAAGTGTATAAAAAGTACATTGTGTACCAAAAATTTACTAGTGAACCTTTTACTTTGTGTACTTTGGTGGTTTTTTGTGGTTCACTATGTACTTGATGGTTGACAATGTAGTATTTTTGTACAAATTATGTAGTTTTTGGTTCACATTATATATTTTATGGTAGACTTTTCATAACTCTGTAAGTACTGCTCAGCACATATTATGTACTCCTCGGTGGATTATGTACTCTTGGTACACTTTATGTAAATTATCGTAAACTTTAAGTACTTGTTTGCTACCCATTATTTACGTTTGCTTAATTTTGTGTACATCTTGTGCAATTTGTATACATTGTTGATGCACTTTATGTACCGTCTGTAACACTTTATGAACTTTCTGGATCATGCTTAGTATTAATTAAATGAACTTTTTGGTACAAATTATGTTAATAAGACGATTTTCAAAGAAACCTCCTTCCCAATGGGGCCAAAGTGGGTTTACAATATTGACCGGCAAACTCATGCAACCTTAATTCTGTCGTTGTGTGAGTGAGCTGCACTGAGAGAAAAATCAATAAACATTCGGGATTATCGGAAAAACTTTCGGCAAACAAAAAATCATTTACCACTTCTGCATGGAACATTTCTCACAGTACAATGAAAGCGACAAGCGTCGATCCACTTTCTTGTTCGAACACTGACTGATTTCGTTTTGTTTCGTTCAATGCGTGAGTAAATGGCGACGTGAAAACTCGAATCACGAAAATGGACAGTGCATAGGTTTTGCTGGTCACTGGTCTAAATCCAAGTAGCATGCCAAAATTGGTAAGGTAATAGAATTGAAGGCATTTTTGTTTTATTTCACCTTGTCAAACTCAGCTGATCGAAATTGTCAAGATGTATTTATTTCAGGAATTGTTGTAATTTTCGGCAACAACTATAGGGACAATACAAAATGTAATCTGCTGTTTTAACGCTACCACCTGTACTAGATACATCTTGGAAATTAGTATAAACAACATTTAACAAGGTCGGACTACAACGACAAGAAACAATTTAAATCAGCTCTTCTAACGCTTCCACGATTTGAATCCACATTTTAAGAAGAGAATGCGCTTTGCAAGTCCAGGGCCATCAACATTATAAACATAATACCAATATTTTTTTTATTACTTTTGTAATAGATATCATAGTATCTCAATGTTGAAGTAGAAAAAAAACAAATGAAATTATATATATATATAATTTTAGGGAAATTTTTCACTTTTGCGGCTACCTAAACATTATTAAGAATCATTCCTAGGAAGTTCATATTTTCTAGAAAGTTGTTTATTGAGATCTTAGTTACAATTTTGTAGTTAATTGTTTCCTTGAGTTTTGAACGGTTTGCTACGTATGGACCTGAACAGGGGAAAAAAGCTAAAAAAATCGACTTTTTTAAAGTTGCGATTTTGACCTTGAAGATGAAGTTTCTTTGATTTTATACGTTCACAATTTTTGTTCTTTATGATAAGAGCTACAACTTTCCCTCCGTGAGTAAATCAAAATCCTGAACGGTTTGCAAGATATGAGCCTGACAATATAATCACTTGTTTGCAAAAATTACACCGAGGCCCCAAATCTTTGGGGGCCCATAAAAAAAGTGCATGACTTTGGGCAAAACTGGGAGACACGGGTCTTTTTTTTTTTTGGTCTTTTACATCTAGATCTTACACAGATACATCTTGCCAAGTAGTGAACAACTCTCTGATTGTGACAAACTTTACCCAATCCAACCATAGAATGTAATGGGATAATGCGTTTATACTGATCGATTTTAGGGATATCATTTACTCGAATAGCTGATTTGTGTATCGAAGAACAGATGTTTACGGCACGAAACTTAGAAGTCTTTAGATTTCGAGTATAGCAGTATCTCTCAGATTTTGTGGAGGCTTTAAAGTCCCAACAGTTAATTATAAACACGAAATTGTTTTTATAATGACTGGGAGTCATGTAACGAAGTAATTAATTGCGCCTCATTATATCTGGTCATTTAGCTGTATAATACATTTATGTTCCCACAATTTTAAATTATAGCTAATAGTTTTTTATTTAAATTAAATTAAAAACTTCTATCAAGTCGCATTTGATTTATACAGGACATCAACAGAAAAAGACATTACCATCAACAAGGACAGATATCCTTGTGCTATAAATTTCCCACCTGATTTATAACATTCATTACATATTCGATCAATAACTGTAAATTCCATGACAACTCTATTTGAGTCTGTGACACGAACAAATGAACAAAAATTACCATAATATTGGCGATGTCATATCTTGATGCGAATCTCCATCATCATCCTTCATCATCTACCCTGACAATGAGTATAATGATGTGGATTCGCATTTGCTCAATAATTTTACTAATTATATATCGTGCGAATGATTGGGCAAAAAAGTCAACCAAATTAATTAAACCAATTAAAAATAAATTCATTCTGTTCAAAAGGAACGCAGGAAGAAACAAAAAAAATCGAATGTCACATCCTTTATTTCTTCTATTCGTGTTGTACTAGTTACACACTTTATCCGGTGTTTGCGGCTGTTGCCACAAGGACAACAACGGGTAGTGTGGGTAGTCGTCCTTTCAACATTACGTAGTGCTTTATTGGTGCTCCGGCAAAAGTCATTGCCAAACCGCTTGCTCGTTCCAACCATATCTATCAATTTATCTGAAAACCACAAAAAATGAAATTAAAGCCAAACTGGTTGCTGACTAAATACTAATTACCAATGTTGCATGTTGGCGTTGGCTTTAGCGTTGGCGTTGGCTTACTTGGCTGAATCGTAAGGTTGAGAGGCAGAGATGAAGAGTTAGAAGGACATTGAGCATTTACCCACCAATTCCACAGTCTTCATCATCAGCCAAACGGAAGTGCAATCGTAAAGGATGTAACTCATTAAAATCATAATTCTATTGCACGTATCATTTCCTCCTTGACGCCCCTTTCGCTCTTCTCATGCCAAAACGATTTATAAAAAATGTGTAAACATATAAAATTTCTGATAAGCGGAGTGATTTGGAAATCCTTTTTATTTTCATATTCCACATAATATTTAATGACGAATTTGTTGGCAAATATCCTTATATCCGGAGGGGCAATTGATTGTGGGTAGTAAAGAAGACTAATTCACATTACGACCAGCAAATGTCCTTTAAATGGAGGAATATCATGAATTTTAACTAATGGATTTTAACTAAAGAGTTTATATCCAAATCGGATTTGATGGTTTTTTCGTGAGGTACCATATTGTGGTGCACCATCTCACCATGAAATCTTTGAGAAAATCGGACCTTATTAGAAGATTCCGGACTTCAGCTAATCGACATTTGAATGAACTTGTGTCTGCTTGACGGGAATCTCTTGTGTGGACGGATTCTCGAAATTTGTGGATTGAAAGTGAAATGCAACAGAGTGCAGTTGGATTGCAAAGAGAAGAACAGTGCAAAGGCTACCCTGCCGTGCTTAACAAGGAAGACTCAATTCCGCTTTCCTAAATTTTTCAGGAGAAGCAGATTTCTGAATTCTGCTTGGAGCTTCATTTGTAATAAGAAACCCGTTGTTTTATATAGTGAAATTAATAATATTTATGTAGTTTTGCCGCCATTTCCAACCACACTGGAAGGTGCATAAATTTGCCAACTTAAGAATTAAAGAAAATGTTTTTGTTTTTAATATTCTGGAGTTGAGTCTTTCTTCATAAGCAGGGCAGTACCGATAGTTGAACTTACGTGCTGACACCGATGAAGTGAAAGGCTGGCGGCTCGGGAAATTCACTGGCTAAATTTATTTCGTATACCACAGTGAACTTTGGTCAAATTCAGGGAAAACTTCGCGCAAGCGCAGTACACTTGTTAACGCGGTAATGTAATCAAAAAGAGAAGAAGCAGCATCGTTCTTTGACAGTAGAGAAGAGATTTTTATAGGACTGAGTTTCAATTTAGATCGATTTTATCCACAGTTTGAGCATACACCTGTTCCGAATCTTGAACAGTTTTTTCTTGTCATCCTAATTTATATTTTGTACCGAAACTGAAAATCTAGAATATTTAACTTTTTTCAAAAATGTACTCTTTTTTCAAACTCCGATTTGGAATTCTTAGAGTGAGAGGAATTTTATAAGACTTTCACCATTTCAAAATTAGATTGAACTTAATCAATTTCAAGAAAATGTTGGAGAATTACGAAGAAAATTAGAATTTTCTTAGAACATTTAACTTTTTTCAAAAATTTAATCTTTTTTTTCAAACTCCGATTAGGAATTCTTAGAGTGAGAGGTATTTTATAAGACCTTCACCATTTGAAAATTAGATTGAACTTAATCAATTACAAGAAAATGTTGGGGAATTACGAAGGAAGTTAAAATGTTTTAGAACACTGGAGAAATGTGCTGAAATTCCGAAATCCGTAAACATTGACCTCTGCCTGGGGAAGGTTCTTGTCGCCAAATTTACCCCGAATGCTGCTTTACTTATTTCTGTAGCATTTCTCTTAATGTTATTTCATTTTCCACAACCAGTGAGCCGTGCGGCTTCCAATTTTACACCCACTGATTGGATACTACAGGTTTACATCGGTTCCGAACTATATTTGGAGAAGGGGTTTCCTACAAATTTACAAGGTAATTTATACGGGGTGATAATCAGGGAAAACAATTCTGGCACTTCCGACCAACGCACCAATTCTGATGTGGTTGTATGTGTTGGTTTAGGTCCTAAGAGTTTGAATATACAGACGATGGCAGCACATCTAATTTTAACGCAAAAACCATATATACCTGCTGAAAAAAATGGTCCCAGCAACATATTGCATGAACCATGTATATAATGCTGTTTTGTTTCTTTGTTGTCTGTCAAGTTTTTGTTTTCAGCACGTTTCAACAAACAAAGCAATATTTGGGTAGCAAACACATATATTATAACATTTGAATCATTGTGTCTCCAACATGTAATATTGACTAGCAAACACAATGTGTTTGGACACAAGTATACTATATTTGCGACAAGCTACAAACACGTTCTATTTGTATCAAAACAACAAGATAAGATAGATTTTTCAACGTGTAAAATATTTGCATTCGGTTGCATGAAAATGCATTCGGTTGTACCAACAGAACTCATGAGAAATTCGGTTACAGCAACCGAAGTAAAGCAACCGCCAATTCGTTGCAACCGCCCTTAGGTCAAATTGGGATATTTCGACTTAATTGATACCAAATTCGATAGATGGAACCGAATTGATATCAAATTCGATAGATGGAACCGATTTGATAACAAATTCGGTTGCTTCACCTGAGTTGATGCCATATTCGAAGTCTGCAGCCGAACAGTTTGCAAATTACCGTGGTTGCATCCGAATGGAATACGCGGTTGGTGCAACCGAAATTAAAGGAAATTTAGTTGACAGAACAAATTTAATTGAAGATTCAGTTGTTACAACCGAATCAGTTATGTGGCGATATGGCTTCAATGGAATTTCCGTTGTGGGGACTAAATAAGCTAGGCCCACCACAATTCGGTCGTGATAACTTCAATTCGGTTGTGGCAAACGCAATTCAGTGGCAAACGAAATTCAGTGGCAACAACCGAATATACGGCTGCTACAACCTCCTTTCAACCAATTAGTATTCTGAGTGTACCAGCCTAAATGAAGTACAAATTACGGTGGTGGCATCTAAATTTATTGCATATGCAGTCGGTGTAACCGAAATTAAAGAATATTAATTGACAGAACAAATTTAATTGAAGATTCAGTTGTTACAACCGAATATCAATTATGAGGTTGTGTTGCTTCAATGAAATTTTCGTTGTGGGGACTAAATTTAGTCGTGATAACCACAATTCGGTTGTGACAAACGGAATTCGGTTGTGACAAATGCAATTCAGTGGCAACAACCGATTTCTAATTGGCTCCCATTAGAAATGATTTTTGTTGTTGTCTAAAAGACACTTTCATCAGGGATGATTTCTTATTTATTCGGCTTTTTCATTGGTACTTTTATATTTCATTGTTCAAGCTCAAGACCATTCTATATCTCTATAAAGGTTCTCTGGGGATGGAAAGAAGTTGTTTGCAAATGTTTTCTTGTGTGTTTTGCTTGCGATATTTTTCGAACACTTGCATAGTGAAAATTCTCAATTCAGATGAGTTTTCTATTGCATTTAGTTTGATGAATTTTTCAAAAGCAGCATTCCAAAAAACCGCTGATGAAGATATGTGGCGAGATTTGGAATAGCTACTCGTATACGGTTTTCCAGGAATCAAGAGGATGCATTTGCAAAACATCTTCTTTTGCAAAAACTATATCTCTATTTATAGAGATATAGAATGGTCTTGAGCTTGAAAAATGAAATAAAAAAGTACCAATAAAAAGGCCGAATAAATAAGAAATAATCCCATTCTTTAATTAATTTTAAAGAATCAGAGGGAAATCGTTGATTTTATAACCAGTAAGAAGTCGAGTTCCATTTTAGTTTAGATCTTCTTTAAAGACAAATTGACGGGTTCTCATGAAATTAACAGAACAATTTTATTTGTATCAAACCATAGTTCTTTAATAACTGTTGGCGCTCACTTTTACCAGTGCACCACAACCAATTGCCCTTGAGTTTGAAGTTTATATTAAATTAGATGTAATAAATTCCCATTTAATTCATTTGATATCCTCGGTATTTCAAAACATTCAGTTGTTTAATTATAAGGACATTAATATCACATACCATCTTGCAAGTTAACAATAACCTCGTCCTTTCAGGCAGTCAGAGCTGGGTGTTGCAAATATGCAACAAGTATATTAGTTTTCCTTACAAAAAAAAAATACCCCCCTTAAATAGAAATGGGTGTTATAAACATCATAGCCCAAGCAAATGAATGCAATTGTCGATAAATGGATGTGCTAGTGTAGGCACTTAGGGTATTCATAAACACATGTGTGTACATTCACTATGTAAGGATATCAGGACATGTTTGAGCTGAAAAGGACACGAGGGCATGCAGCCAGAGCGTCGCACACAAATGAATGTGTGTTAATCCTTTTTAAATATATAATGATATATTGAAAATGCCAACATTAGCACTATAAATTATTTGGAATTTCTCATAATGACTGCAATTCTCTCAACGAGTGTGTAAAGTCAAGTGAGTCTATTTTTCACCTCATCTCCACTACATTCTGCATTCCATATACAACATTCTCATGCTACATTTTTGCCCCAGCAAATGCTGTTAAATTACATTTGTGGCATATTTGAAATTGTTATGAAGAAATGCAATCCAATATCGTGCAGAGGGATGAGTGCAACAAAAAAAAGGTCACATGTAATTGAGTTGCATGCCACGATGCACTTGCAGAAATGGTGGAATGAATCCCTTTACACTGAGCCCAGCGACAAGCGGTCCATCAGGGCAAGGCAAGGCAAGGCAACGCAGTGGAGCCGTACGAGTGGTGTGGCAACATGACAGTGTTGGAACGACCACACATAGAAACGACAACAAACAGTGGCATTTGGAAACAATGGCAGTCAGTCAGGCCTTTTGTAAGCTTTTGCCAATTGTGTCCAACAAATGTAAATTTTTTACAATTGTATATGAAAAACAATAGAGAGCACTAGTAAGTAGTAGTTAGGACTAGTTAGTATAACCCAAACAGTCCCAATGGAACCATGGCAGGAGATTGAAATTGCGGTAAGGTGGGGATGGATGTGGTGAGAGGGGTAATTGCACTGATAAGCATTTGCACAGTGGGTCAGGGATAAGACAAGATTTTGCTAACAACAGAAAATACAAGCAACGAAGAAAAGCCCTACTTACAGAAAAATACAACTCTGTGATAGATATTATAACTCACCTCAAAGCACTGGGCCACTGTGAGAATGTGAGGCGAAAAGAAGAACATGGAGGAAAAAGCTTTCTGTTCTTGTGTTGGAATTAATGACTTTTCAGTGCGTGTTGGTAATTAGGTATCTTCGATCGATACTAATTGAAAAATGCATATTACAATTTCTATAAGTACGAGTGAAGATCTACCATCAATTATCAATCAATTCAGACACAATTGTCAGGCATCAGATGATGATGATTGTCACCTTTCGCACTGGTTCATTCTGATCCATTCTACTGACATGGCATAGCCAGTGTAAAAGCCCTTTTTTGATACGCATAACTACGTCGATTTCGGAATACAGATGTTTCGGCTTCTGGTTCAGCCGTCGTCGATAGTCGCTGTTTTCTGTTATACTTATAAAATCATATATTTTTCGGAGCATTTTTCTATCGAAGACGGCAGTCCATCAGCACCAGCGTCTTTGTTGTTATTAAGCAGGGAAATTTCAGTTCTTACTTCGTTTTGTGTATGAGGGGGAAGTCAACGCCATCGTCCTGTATGTGCTCAACACCCTCATCTATATTGAAGTCTCCTGGGACAAGTAAAACAGAGAGTGACCGCTCCATATTCCCAACAGATTCTGCACATCTGTAACAAGATTCCCGTCCTTATCGCTACTAAAGCGGGCCCCTGATCCACTTCCGTTGTTTTGACTTTATACTTTGCTGTAGAATTTACGGGCCTCATTCTTCCTTTTGTAATACTCAATTTGCTCACTCTTGCGCTTTTTCCACAACCGCTTTTTCCTCTTAAGTAAACGAGTTTCCTCTCTCCTCTTCTTCTTATACCACTCTGTCCTGGCTCGCGTGGGAACTATGGTCTATGCCAATAAGCTCGAGACGATTCCAGATTTAAAGAAAAAACTATCCCAAAAAGTCGTGGAATATTTTAGTACGCACATCCTGTGTTGCCAGAGGAGTCGTGGTGAACATTGAACAGATACTGTATTTCATTCATAAATGCCACAGAGTTGCCACCATGATGGAATAGAAAAGAATCATTTTGAGACATTTTTGTTGTATTTAATTTATAAATGATAATCTGCGGTCTTGCTGAATCACCCTATATGAGACCAACACAGGCGAGTATTTTTCGGTCACCCACTACATAAGGATCTCACCAAAGCAATTGCTGGAACATGAGTTTAGCAGCACAGCGATCATCATGATATCTTAACAGTAATATTATCGAGAACAAATGCAGTACGATTTTTAACAAGATGTCATCCTGGATACAAATTTGAAATTCATAACGGAATCAATACGTGGCCGTCCCGTGGTACAATGATTAGTGTGCGCGGCTCTTGTACATGAGAATGTGGGTCGATCCCTGCTCAGACCACCTTACATTTCTTTTGACAACGGTCACTTTGCATCGTGACGGCGAAACTATCGAGTACTTATTCAAGAAAAAGGCTTCCCAAATCACCGTTCGGAACCGGTGTAAAATAGTAGGTCCAGTGGAAAACTTGTAAGCGAACAGCTGAGTGGTTTTGAGGAGCTCTCCCCAATCCTTTCATGGGATGTAATTGGAAAACCATAAGCCGAAAACCAACGGTATTAAAACAAAAATTTGGGCTTAACCATGCCCGATGTAAATAATAAGAGTGAAAAACTCTTTAGTGAGCAAAAACAGTATCATTGTGAAAAAAAGACTCACTTGAAATTCGAAAATGTTCGCAACCCTAACAATTACAATTGATGACAATAATGCGATCTCTGTGTCATTTTAATGAAGAAAACACTGAGATGCGTTGTGATGAAAAAAATTAATAAAATATTACAAAATATCGATGTAAACATGTGAAGTATAAAGATATTGCGGTAGGATGTCGTAATTTGGATGAATTTTGCAAACGAAATTTAAAATTACTAACCAGGAACTGGTTCCAAACCCACTGTTATATCCTTCCTACTTTCATATTGCCTGATATTTCTTATTGTTGCTGAGCAGTTACTGGTTTACAAGAAGGACAACATATTGTTGAAAACAGTTGTAAGGATACAAGAAGCAAAAAAAAAAAAACGGCTGTATCTCTGATTTTGTATGCCAGTGATGTATAAATCTGTGTATATTAACATATGTATGTTCATGTACACGTTGTTGCAACTATGTACCTACACACTGCTATATGTGTTGTACAAAATGTCCTGTTTTTTTTGTGAGCATCCATGAAACATCCATTGGGTACATTAGTGGAAAGCAGAGATCATATGTTGTTCTGTTGCTATTTACGAATATTGGCCTTCCCTAGCAATGCATTCAATTTGGTTTGTAGTTTTGTTGTTATTGTAGTTGCAGTCCTTTCATTCTCTTGTTTTCCCTGCTTTTTTGGCAATAATATCAAAGAGGACCTCAAGACGAAAATAAAACAAAAATCACAAATTAAACGAAAGAACATGTTGTAAATCATATAAAATGCATAAATGAATGAATGCATGAATATGGGGCCTTGAAATGTTTTGTATTCATGTTAACATTATTTAAATACAACAACATAATGAAATGACCTCTTTTGTCTATTGTTGTTTTGTTTTTATTTATTTGTTGGAGAACATCAGACAATGTCTGAATTGTTTGTGGGTTTTGCCAAAAAAGTGATATCCATAATTGTACGGGGGAAAATAATACAACCAACGCAAATACAACCCTGTCTCTGGCACTACGAATATTAAGCAGACACATGATTAATATGGATGGACTTAATAGATGTTTTCAATACCTGACCTTACACTTTAGTTGTTCCATTTTGTTGCATTAAAAGTAGGAGTTTAGATGAACTATAAAATCTAATTTAATTGAAGAAGTCTAACTTCATTTGTGTAGTTTGAATTATTTTTGCATTTCGCCATTTTGCCCGATGACTTTGAATGTGCATTAGTACTCGTAGATGTATGAGAAGGGATATTTAGATATATGTCATTTTGAAGTTTTCGTAGATGGGGTTTTATTATTTCTGGTTGTGTCTGTCTCTAAATTTCTTCATTGGTATCATAATGAAAACGTTGAGGTTCGTCTTGTACAGTGAATTTTTCCGTGCAAGTCTTTCCAACAATGTTGGATTGCATTAGCGTACGTGTAGCTGCTTTTTTTGTATATGTGTGTCATTGTTTGTCCTAATATATTTAAGGGCATAGTACCCCACACTCCCAGAAGAACAAGGTCGTAACTTCCATTAATACTAAAAATAATACTTTCCCATTAAGGGATAGGGGAGAGCTTACAACAATAACTGAGCTGTGCGCTTTCCAGTTTTCACTCACTGATTGGGACCTACAGTTTTACCCGCTTCCCAACGGTTTTTGAGAAACTAATTTATAGGTTATTAATCGATATTTTAGCCGACATTAAGCGACGTGGCCACAAAATATTGATTTGAGATTTTACATCATGTTTCACTGTTTTCCCACCTACACCTTTTTTCAATTGTAATTCACAAACTGTCAATTGAAATTCGGAATTTCGAATTGAAATTAAGAAACGATCATACGAAGTTCAGAATTTGCAATAGAAATTCAGTAAATACCAATTGAAATTTAGAATATTTCTTTGGAAATCAGAAAATTTCAATTGAATTTCACAAAAAATCAATTTAAATTTAGTAAACTCATATTGAAATTCAGAAAATATCAATTTAAATTCAGAAACGAACCATTTCAAGTTCGATAAATATCAATTGAAAGCCGGTAACATCAACTGAAATTCAGAAAATATCAAGTGAAATTCAGAAAACATCAATCGAAATTCAGAAAATTTTAATTGAAATTAAGTAACAAATCATTTGAAATTCGGAAAATATTAATTGAATCTCGGAAAACATCAATATGAAATTCAGCAACTATAAATTCAAATTTAGAATATCTTTATACAGTTATATAATTCTACTGCACGTGTGTTTGTGACTGAACTCCTCCTAAACTTCTGGACCGATTTGAATAATTTTTTTTGTATGCGTTTGGGTGGCGCCCTGGGTGGTTTAGATTTACTATTCGGTCCAATTGGACAAAGGGGCGTGGTACCTCCCATACAAACCACAAATTAAAAATCCATTATTTCTGCTCGCTGGAAATATTATGCAGGACAACGTCTGCCGGGTCAGCTAGTTTTTTATAAAGATCTACAAATTTTTTAGTTGTACTTCACAAAATATTAATTGAAATTCGGGATTTTCAATTGAAATTAAGAATCGATCAATTGAAGTTCAAAACATGGAATTAAAATTCAGAAAATACCAATTGAAATTTAGAATATCTCTTTGAAAATCAGAAAATGTCAAGTGAAATTCACAAAAAATTCATTGAAATTTAGTAAACTCAAATTGAAATTCAGAAAATATTAATTTAAATTCGGAAACAAATCATTTGAAATTCGGCAAATATCAATTAAAGCTCAAAAAAGAGCAATTGCAATTCGGAAAATGTTAATTGTAGTACAGAAACTATTAATTAGAAACAACTCATTTGAAATTAATAAAATATAAATTGAAATTCGAAAAAGATCAATTTGGAATTCAGAAAATATCAATGAGAATTAGAAAAATTCTTATAAATAACTACAGCTTCTTCAATTGTTATTCACAAAATATTAATTGAAATTCGGAATTTTCAATTGAAATTAAGAAATGATCAATTGAATTACAGAATTTGGAATTAAAATTCAGAAAATTCCACTTGAAATTTAGAATTCCTATTGAAAATCAGAAAATGTCAAGCGAAATTCACAAAAATATTGATTGAAATTTAGTAAACCCAAATTGAAATTCAGTAAATATTGGGTCGTACCGCATTCTGATTAAACATCTAGGGCAGTCTTCGGGAGAAAACTGCTCCGAAAAATATATGGTCCTATAATAGAAAACGGCGAGAGTGTCGACGACGGATGAACCAGGAGCTGTAAAATCTGTATCCAAAAATCGTATCAAAATAAAGCTTTTACGCTGACTGGACCATGTCAGTAGAATGGATCACAATGAACCAGTGCGAAAGGTATTCGAAGACAAACTCGAAGGACATCAAAAAATCGGACGACCAAGACTTCGCTGGAAAGATCAGGTGGAAAATTTATGGTGGAGATCACAAAATAGGGAGCTGGCTCGCCAGCCTTCAGGTTGAATTGGTTGGTTGCCAAGATTTAATTCTAATTGCCTTGCTGTCGATACATATGGCATGTGACACCGTCTTGTTGAAGCCACATGTTGTCCATATCCCTATCATACAATTTGGGAACAACAAAACTGAATTGTCCAATCGCGACAGAGCACCATTAACTGTTATTGGTAGACAAGCCACATTTTCGAAGAAACATGATACGATGATGGCTCCGGCTCAAAATTCACAGCAAAATAGTGACAGGATGTTGATGCCCTTGGTGCTAAACAATCACACGGGTATTTTTTTTTTAATTTAAATTTTCTGACCGATTTATTTAGTTTTTTCTGGACCCTTAATGCGACAATTTTGCCGAAGAACGAAGCCATCAAGATGAAACTCAACCTCATCGCTGAAGCCGATTTTCTTCGAAAACCCTTCAATATTTTGAAAATTGTTCCTAACAATAAAAACGCATTGTTCTTTCATTTAGAGTTTCCTTTTTTTAACAACCCTGAATTGTCAACTGCCAAGCTGCCTTTTTTCTTCAACAAAAACATTTTACCGTACACTTGGCAACAAATTTGAATGTTGCGTGAATTTTCGGACACTGTGCATTGAGATGCATCGTCAGAACTTAATAAGGACAATATAATAAAACAAGCAGAAAAGATTAAATTTGTATTCACTATTTTATGATGGCAAACGTTTCACTTTCGAAATATTTTTGAATGTAATTTCTTTGAGTGTAGTTTAAGGATGTGAATTTTTTCATTATTTAATTTTCTTATACTAATTTTTTTCTCTTTTCTATTGTCATTGCAGCCTGACTTGTAATGCGCCTTGGGGGTGGTGTACCATACGACGGCGACCCCCCGACAATGAGCGCTGCTGGCAACGACTATGCCGAATTATGCGATCTTGGACCTACGCGATGGAGTTCGCGCGGCTACTATCATGTACCACCACCTGCGGCTCACAGTTCATCCCTACATCCTAGCATACTGCAGACATCCACCCAATCGTCATCCAGTGTACCAACGGGTGGCTCAGCTGGTCTCACCGCTCATCACCTTCGTGTCGCACCGCCCACAAGCAGTTACGAAGCTGAAGATATTGCCGCCGCCGCTGCAGCTGCTGGCGCATACGGCATGACAACACCGCCACCCGGTCTTACCGATCTCCCCAGTAGTTACGCCGTTAATTCACGTATAGGCAATAGCACCAGTTCATTACGAACGGGCCCGGCGGTAGCAGCAGTTGGCGCAGGCGCAGGACGTCCTGGTCTTTATTATTCACCGCCCGGAACATCGTATACGATCATTGAACGACCCCATTCGCCGCACTACTATTACAATTCGGCGGGTGTGGCCACCAAAGGTGGTTCGTTGCCGGGACGGGGTTCTGCGTATTTGTCCTCATCACCCTCGAACTATTTGAACAGTATGAGTGGGACATTGCCTACCTCAACTGCTGCAAGACATGCAATGAATTCCGCTTCGGCCATGGCCAATGGGAATAAGAAGAGGCCAATATCACCGGAGCAGGTACTGCGCATGTTTGGCGCTACCCAATCGTCTTCAGTTCCTACTAGCAGTTATCATTATAGTAATGGTACAAGAGATCGCACCGGTCGCCGTAGTCCCGCCAGCAGTCCACCATCAACGACGCATCAGGTGAGTTAGAAAGGACGAAACTGCGAACAAGGATCACTGGGAAATATCTGAATACTGATGGTAAATTTGTTTTGTTTTTCTGTTACCAATTTTTACAGATCTACCGAGAACGTGAACGGGATCGTAGTGTTACGAATATTCACGAATTAACGACACGTACTGTGACCATGTCACGTGATCAGCAAGTTGATCATGGATTTGGGATATGTGTTAAAGGAGGTAAAGACTCAGGTGAGTTTTGAAAAATATATACTTATATAAATGATATATATACATATTTATTTCGGAGTTACATGATATACATATTTATTTTGGAGGGTCTACACCCAGCCAAAACGTGTTACCATATATATTCGAAATTTCAGTCGCTGCAATTGTGTTGAATCGAAATTTCAAAACTAAAATTTCTCCTTTAATAAATAAATATTATATACAAAAAGCGGTTGTTTTAATGCAACCAGGCTTTTAAAATCTAGATTCCAGGTTTTATTATCTTTTATAACCCTTTCAAAACGTGTCTCCATTAAGATGTTAAAGGGATCGCAATTTAAACTTAAGATGTGAGAGGTTACTTAAAGTCTGTTGATGCTTTATCATTAGATGAATACAAACTTTCTGTCGCTGTTGGAAATTTTGATCGTACTAAAGGCAGTCTTTCCTATTAATATGTGTTTTAGTTGTTGAAGAGATCGCATGATGCATAGTAAGGCTCCAATGATAAATTCAGGATTAGACTCATATTAGGGTGATTCCTTTCCCTGAGTTTTTCATAAAAAACGATTTCTGATTTCGCAACAAAATTTTGAGCAAAATTCATAACATCCTGGAATTTAGGCCTTTTTAGGGGAATGGGTGAAAGATATGCTTTATCAAAATCCAACGCAATCGTTCCTTTCTGCTCTATATCTACTTACTCCATCGTATCCTGAGTTGAGCAGGCTCTATCTATGAATACATCACCACCACCTTGATCCCTCTCGAACACAAATAGTTTGGTTCCTTTGATTACTGGTTGTTTACCAAAGTTGAAAATTATATCCTGATATGATGGAAGGACTATAAATTTGTTGCTGGTCTTCCTTATTATTATGAAGTAATCTGAAGGTAGATAAATTCGATCATTCTTTCGAATCTCCTTTGCCATAATTCCAAAAGCCCTATTTACTTACTTATCCGGTGTCGAACAACCCCGAGGGGTCAGGGGCCTTATAAAATGATGATAAAATTTTCCGCCAACCAGTTCGATCGTTTGCATTATCTCCACAGTTGGCAATACCAAGTGTACGCAGGGATTCGTCAACGTCATCCTTCCAGCGGAGTCTTGGTCTTAATATTTTTCGTCGTCCTTTGAGTTCGGTTTCGCAGGGCATAAAACTTTGTTCTGGCTCTGAGAATCTTTGAACAATCTTGTCGAATCGACCTTTTTTATAGATATACGAAGAATTCCATCATGGTATAATTCTTGTTTTGTGCCACACAGTTGTCCGAGATAATGTATAGTTATCTTCGGGATCAATGGCTGTATTTATGTGTTGGTCCAAGAAGCTGATAGGTTCAAGATGTTACCTGTTGTTTGAGGTTCTATGCCTGATGATATAATCACTTCGTATGAGATAGACCTTTTACTGCCTCTTGCAGTTAATTTCGACAATTGAGCATTTAAAGTTTGTGGTTACATGCGGTGGAGGATGTAACCATTCTGTGCAAGAGCTTGAGGCGCTGCTCTTATTCAAAATTTACCCTTTTCCTAGAACTTGGAGTATTCTCGCTCTTTGTTGTTTGGACCTCTTAACCGAGAACTTGACACGTTCTCCCTCTGATGTGTGGACCTTTTGTCCAAGAACTTTTTGTGTCTTTGTCGTCTGTCTCGTTTTCGATTGTGTCTCAAACATGTTATATTGAATAGCGAACACATTGTGTTTGGGCACAAGTATAGTATATTTGCAACAAGCTACAAACACGTTATATATGCATCCAAACAACAAAAAAGCCCGATTTTTCAGCGTGTAGAGACTTCACATACCCTCCCAAAAAAATTCTATATTGGGTTTAAATGGCACGTACGAGGCGGCCAATTGACAGTGCCACAACGTGAAATGAATTACTCACCAAACTCGTCTCTCAATTGGTTCGTGGTATCGCTGCATTGTGGCATGTGGCACCGTCATGTTGAAATCACATGTCAACCAAGTCCAATTCTTCCATTTTCCGCAAAAAAAAACTTCGGGATCATCGAACGGTACCTTGCTTGCTCCGTTGACCGTAACGTTGCGGCCGTCGTCGTCTTTGAAGAAGTAAAGTCCAATGATGTCGCCGGCCAATAAACCGCACCAAACCGTTCTTTTTTCAGAATGCATTGGCACACGCTTAAAAAACGGTCTCTTTAATATATTCTCCCAAACATATTCTGCAGGAATACACTACAAACATTCATATGTTTGCATTTCAAACATTCATATGTTTGCAGGTCACAAACTCACTTGTATTTAAATGCAAACAGTAGCATATTTTCTGGCAAACATGTATGCTTTTACGTGGAAACATATGCGTTCTTCATACTAAACATCCCTATACATACGTGGAAGCATTCGCGTGTTTCCCCCAAACCTTCATATACTTACGTGGAAATATATGAGTATTTCCTCCCAAACATAATAATATTTAAAAAAGAATTATGTTTTGATTTGAATATATATGTATTAATCATTATAATTAATTTTATCAAAATAAATCCACATTTATAAATAATTAATACAAAAAATTAAAAGATTTAAAACGGCCCTTTTTACATTTACTTGCATTGAAATGAAATTAGAATCATTGCTTCTCCTTTCTTTGTTGTCTCGCACGCTTTTGTTTTCAGAAGGTTTCAACTATGCGTTGGTACACAAACAATATTCTTGTATACAAATCTAGTTCATGCAAGCCAAACGTGTATTAAGTACTTGTGTTTTTTTTGCAATATTTCACAAATAGTTCGCCGTTCCGATTTTCTCTGTAAAGGCTTGGACAGACAAAAGGCCTCACGTTGTTACCCTTTCCAGTTTCTTTCCTCAAAATCGTGTCTTACTTCCTAGCACACGTGCATATACACAAACCACATACACAAAATCCAAAGCAGCATCACAAATCATTTAAACGTCCGAGCATTTATTTAATCTTTTTTATGTATTAACATCTATATGTGCGGGTAGGGACTTATCTCACAAAGTGAGCACATACAAACACAGTTTGTCCAACTGCGATCACAGATTGTTTAGCGTTAAACTCCTCCGAAACGGCTGGACCGATTTGTATGAAATATCGGGTAGGTCTCAGAATCGGTCAGCATCTATTTTTCGTACCCGTAAATGATAAGGGTTACCCACCCATATATAGGACACAGATTTGTCCGACTGCGAAACACTGATTGACAGACTGCGAAAAAAAACACACACTGATGTAGCGGCAGCGAATAGTTGCCTTGTGTGGGTGCGGAACACTCTCAGAGCAAAGAGAATAATGTCGTGGTTATACGTATATAATAATGAGATAGCAAGAGAGCAACGAAAATTGTGTGAACTTGGGTAGCGTATGTACGAATATAACAGTGTATGTATGGACATGTGGCTGTTGCTTTGCATTCTCTTTGTTTCTTATGGGAATAAAACAAAAAGTATTAAGCAAGAAATTAATGGCACATGTGCTGGCACTGGTCTTTAAATAATTTTAAGTATTAATATTATTTTTTATTTTCCAATGTTACATTTACTAATGTGTTTATAGAAATCGAACACGTTCCGTGTAACAAAAAGGTGTTAACATATCACCCGTGAGTTCGAACACCGCAATACATCAGCCAAAATAAGAAACACTGATTTCATCTGCAATTTAAGCCCACATTTCGAAACGTTTATGAATCACTGACTGAGAGAATAATACCCATTTACAGTTACTCACTTACAAGATAGACTCTTTCGTTTGCCCTCTTTTATTCTCTTACTCTCGAGAGAATATAAACAGTGCACCAACTACAGCTGGATTTGTAACACAAACACAGATATATTTGGGATGCAAACACTTATATTATAAAATATTATAAAAACCATAAAAACTATATCTCTATTAATAGAGGTATATACAATGGCCTCGAGCTTGAACAATAAAATTGAAAAGTACCAATGAAAAGGCCGAATAAATAAAAATCATCACTGATGAATAAAATATTAATCATTGTGTCTCAAGAATGTAATATTGAATAACAAACACAATGTGTTTGGACACAAGCATATTATATTTTCGACAAGCTACAAATACACGTTATATTTGCATCTAAACAATAAAAAAAAACGGCAGATTTTTTAGCGTGTAGCTCTTGAACAGCCTCTGGCTGATCTTCGGAACAAATTCTGTTTATTGACGTACCCATTGAGCCAAAAATGAGCCTCGTCGTTTTACGCAATTTTTCGGAAAACATAAATCTTCTTTCCACCTCTCTTAGTCTCATTCAGCGAAAATGCATTGTGGTAGGTCGTGCGGCTTCAGCTCATGCACCAGCTGTATTTGGTATGGCTTTAGACCGAGGTCCTTACGAAAAATCTTCCAGGTATTTGAACAACACTAACCCAATTGCTGAGATCGGTGACAGATGAACATATCGTGATCTTCATTAACACTGGCGGATATAGCAGTAATATTCTCCTCGGTACGCACTCTGCGGACACGGGTTGGTGAATTGATGTTCAATAGAGTGAAACTGGTGCGAAATTTGGTCTCAGTGGCTTGAATAGTCTGTTCGGTGGGTCATTTATGACGGCCATAAAATGGACGTAACTTGCGCAACAAATTTTTTCACAGAGCTCGAATTGGGATAATACAACTCAATGATTTCCAATCTTTGTTCGCTTGTAAGTCTTATTCATGATGGAATTGCAAGGTAAATTTAAAAATTTTTGACTTTGACCCGTGCCACGAATCACGCGTGAACTGGCAAAAACTTAACACTGAAAAACAAAACAGCAAAAAAATCACCCTTTAGTTGTTGGTCTGTAATTTACATCGACTTCATAACACAAACTAATTAAATAATGTATATTAACTTGTACCAATATAATTTCTCTACCTATCAAGTGCTCTTCCTCGTAAATCATATTTTAAATTGAAAACCTAAAGAAACTGTAGTCAATTTCCCATTCAATTGATGTCATACTAGTAAAGTTAATCTTCCCATCGACCTATATACGTATATCTGTTGATAGTATTATAATGAAAAGGTACAACATTTTAAGTCATCAGCGTATTAAATATGAAATTCAATACTGTCTATTTACATACTCGATGCCTGTGTGTGTCACTCTATTCAATTGCCCGTACGTAGTATTCATATTCATTACGATATTCCATCCGTAATAGACTAAAATCAATATGTTTTCCTATTCTACTCATAAAACCTTAATACAATAAATGAACTGATGGAGGATAGAGCCACTCGGCTGGGTGGTGTCGCTACAAGTACCGCGTCACTCTGAACTTTGTTTAAACGTTTACTAACACATTTTGCTCTGCCATTTTTGTCACTTTACCCCCAGCAGGTACAACTCTCGACCAACTTGTGGCAAGCACCTTCAATAGAAAAATATATCTATGTGTCCCCCCGTATGTACAACATCATTGTAGTTGTCACCGTAATCATCAGTGTCGTTATAGCCTCCCATGTCGGCAGATGACACAGGGACTGGAAGCTAACTAAGTACTTCGCTCGAGTGTATACAGATTTTCTTGTTAATATTTATTTATAATTGTATTAAAAAACACAGTGTATGAGTAATAATAGTATTTCTATAACAATCTATATTGATTTTAATAGAAAACATGTTGGTTATAACGATACATGCAATTGCATACAATGAATGGTGCTAAACGACAGTATTGCGCCACAAAATGATGATGATGATAAAATTTGTACAAAACACATTCTAAGTTGAAGTCCAACAAGGGAAATGCCTGCATCTGTTACACTTTCGATCTTAGATCGAGTGGAAAACGCAATAAATAAATAAATAATTGGTTTCCCAGTGCATCCCATGAAGTAATTGGGGAGAGCTTCTCACAACCAGTGAGCTGTGCGCTTTTTAGTTTTATACCTACTGATTGGGACCTACAGTTTTACACCGATTCCGAACGGTATTTTGAGAAGATTTTTCATTTCTAAATACTCGTTAGTGTCGCCGCCACTACAAGAGGTGACTGCCGCTGAAAGAAATTTAAGGTGGTCAGAGGGCGGATAGAATCCAGGATCTCATGTACAAGAGGCGTGCACACTAACCATTGCACCACCGACGGCAAACTCAATACCCCGAGTAAAGAAGTATGGGACATCCTACTTGTCTTCTAAAATGACTTCCCCACAAATATTATATTCGGACTAATGACCGATCCGAAATACATTTTTGGATACCACATGTAAAGACAAACTCACAACCAGTGAGCTGTGCGCTTTCCAGTTTTACACTGCCTAATTGGGACCTACAGTTCTACACCGGTTCCGAACGGTATTTTTAAAAGATTTTTCATGGAAAAATACTCTATAGTGTCGCCGTCACTATGCGAGGTGTGCACCGCAGAAAGAAATTTAGAGTGGTCAGAGCGCGGATAGAATCCAGGACCTCATGCACAAGAGGCGTGCACACTAACCATTGCACCACCGACGACAAACTCAGTACCACGAGTAAAGAAGGATGGGATATTTTACTTTTCTTCTAAAATGACTTCCCCACAAATATTATATTCGGACTCATGACCGATCCGAATTACATTTCTGGGTACCACTTGCAAAGACAAACGTCGCTCTTTTCTCGCTGAAAAATTTGTCTCTTTTTGTTGTTTGGATGCAAATATAACGTGTTTGTAGCTTGTCGCAGATAGAGTATACTTCTGTCCAAACACATTGTGTTTGCTATGCAATATAACATGTTTGCGACACAATGATTAATACACGCTGAAAACTAATGTCCCCAGAAACATTTTGCGGGAACCATGTACATATTTGCAAGCATTGTTTTCGTGAATTGAAGATATGCTACTTTTTGTTTCTTTATTGTCTGTCACGTTTCTTCTATAGTAGATTTCAACAAACAAATCCCCATTAAGGTCACAAATACATATATATATACCTATTAATCATTGTGTCCCAAACATGTTATATTTAATAGAAAACACAATGTGTTTGGACACAAGTGTACTATATTATTTTTGACGTGTTAACACAGTTTGTCCGACTGCGATCACACAGATTGTCTGAGTGCGAAGAAACAGTCTGCGGCAGTGAATAGTTGCCTTATGTGGGTGCGGAGCACTCTCAGAGCAAAGAGAATAATGGCGTGGTTATACGTATGTAAAAATGAGATAGCAAGAGAGCAACGAAAATTGTGTGAACTTGTGTAGCGTATGTATGAACATAACAATGTATGTATGCACATGTGTAAAAAATAAAAAGTATTAAGCACAAGAAAATAATGACACATGTACTTGCACTGGTTTGGTTTTTAAATAATTTTAAGGATTAATATTATTTAAATGTAACGTCATCATATGATTGAACGCTGTTTTTTATTTTCCAATGTAACATTTACTAATGTGTTCATAAAAATCGAACAGGTACCGTGTAACAATAATAATGAAATGTAAATGAAACTACATATATTGTAAATCAATAAATCAATCATTGTGTCCCAAACTTGTTATATTAAATAGCAAACACAATGTGTTTGGACACAAATATACTATATTTGCGACATGCTACAATCACGTTATATTTGCGTCCAAACAACAAAAAAGAATTGCCTCTCGCAGGCAATATTCCACATGGCCTTGCCTGCGAAGTTTTGGTCGTCCTATTTTGCGATGCTCTCCGAGTACGTCTTCTGGTATATCTTCAAGTACCATTGGCACTGATTGATTCTAGTCCATGGACATGGACAGCTGCGTAAACTCGCAATTTTGATACGCATGACTACGTCGATGTCCGGATACTGATTATACAGCTCATGGTTCATCCGTTGTCGTTACTCGCCGTTTTCTATAAAAAAGAACTATATATATTTTTTGGAACATTTTCCTTCGTTGCTACAAAAAAGAAATTTGTTAATAAATACAAATTTGGGTACCCACATTGGAGTCGTTGTGGCTGTCGCTGGTGCAATGGTCAATGTGCACGGCTCTTGTACATGAGAACGTGGATTCGATCCCTTCTATTACTTTCAGTCACCTGGCTTTGTGATAGCAACACTATCCAGTTGGTTGGTTGAAAAGGCTCCAAGACAGCACGGTGTCTATCACACTTAGGCTAAAGATGCCCATTATGATACCTGCGGTTTCCTCTATAGCAACTATTGACCACTATCCAGTACTTAGCCATGAAAAAGCTGCTCAAAATACCTTTTGGAAAATTTCCTTCTTTTGGGTTTTGTGATATCTCGGTTTTATGCGAAAAAACCAGAAATAATCCCTGATCTCAAATCCAAGATCCAATGAGTCATCGGTGAGATACAGCCACAATGTATTGTGAGATACAGCCCAGCAACACATTTCAGGAAACATAAATATGTTTGCAAGCAATCATATATATGGTTCCTGCAATATTGTTGCCTTGACCATTTTTTGCTGCATGTAATTCTCTGTCGTTACTTAGCACATGTAAATTTATTCAAAAATACAATGTTCAAAGCAAATCCGATGAAAAAAGGCAAACAGTTTATAATATTATTAGGTTCATACAATGGGTAAAGAGTTTTAAAGTGGCCTAACTCTGGAACAGTAACTGCACATTAAATTTTTTTTTTACAAAATTGCTTGGAATTTACTCATCTTTTAAAGTTCATCATTAGTATTTTAAATTTTCATAGAAATTTAAAACAAATCCGATGCAAAAATAGCAAACAGTTTATAATATTTTTAGTTCCATGCAATGGGTAAAAGGATTTAAAATGGTATAACTCTGGAACCGTAACCGCAAATTCAAAATTTTTTTTTACAAAATTGCTTGGAATTTATACGGCTTTTAAAGTGAATCATTAGTTTTTTAAATTTGCATAGGAATTTTAAAAGAAAGCGTTATTTATGAAATTTACTCAAAATTTAGGAGAAAATTTAAATCGTGGTTCCTTATTCAGGAAAATCATTGCCAGAACTGGTTGTTTGTGCATATACAAGAAAAGTTTGGACGTTTAGCTTCAAAAATGATGACTTACAAACTAAGAAAATCGTGGCTATTGACCGAGTTTTAAGTAAAGTCCCAAAAACGCCCGGAATACCCGAATTTTGGGGGAAATTCGACTTGGGCGACCTCTAAACCACTTCCAAAAAATCTGAAAAAATTCTCAAAAATACTTTACCCTATAAGATTTCAAATAAAGCTTGAGCAAAAAAAAAAAATTTTTATTGATGGGACACCCTAAGCCACATCTCTGTGAAAAAGTCATGGAAAATTGAATGAAATGAATAATGGCCTGTCTGATCAGCGCCTTGGGGGCCATTTGATGAATATTTTATTCCATACTTAATTGGAACATGCGTTCTTTACAATCCAATAAAATAAATCACATCTATCTCAAAAAATACGCGTCTTTATTATAAAATGAAAAGGTGTATTCTTACTAGGACACCCTTTACAAGTTGTTGTTAAACATCTATGAAAGGAGTGATATCATTATCTTCAACCAGTCAAGAGATATAATTTTTTGAAAACATTCAGTTTAAATTTTTCCAAAAATTCAATCAGATTAAAGATTTACGGCCTTATTCATAGAAAGTTACGAAAGGTTTGAGAGACGATTTTTGTATGATAAATTATTCATAAAAAGTTATGAAAGGTTTGAGAGATGATTTATCATACAAAAATCGTCTCTCAAACCTCTCACAACTTTTTATGAATAAGGTCGTTAGTTTGTAATTGTATTCCATATCTGGAATTAGCTCACCCAATTCTCAAACTTAGCAAAATCCTGCAATTTTTCTATGATCTGTTCCCATAGAACTGAAATTTGATAGAATATCAAATGGAGCATCACATGACTGTAAATGTCACTCACAATTCCATGCGCTAATAAATTGTTCTTATCGTGAATCCTTAAGGGTCTTCGGTTTCAATACCTTCGTTCAATTTGTGACATTTCTCATATTTTATATTCTGTTTATCAAATGCCACTCTAAATTTTCCATAAATACCACGAACTTGTAGCGCTCAATTCTGATTAAGCCATTATCGAAATTTTGTTTATGTTTGATAAACAACTGACTCAAAAAATCGTATTGCAATTTCCAATTATATTATAATCTATTGCCCCTTCCATATTTTGTTGTTGTATTTATGCATTTGTCTTCTCTGTATTTCCATTTGTAGGCCTTGGTGTTTATATTTCACGCATCGAGGAAAATTCAGTTGCCGAACGTGCGGGTTTGCGTCCCGGTGATACTATCCTAGAAGTGAATGGCACCCCCTTCACTTCAATCAATCACGAGGAAGCATTAAAAGTAAGTACACATTTTCTCATTAGTAGCGATAAAACAAATGTTATTTGTTATTTACAATTTAATACTAAATATTTGAAACTTTTGTGTTGAATCAATTTTAGTTTGAAAGAGTTTGTATTCGATATAAAGGAGTTTTTTTTTTAAAAAATCATATTTTTCATCATGTCCGTCCGTATGATATTAAACTTAAGGATAAACAAAGCCTTAAGGATACATAATTTCCTTTATATGGGTAAAAAAAACAAACTTATCTATTGAGTACTTTAGTATTAAGGTACAGCCAGTGTCCTGATAGCGAAAATGTTAAGGGTGATGTACATGTAACCCATACGCCCATGTCTTTTTTCTTCTCCAAAGTTTAAGTCCGTCTTGTGTGCGTTATAAATTAGTTACTATATTATCCCCAGTTTCCTGATTGGAATAATGTTAAAAGTCCTTAAAATCTAAATCATTCGTCCCTCGCTCCAGTTTACAAAATATGTAGTTTGTGTCGATTGGTTTGGTCTGTTAGTTCATACTAAATCTATATCAAATAGTTATTGCCATATTCTCGAATATTTTCAATATTTTGTGTTCAAGATGTCCCTTTAATCGTTTGTGGAGTTCTTTGAAATCATTCTTCACATATTTAACCCCTTAATTTTTAATTTTATTCAAGCTTAGATGAGAAAGTCAAAAACTGATTTAGACTTTTAGCTTCATACCTGCCAAATGCAACTCTTCTTGTATATTCGCCTGCACGCTGAAAAAAAAACGACCCCAGCAACATATTTCTGGAACCATGTTACATGTTGTTTTCGTGAATAGAAGATCTGCTGATATTTTATGCTTTACTACACTGTGACACAAATGAAAGGAATTTGTTTCGGGCCTCAACCAAACCAAAAAATTGTGAAAGTACTTGGACAAGGTATCACAAAACCCCGCTCGGTGTTATTTCTTTTTAAACAAATTTCGTAACAATTTGTGTTTACAGGCCGAAGAAACTTTTGGAGGTGGGTCAGTGCCCTATTTCAGATTTTACTTCAATAAATCCTAAACAGCTTGAAATATCGCATTACAACATTAGACAATATTGTAGCGATTTTCCCATTTCACAATTCCGTCTAATATATTTCTAAGGAAAAGTACACTGTTAATCGATTATTACACGAAACGTCATGGAAAATTCTTTATTATCTGTTACGTTATTGTTATCAGTAGCTTTCAACAAACAAAGTTACACTGGGTCACAAATACATATGTTATGACACATGTTAATCATTGTGTCCCAAACGTATTATATTAAATAGCAAACACAGTGTGTTTGTGCACTTGTATACTATATTTGCGGCAAGGTACAAACACGTGATATTTTCATCTAAACAACAAGAAAACTACAAATTTTTCAAAGCGTAGAATGACCGTACACAAAGCGGGATAACGTTTACTAATCTAAGATCCCCATTATATCCAAGTATAGAAGTTCTCGCAATTAGTGAGCTCAAATTCCAGCATTGCACGCTGAAAATGTTGTCTTTTTTTGTTGTTTGGGTGCAAATATAACGTGTTTGTAGCTTGTCGAAAATTTATTATACTTGTGCCCAAACACATTGTGTTTGCTATTCAATATAACATGTCAATATAACATTCCTGTCCGGAATCGGTACAAAACTGCAGATCCCAATCTGTGTGAGCACAAGATTAGAAATTGCACAGCTCACTGATCGTAAGGAGCTCTCCCTGTCAGTTTGTGGAACGTAATGGGATAATCAAAGAATCACAGTGAAACCACACAGAGTTGTGCAAGTAATTTGATTAGATTACAGACAAACAAAACGACAAAAGCAAAGCTTGACATAGCTGTATGCTAAGAAATACTTTCATAAGCCATTAAACTTCAAGCCGGTCTATACAGCCTTAGATTTCACAGCAATTCTGAAGCATTTTCGAATCTATTTGCAGTCGGTCATCATCGACTTGTCATCCCATAATTTAACGGCGATGTCATTTATTATTTCATTAAGCTTTTCTCGCAAATCACCTCCAGTCCATCCTACTACTATATAATGGGATATATATAGTAGTATGCATAAGTATAATGACACATTAACAATTTTTTGTTCATTGGTAATACCCACTAATACACTTTGAGAAAAAATTGGCAATAGAATAAGTTTTGTGTGTCCTTTTGAGTTTATCCTTGACTATCGTTGAGCTTAATTTATTTATTAATATTTTTTGAGTTCATTTTGAGTTTACATTATATTCAAACTACACTGAGAACAAAACGAGAAAAAAGTATGCTATGTACCAAAAAGGATATTCAATGAATGGACAATATCCTTACACTTCCGATCTATACTACTTGCACCAACACACTACACGCATATATAACCAAAACGCACAAGATTTTTTTGAGTTTCTCTTTACACTTTCAATTGTTACTAAGTTACTTTCAATTTCCTTTTGGCTTTTGGTTATACGCTATGTTTTTTTCGCCCTCTCTCTCTCGCTATCTCTCTCATCCCCTTGATCTATCTATCTATCTGTCCGTCTCTTTTCTATGTTTTGTGTTCTTTTGGGTTTATGTTTTCGTTTTTCTTTCTTTTCGGACTTTCTCCTTTTTCTTCTTTCTTTTTGTCTCTTCTATTGCCACATTTTTTCTTAACGCAGAGATGTGTGCAGATATTGAAATCACAACGTCAAATCAGTATGACGGTCCGATCACCACCCACGCTTAATTCGACGGCACCGCTGCATGGCTTTGGGCCACCCTCACGCGACCCGATGTATGCGTCCATGGCTCCCCTGCTAACACAACAGAGTGCACTTCCACCGGGTGCCGCGATAGGAGCGTCAGGGTCGTTGCCATATAGACAAACATGTTCCTGGATGGATAGACATGGTAGACCCGCCTCGCCGCCCATGGAATATGGTGGTCGAAGAAGTGACAGAAGAGATAGGTAAGTCAATCCAAATGTATCTATGTGAAGTAACTCATGAGAACTTCAAGCAATCAATTGTGACACTCAACTCATGAGCAGCTCACTCATGTTGTCGGTCATAAATTCACAAATTCAAAAGTTCATAAATATACCAATTCATCAATTTATCAATTCATTAAATCCTAAATTCATAACTTCATGAAATCATATATACATATATACATAAATTCCAAAATTCATAATTTCATAAAATCCTACATTCGTAAGTCTATAAATTCATAAATTCATAAAATCATAAGCCCATAAATTCCTAAGTCCATAAATCCATAAACTCATAAATTCAAAAATTCATCAATGTATCAATTCACCAATTTTTCAAATCATTATTTCCTTAATTCATAACATCATAAATTCATATATTCATAATTTCATAAAATCTTACATTCGTAAGACTATAAATTCATAAATTCATAAAATAATAAAATCATAAATTCTTAAGTTCATAGATTCATAAATTCATTGACTCAAAGATTCCTAAATTCATAAATTTATACCTTCCTAAATTCATAAAGTCATAAATTCATAAATTAATAAAACTCATAAATTCACAAATTCATAAATTCAAATATTCGTAAACTCATCAATACATAAATTCAAAAGTTCATAAATTCGTAAATTCATAAATCCATAAACTCATAAATGGATAATTCATAAATTCACAAATCCATAAATTCATACCTTCTTAAAATCATAAATTCATAAAATCATAAATTCATAAATTCATGAATTCAAACATTTATAAATTCATCACATCATAAGGTCATAAATTAAAGAATTCATAAATCATACATATATATGTAAATTCATAAATTCTTTAATTCACAAACTCTGAAATTCATAAACCCATAGATTCATAAATGCATAAATTCATAACTTCATCAATTCATTACTTGATAAATTCATAATTTCATAAATTCATAATTTTATACATTCATAAAGGCATAAATTCATAAATTCATCAATTTATCAATTCATTAATTTTTAAATTCAAAAATTCATAAATGGATAATAAATAAACTCACTAATCCATAAATTCATAAATTTTAAATTAATAAATTCACAAAATCATTCATCACTTTATTAACTCATAAATTAATGATTTAATAAATTCATGTATGTACATATATAAATTCATTAATTCACAAATTCAGAAATACATAAATTCATAAACCCATAGATTCATAAATGCATAAATTCATAACTTCATAAATTCATTAATTCATAATTTCATAAACTCATAAATCCATAAATTCATACATTTGTAAATTCATAAATTTATAAATTCATAATATCATAAATTTGTAAATTCATTAATTCATAAATTCACAAATTCATCAATTCATAAACTCATAATTTCATTAATTCACAAGTTCATAAATCCATAACTTTATAAATGCATAAATTCATAACTTCGTAAATACATAATTCATAAATTCATAATTTCGTAAATTCATAAATGCATTAATTCATCAATTTATCAATTCATTAATTCCTATTCTCATAAATTCATAATTTCAAAAATTCATAAATTTATAAATGGATAATTCATAAATTCACAAATCCATAAATTCATAAATTCATAAATTCAAAAATTCATAAATTCAAAAATTCAAAAATGCAAAAATTCAGAAATTCATAAGTTCCTAAATTCATTAATTCAAAAATACGTTAATTCATAAATTGTAATGGTTATATATTAATAAAGTTATAAATTCTAAACTTCATAAACTCATAAATTCATAAATCATTTATTTTTAATTCATAAATTTACAAACTCATAAATTTATAAATTCAAAAATTCAGAAATTCATGAAAACGTAAATTCATTAATTCACAAATTCATAAAGCTGCAAATTCATAAATTCATTAATACATAAATTCATAAATTTAAAAATGCAAAAAATCATAAATTCATCGATTCATAAATGTATAAGTTCAAAAAGTCATTAATTCCTAAGTTCATAAATTCATTTTTGATAAACTATTTTGTTCGTAGATAGACAAAATGATAGTGATTAATTAATGAATTGATGATATTATAAATTGATACATTTTAGAACTCCTAAAAAGATTGATAAATGATAAATGTTTAAAAGATTAATTGATAAAATGCCTAATTAATTTATTCATTAACTCTTCCACGAATTAATTGAGTAACTGATTGAATGTTTTGATTTAATGTTTTTAGAATACGTTGTGTTGAGTTGCTGATAGAGCCCGGCCAGTCTTTGGGTCTTATGATCCGAGGTGGTGTCGAATATGGCCTGGGCATATTTGTAACGGGTGTCGACAAAGACAGTGTGGCCGATCGTGCTGGTCTTATGGTGGGCGATGAGATATTAGAGGTCAACGGCCAGTCTTTTCAAGATGTTACACACGATGAGGCTGTCAGTCAGTTGAAATACCACAAACGTATGTCACTGGTCATACGTGATGTGGGTAAAGTGCCACATTCCTGTACCTCCATAGAAATGGAGCCATACGATGCTTATAGTCCCACAGGGACAAGGTAATGTCCCAGACAAAACTTTTGCTATAACAAAATCTTGACTGTATATTTTTATGAAAATTATTTTTAACAGAGCCCGTCGAAAAAATCAAATCACCGCCATGGTAGAGGAGAAGGCCTGCTCTCTTCTGCCGCGACATCATTTTGCAAGTCTTTCGTATTATATCGCTGAATATTCTGCGAGAGCAATGACCATAGATGCCTTTGTAGCCGTCTTATTAGAAATGTTAGATACATATGAAAAGGTGGGTCCCTTAATTCCAATTGTTGTTAAGTCTTATAACCATAGCTGCCTTGTTGTCTATCACCTTTATTTTTATCCTTCCAGCATACACTAGTGACGGAAATCCGTGAACTTATATTTCCTGAGGATCGTACGAGATACGATGAACTGGTATATCGTAGAGAGCGTGATCCTTATGGTGGTGAACGATTAAGGGTAAGTGCGAATATAAATGTTCAAGTTGATGGTATTATTTATATAATATTGGAACTCTTGAATCAGTTTCATCTTAAAGTAGAAATTTTGTAAATATTTTCTAGCGAAGTTTTGAGGATTTTTCGTTAGTCGTTTTATTGATTCGTTTTGGAATATATATAGAAAATTAAAATAAAGTAGAAAATCCGTCATGTGGTCGTTTCCGAATTCCGGATTTTTCAACAAATTAACATATAAAAACCGGTTTGAAAAAGAAAATATTTTGTTCGATCTAGGCGACTCGTTTCCATTCACCCACTCTGCATGCTCTGTTAGACTGGCGGCGTTTTAAGTTAAACTTTAAATTTATCAATATTTTGGCTAAAACTCTGTGTTATATCACTCAAATCGAATCTGGCAGCAAGAATTTGTTAAACTATTTTTAAATATTTCTTCGACATACATATAAGTATGTACATATACCACTGTGCACAATTCATCACATCCTGACTTTTAAAGCAAAAGAAAGCGAGAGGGAGAGTGAGAGTGAGAAAGAAGAGAAGGGAAATAAAAGGAGATACATAAAAACTTTTGTTTTATTTAGGCTATGTGATTTTATACTTCAAGCATAGAGAAATAGACAAGAGTTTCTATTCCTCTCTTTACGTTCTCTTGACGAGGTAGTAGGCTATTTCATCGAGTTTGAGTTGCTGTTGAATTGTACTTTTTGGTTGGACATAAAACGAACAGAAATAAAAGGGAATGCGTATTTTCGTTCGATGCAACCAACATAAAACATAATCTGACTATCATTAGTATCAATCAAGCACTATTTAAACTTAGTTTGCTTCTGGTTGCTAATAGCTCTCTCGCCTATCCACTCTGTTTTCTATCAATTTCCTACTACATAGTCGATCAGCTGTGTCATGGATACTCCCTGCTTCAATTTAGCATAACCTAGAAATGTACACCTTTTTTGTAGACTGAATTTTAAGTAAACATATCTGTTTTAGCCTAATGAAGCCCTGATTACCATAACTAAAATGACAGCTGTTCGGTAAAAGGTAGCATGTAGTCATTCGTTTCATAGTAGAGATGGGTACGTAAGTGAGTTTGGCTCACGCTCACGAATGAAGACTAGCGCACGATCACGCAAGAAAATATTTTCGCCACATACGTGAGCAACATTTCATCCTCTTTACACTCATGCGTGAATCACATAAGTTTCACGTGATTCACGGCAATCACATGTCTCGGATCCATCTCTACTTCATAGCCACTCGTTGGACATTGTTTAGTTGAAGTTTTTTGAATTTAAAATCGCTAGTCAGATGATAGCTGTTGGCTCACGTTTCATTATGAGCCCGGAATCAAATTCAGATATTACAGAATTCAGATACTACAGATTTTCAAACATGTTCTATCCATCGCATATCCTCAACAGCAGTAATGTCAGCCTTAACATTTGCGATGAATATCCGCCAGTTGTGCTGAAAAAATAAATTTTTGAGAGTTATGGGGTCTCAAAAGATGCGTATTGAAGAGCTGATTACGGGAACCTCAAACTTTTTTTTATACGAGGATACTTATAGTCCCATACAGGCTATTGAAGTTTCGTTTCCATATTTTTGATCAATATGGGGCTCAAACGATGTGTCATGACGAGCATAAACAGAATTATATATTTTAAAAATGTTGATATAGCATCCTGGCTATAGGTAAGCTTCGTCAATGTAAACAAAGTATGTGAAGATGTAGGAAGTTGAATTAGGGACGAAAACAAATTTGTCATCTTCGTAACTGCATATGCACTCTATATACAAAGTATGTCAAGATGTGTAGAGTTGTTTTTTTCTCATACACAATCTCTGTATACTTTCCGAAGTATTCGGACAAAAGTCCTATTGGGCAGTGAGTTGTGCGCGTTATAGTTTTACACTAACTCATTGAGACCTACAATTTCACACAGGTTCCAAACGGTATTTTGAAAATCTTTTTCATGGCTAACTACTCGATAGCGTCGCCGTCACTAAGCGAGGTTTCCGCCGTCCAAAGAAAATTTAAGGTGGTCCACGTTCTCATGCACAAGAGCCGCGCCCACTACCATTGCACCACCTATGGCCACAATTTACATTTTTCCGAATATATCTGAAGAAAACAACTTGTTATATCTGGTTTGTTGGACAAATGGTTTCCTCAGAATCTGATTTTGAATTCAATGACTAAAATTTAATTAAATTTTTCAAAAACAGTTAAAATTAGAATTTGGAAACGGCCACAAATGATAGACTATTAAGTTATACACAAAAATTGTCAAAAAAAACCAAAACAAAAAGTTACCAAAATCCAAATATTCTTCAATCGTTACGTTTTCGTATGTTCTTCTTGTCTTCTTTCTTCTTGTCTGTTTCTGTCTCATTTTAGCGTAAAGGAGAAAGTGCGCGTGATTTGCCGGTAAGCTTTTTAGAAGATTTATTCTACGACACAGACACTATATACTATTAGAATGTTCTCTATACTTTATACTAAACATTAAAACTAACAATCCAAATATTGCAATAATACTAAAGTATTTATAATCTACTTTATATAACCAATGCCAATAATACGGACTCGTATATTTATTACAAAACGAAATCAACCAACATATTTTTTCAATATCTCTGAACTTTCTATAACTATCTAACTATCTCAAAACTTAAACAACCCTTATCCAGTATCTCTCTAATATCTAACTATCCAATTGAAATCTTATATAACAATTTAATGAAATGCTTATTATTAAATTATAATTATCAAACAAAAAAATACAAAAAAAACTTAATTAATTTAATAAAACGCCGCATGTTAAATGTGTAACTAAAAACCCTAAAAACGTATTCTTTCAGTCTTAATTAGTTTTAATCAAATTTTATTATTTAAAAAAAAATTCTTAATTTTTAAATACAATTAAATTTCATATTTCATAGATTTTATATTGGGTTTTTTTCTTTACTAAATCGTATTTCATTTTCAATTTTAAGTGTATCATATTTCATTTCTTTGAGTGTAATTTGTAATTGGTTTTCTTAATGTTTGTGGTTTGTTGTTCTTTAATTTAATTACAATTTTAATTGTATTTTCCGTTATTTTCTTAGTAAAGTTGTTGTTGTTGTTGATGTTGTAAACTATGTTATCATTGTAACTGTTTTCATATGTTAACTATAGAGAGAAAGAATAACCGCTAAATAAAATACTTAATGAAAAAGAAATTTTATCTAAAATTTAAAACACTCAATAGATAATAAATTGAATATGACAATAATTTTGAACAGAAAACATTAATACATAACGTATAACAATAATATAACACTTTAGAACACTTCAGTTATTATAACACTTAATCGATAACAATAGAGTTCTCAGCCGATAAAAAAAATTGTGTAGGCGTCAAAACAAGTCGTAAACCGGAAACAAAAGAGAAGAGCACGAAATGTTTTTAAGAGTTCCTTCCTTTCAAATTCATAAAGGTTTTTGGAAAAAGGTTGGAAAGCCCAGTGAATGAATAAGAAAATTTTTCGAAATGTCCTGATGTTATTTCAAACTGCTCCTTTCAAATATTGCTAGGAACATTCGCAGGCCGAAATACATATGTTTCGCTGTCTTAGGCCAGGCAGTCGATGAATAACTCACTAAGATTTTCTAGTGCATCTCTAAGTGAGATAGGTAAGCAGTTCGATGATATTCACCTTATATGTGTGCCGGGGCTCAAGAACATTCTACATGCTGCACAATAACGGCCCCAGCAACATATTGCTGGAACCATGTACATGTTTGCAAGCATTGTTTTCATGAATTGAAGATCTGCTCCTTTTTGTCTCTTTATTGTCTGTCAGGTTTTTTTTCTCAAAAGTTTTCAACAAACAAATCCACATTTGGGTCACAAATACATGTATTATAACCCACATGTTATATTGAATTGTATTGTGTCCCAAACATGTTATATTGTATAGCGAACACAATGTGTTTGGACACAAATACACTATATTTACGACAAGCCACAAACATGTAATACTTTATTTGCATCCAAACAATAAAAAAAGAAAAACATTCTGTTTGTAGGCAACCATAGAGAAGATGAATTAGGAACTACTCGCTGAATAAAAAACTTTCCCTGTAACATTATGCAGGAACCATGTATATGTTTGGAACGTCCATATACATACATGCAATCATTGTTTTCATGAATTGAAGAACTGTTGTGTTTTTGTTAGTTTCTTGTGTATCACGTGTTTGTCTGCAGCACTTTTCAATGAACAAAACCATAATTGGGTAACAAAAACATATTACGTATTGTCTCCCAAACCTGTTATATTGAATAGCAAACACAATATGTTTGGAGACAAGTATACTATATTTGCGACAAACTACAAACACGATATATTTGCACCCAAACAACAAAACAATACAAATTTCTCAGCGTGTATCTTACCTGTGCCACTGGTTATGAAGCATGTGGGTATGCACCTTTCTGCATGCCAGTTTAAACCGAAGCTCTCAGACATGCGAATGATAGATTGTCTCGTGGCACAAGTTTCAGGATTACCAGGCAAGTATTGGCAAGTTATGACGTAAATCAATATCTATTCCTAGACAAGATATCTCCATGCTCGAGCTGAGATCACTGGACACGTTTCAATAGGCATTTGTCTAGACTTGGAATTGTTCCTCATGATTACTGCAGAAGCTGTGGGGTTGAAGATGAGGTCTAGCTCGTCGAATATCTCATATGCTACTGCCCAGCCTTTTGTATGAGTAGGAGAAAATATCTCCCTAACCACCTTAAATATCCTACGATGACGGCCACCTCGCTTAGTGATGCCGACACTATCTAGTACTTAGCTACTCGAAATACCGCTCGGAACCGGTGTAAAACTGTAGGTCCCTGTCAGTGAGTGGAAAATTAGAAAGAGCACAGCTCACTGGTTGTGAGAAGCTCTCCCCAATCCTTGCATGGGATGTAATGGGAAACGATTTGTTTAGGATTATATATCTAGGATCTTACTTCATGTTGGATCTAACAGACATTCAGTAAGTTAAGCTGAATGATCTAAGGACCTTTATGCAGATAACTAATTGGTTCTGCAGGGACCAATGTAAGTCTCTTGTTCAGCCACATCGTGGAATATCGGAATGAGGTATCATATGACTTGAACCCCCCTTAACATTACCGGGTCATTTTACAGGTTCAACGATAGGGACGGAATATGACGTCCCGTGGTATCACAACGGTCTTCATTGGACTATGTGTTTCAATTGTTATAACCATTTCTAGCTAACCTAACCTAACTAGACTTATTAGTTAATTGTGATTCAATGGCCTAACGAGATTAAACTTTAGCCTCACCAGAGGACCATTTTCTTTGCTCCAGGAAGCTCATCTTATCTGATATATTCTTTGTTTAGTCGTCCATGGCATACATCCTTCTGCCTGCAAATGCTGGACACGTACAGAGAAGACTTTCAATGGATTCCTCATCTTTCTCGTCGTTATATAGCTTCTTTAGAAATCATTTAACCTGATCTCAAATCTCACTGCATGTCTACCAACCAGGTAGTGTCCCGCCAAAACTGAAATAAGTATTGATAACTTGTGCCTGCCTAGAGAAAGAAAGTGCATGGATCTCCTGTTACACACTGTTGCTCAGGTTTGTCTTGCGCGTACACAATGGTTTCCCTTGAAATCCCAGGAAGGGATTGGGGAGAGCTTCTCACAACCAGTGAGCTGTTCGCTTTCTTGTTTTGAACTCACTGATTGGGACCTACAGGTTTTACACCGGTTCCGAACGGTATTTTGAGATGCTTTTCATGGATAAGTACGCGATAGTGTCGCTATCACTAACCGAGGTGACCGTTGTCGAAAGAAATGTAAGGTGGTCGGAGCAGCAATCGAACCCAAGTACTTATGCAACACAAACGATTGCATCACCGATGGCCACCATAAGTGCCATCGAATGAAAAAATTTTTGACGTTCCCGTAGTCAAACCTCACCTTTTTAGACCCCCCCCAACGATTGAAATTCCAAAACGGGCGGTTTCCAGTAAAGCATCATAGGCAGGCCTCCTCTCCCTTAGGTGCCCCGAGTTAATTTTGTATGGCCATCTGACTGTCATTATAGGCCTGCTAGAAGGCATACAAACCATTAATTTTGCTGCGGTGTCGCATTGAGATTTTGTTCTGTGTAAACGATTGACGTTCCTATTGCTCAGTTCGTGAGTGTGTTCGATTTAGAGTTGACGCTTTCGATTACTCTGGGTAAAGTGTCTCTTCGTTTAGGTTATTCTTGTGTTTCGTGTTCGTCGCGATTTTTGATCGGCATACAAAAAGTGTTGAGTCGACAGCTTGGGAGACTCTTTCATTGCTGGTCAAAATAGGAGAAACGAGCGGGCATACTCAATTTTATGTTGGATCCGATGTGAAAGAAGGAATATTTTTATTTAGTGTTAATAGATAAATTTTTTGGAGGTTTTACAGTGGAATCAATATTTTTTCGGCAACCCCAAAGGGGTTTGGTCCAGTTTTTTGTTTATCTAGACATAACACTCAGTTGCTATATTTTGCCATTTTGACTGAATTGTATTCAAGATATTTTCATTGGTTCCCTTCAAAAATAACGTACAGAAATTATGAACTAAAAATAGAATTTTACAAAAACTCAATTAAAATCTGGAAATTGTTATAGTACAAATAAAATATTGAAAATTAGTCATTAGTTTTGATACCCTAAATTGGATATTTCTTCGTCTGAGAACTCTAATTTCTATTACATTGTAAAGACATTATTGTGGTTTTATTAAACAATCGTTCAAGTATAAACAATTTAACTATTGTCCTGTTATTAACAATATCTACTTTATAGACTTATAAACTTTGCATGATTTCCCAAAAAGAAAAAAACACAGATATAATGAACAAATAATAATTTTACCTATACACAGTTTGTCTTTCAACTAATTAAATAATTAATTGCTACAACACTTTTTTTTTTGGAATTTCAAATAAAGTTTAAACATTTTCAAACTGAAACAACATATCTATTGAGGACTTTTTCCTTTCAATTATTTTTTTGTGTCAACAATTTCAAATATTTTTATTTCACTGTATTGTTTGTTCGTTTTCTGTTTTTCCTTGAACTGTAGTTGTGCTGTCACTTAATTTCTCTGAGTGTAGGTTCTTCTGTTAAATGCCGAATGTCAATTTTTACAAAAGAAAACCCCCCAGTACCAGTCCTTAAATTAAAATGAAACCCCGTTTCTATTGCAATTTGTTATTCCTATTTATTTTTGTTGTGTTTGTTTTATTTTTGTTACAATCATTAGTTGAGTAAATTAGATGAATTTGATTACGTTAACATTAATTGGTTATGCAAATCATATATAGATTCTATGGCATACATTTCAACCTCATGGCAATCATTTCATTGAAATCGTTTTAGATTAAGCATTTAGAAGTTGAAACGTTTTCTCGAGTGTAGTAGTAATTTAATGGGCTGATTAAATTGTATAGTCGAATGTGTTTTGCGTATGATTTGTTTACCACCACTGCTGTGATATTATTTGATTTTTCCAATTTCACAATCTCATAAACAAAATTTAAATATAAGTGACATATGATTGGCATGTTGTGACATATCATATATTAGGAGTTATCATTTGTGAATGTCAGTCATAGCGACAAATATTAAATGGTATTTTATGAAACAGACATAAAATCCTTAAATGGATTTCAACTTAAAGGCCGAATGTCCACAGATCTAATTAAGTAATAGTAGACTGGAAGAGGAAGAAGCTCTCCTCAATCCCTTCATGGGATATTATGGGACACCAATTTTTATTTTAGACTGGAAGAAAATAGCTTCGTCGCGGGAAATAAATATGTTATGAAATGTAATGAAATCCTTGAAATATCCTACGAAACACGGACAAATTACACCGAAACATGTGATACAAAATTTACGTGTCCACATTCATCGCAGCGGTGATATACATACATATTCATCGAAACAATTATACATATTCATTGCAGCCATGAAACATAATTATCCCAACAGTGAAACGTATTCACCGCTGTAATGAACCTATTTTCTTTGCAGGAATTAATATGTATATTAGACCGGGTCGGTCTACATATAAAACAAATCCCAACGTCGAGTCAAAAATTCAAGTCGACCCCATGAAAAACAGCCGAATTTTTCTTATCGTAGTTTAGTTTTTGTTTCTGGCTCGATCGTAACATACAAGACAGCGTTGTATAGGTATCGGCGAGTACTACATTTGTCTTATAGATGTCGCTGACGTATGACATCACTTTCTAATAATTAATGCAGCTTCTGCCCCTAACATTTAAAAAAAAAATTTCTAGAGTTAAAGCCCTTTAAAAACCAAGAAATATATTGCTTTGGAAGTCTACAGTTTTATTCAAAAACAAAATAGTTACGTATAACAAAATATATTTAAAGCATTGAAAGAAATATTTTTCATGTTGTTTGCATTATTACTGGAAATTATTGCACACTTTTTAGCGCTATCGTAATTTTTTTCAATAAAACTTATTGCATACTTTATGTCTAAACTGTAAATTTAAGTGTAATTGGTGGGATTACATAGTACTATCTATGTCAATAAATTACACTGTGGAAGTCGACAAACGAGACAGGGCAGGAGAGGACGGTTTTACCACAATTCGGGTACGAGAAATCCAACTGAATCATTAGTTTTTTTGAGCTACAATTACGGTTTCATACACTACCAAATTTAAGATTAAATTGACATTTAAGTTGGCAACTCCGTGCTTAGACAAACTCCACGCCGAGACAAAACGGAAAAAATAACTTGGCGACTATTGGTTTTGCCAGTCTTGAAGAAATTTTGGATGTTTTTGAAATAGATGAACCTTTAAAATTGGATCAGTGAGTCAAATCAGGCCAGCCGTTAAAATCGGCTCACAGAATCAACCAATAAGGGTCATTTATACCGGCGGCGGCGACAGCTTCAAACAATTTTGTGTTTGCGGCGACGCGTCGGAAAATTTTCGATCGGCTTCCATCTGTCAAACAGTTGACTTTTTGGGTATGTTTTTATTATGGTTGCATTTTTTTTTAGTTTCTAACAGTGTTGCATCAAAATGTACACCAGTTTAATATGAGGTTAAAAATTAAACTTCAGTTTCTACAGTTTAATATTGTATGAGTAATATTCTGGGTTAGCGCAGGTGAACAGAGTTAACTTTCGAAATGAGCTAATCTTGTTTGGTGGAACGGAGTTAACCTTCCAAATACGTTAATCTTGTTTGGCGTAAATACCACATAACGCTCTCCAGTGACGCTAACGACGGCACCTTGCTCAATTTCGAAAATAAATGGGTCAATGTTGCCGCCATGCCAAAAACCAAATGCGACATATTTGATTGTTATCGTAGCGCCTAATTGCCCCTGAGGTGAAAATGAGCTTCATCGGGTAAGATGGTTGTTCGGTAAAAATACTCATCTTCAGCCAAGCGATCTTCAGCCCATTCAGCTTAGCGAAAACGCATCGGATGGTCACGAGGCATCAGTTCTTGGACCAATTGGACTACCTACGCCTTCAAACCGTGGTCTTTATGGAAAAATTCTACGCAAAGATGAGCGAGAAATGTTCAATTGACGCGGACGGTGCGGAGTTGATACACGCTGAAAAATTTGTCTGTTTTTGTTGTTTGAGTGAAAATAAAATGTGGTTGCAGCTTTTCGCAAATATATTATACTTATGCCCAAACACATTGTGTTTGCTATGGAATATAACATGTTTGGGAAAGAATGATTAATAGGCTACTTTTATAATATATGTATTTGTGACTCAAATGTGGCTTTGGTTGTTAAAAACTGCTGAAAACAAAAACTCGACAGACTATAAGCAACCAAAAGGCAGCAGATTTTCAATTCACGAAAGAAACGCTTGCAAACATGTACATGGTTCGTGCAATATGTTGCCCACTCGAGCACACTTTCAACTACGGCGGCAATATTTTCCACTGAAGGAACTGGACGAGCACGTACACTAGTTATTGTGTCCAAAAAGGACCCGCATTGATGAACTCTTTTCACAAATTAATCCACAGTTTGAGTTGAACAAGAACTCAGAACTTTGCAAGCAAACTTTTAATATTTCCCAATTCTCCAGCGAAATTTCTAACCTTTAACTAATAATCTGTTACTTCAAACATGTCAAATTGGCCATTTGCTTCGAAATAACGTGGGGTTGAAATTCCAAGTTTCGAAATATCGTGAGGTTCAAATTCCAAGTTTTACATGGCACATCCTTTACAAGAGTATTCTGTATTTTACTGAAGACTTTAGAATAAGTCTGTACCCAATATCACTATTGTCGACCAACTGTACCTTTTCCCGTTTAATCTGAGACTGACTGATTTCGCCGCGCATCAGTTACGAACTGTTAAAAGTCGTTTCAAAAACCATCTCGCAGTACCGCCACCTATCCAGATTCTTCTAGAAAAATCCTAAGCGAAGTAATCGGCAATTAAGTGAATTCATTAAACACAAATGATAAGCACCGGCATATTTTTAGGCGTATGTACATTATCAAGATAATCACGTCGCAATATAAACCACCCTGTTTGTTGATATTCTAACGTTATTCTGACACAAATGTTCATCAAACCTAACAGCTTAAAGCTCCGTATTCAGTTCTTGCAAAATTTTCGTAAGAAATTTTGTCATTTATCTTTAAACGGAAAATTTTCTTGCGGACAGTTGCCACATATCTTTGATTTACCTTGCAAATGTTTTACAATAATTCATCTTTGTACTACATTTTATTTTTAATGCATGTCGTGTTGCTTTTAATTGTTAAAATGATCAAAATTCCGGTCCCAACCAATTATCAAACAATTGTTTTCGTACGAAAAAACTTTGGTGTAACAACCCTGTAATTGACTATGCCTACGAAATTTTCGCAAATGAAAAGTGAACGAAATTTTCAGTTCATGAAATTTTCGATAGTTTTATTCACGTACTTCTATGGCAATGCAAATTTCATGAGAACTGAATACCGGACTTAAGCAGTTATAGTAACAATATGAACATTATTCCCTCAGTTTTGGGTACTGGCTTTCAAACCTCATTTGAGGTCAACACCTTGCGTAGTCTGTAATGTTCTCAGATATAAATTTCAGAAATATACTAAAGGCGATATTCTTTTTCTTTTTGGACAAAATATATATTTACAACTATACAACTATTAATTTTTTAAAGTACCTTTTTACGAAGCGTACACGTACATGAAAACAAAGTGTACTAAAAGTTCACAGCATGTACCAAAAAGTACAGAAAGTTCACTAAGAGTTTATAATATTCTATGTTTCTGAAATATGTTGTTCGTATCAAGCGAGGGATATCATACTTGAGTACCGGAATGAGTTTTAAAGCGTGACACTTATATCTTGTCTGATCTACGCACCATCAATGCATTTTATATTACTTTAGCTCAGGGTGATATCACCCACAATGTAACCACTTTTTAATAGATTTTCACTTGCTGATTAGCAGAACTTTCGTGTACCTTTTTATCTGTTCATTATGGGCAGCCTTGCATAGAAGACAAGTCTATCCAGTCTATCTAAGTCTATCTATCCCGAGCTTCTCACAATCAGTGAGCAGTGCACTTTCTACATTTTACACTCAGTGATTGTCGGCCGTCGGTGGTGCAATGGGTAGTGTGCGCGCCTCTTGTACAGGAGATCCTGGGTTCGATCCCTGCTCCAACCACCTTAAAATTTCTTTCGACGACGGTCACCTCGCATAGTGACGGCGACACTATCGAGTATATAGCCATGAAAAAGCTTCTCAAATTACCGTTCGGAATCGGTGAAAAACTGTAGGTCCCAATCAGTGAGTGAAAACTGGAAAGCGCACAGCTCAGTGATTGTGAGAAGTTCTCCCCGGTCCCTTCATGGGATGTAATGGGAAACCATTTATTTATTTATTTACACTCAGTGATTGGGACCTACAGTTTTACACTGGTTCCGAACCGAATTTTGGAAGCCTTTTCATTGATAAATACTTTATAGTATAGGTGCAATGGTAGTGTGCGCGGCTCTTGTGCATGAGGTCGTGGGTTCGATCCCAACTCTGACCACCTTAAAGATCTTTCGACGGCGGTCACCTCGCTTAGTGACGGCAACACTATCGAGTATTTAGCCATGAAAAAGCTTCTCAAAATACCGTTCGGAACCGGTGTAAAACTGCAGGTCCCAATCAGTGAGTTTAAAAGTAGGACGCGCAAAGCTCACTGGTTGTGAGAAGCTCACCCTAATCCCTTCATGGGATGTAACGGGAAACCATTTATTTTTTATTGCCATCACTAAGCGAGGTGGTCATCGTCGAGAGAAATATAAGGTGTCCAGAGTTGGGATCGAACTCATGTTCTCATGTACAACACCGGCGCACCGTAAACATTGCACCACCGACGAGTTTTGTTTGTACTCGTATGTACTTTTTTGGCACACATTACATTTTATGAATATTTTTGGTACACATACACACCATTTTGGTACACTGTAAGTACTTTATGTACTCTTTGGTATATTCCATTCACTTTTTGGTACTTTATGAACTTTTTGGAATATTTTTGTACACATTGTGATCTTTTTGGTAGATTTTTTAAAGTAGAATCTATTCTGGTTTTTGGAACACTTTAGAGTACATTTGTTGTACATTGTTTGTACTTTATGACAATCTTTTCCAATTAATTTTTCGTACTTTTTAGGAACTATTTCTCAGAAATATTGTGTTCAATATTAGGATCTTAAGGCGAGTGTGAGCAGTGAGTTGTTGCTTAAAGCATGCGCACGCGGTTAAATGCGAGGAAATTCTACAGAAACGAATCAAATCACAAGTTGTTTTACTGCTCGTTTTTTTGAACCTAATCAATAGTGGCCGTCGGCGGTGCAATGGTAGTGTCCGCGGCTCTTACACATGAAAACGTAAGCAGTGAGTTATTGCCCAACGCATGCGCACGCGGTTAAGAGTGAATAAATTTTAAAGAAACGAATCTAATCACGAGTTGATTTACTGTTCGTTTTTTGAACCTACTCAAGGGTGGCCGTCTGTAGTGCAATGGTAGTGTGTGCGACTCGTATACATGACAACGTGATTTCGAACCCTGCTCTGAGAATCTTACATTTCTTTCGACGGCGGTCACCTCACTTAGTGACGGCGACACTATCGAGTACTTCAAGGCATTTATTTGCCTTATTTCAAGATATTCACTGAGCGATGTCGCGGCAACCAAATACTTTAGTGTTCTAAAGAAACACAAGCAGTCGTTTGAAGCTGTGAGAAAAAGAAGACAATACACTACTACTATTTCTACCTCGCTTTGCACCGGATTGTGTTTTTGTGTATACACACATATACAAACGTTCACGAATACTTTGTCTTTAGTACCCCGAAGAACTTGGTTGTTGCAACATCGGACAGTACATGTCTGGAAAAAAAGCTAATATCTTCAATGGTCATTCAAGACGTCTCGTAAATATGTCTAGTATTTAGCCATGAAAAAGCTTCTCAAAATACCAATCGGAACCGGCGCAGAACTGTAGATTCCAATCAGTGAGTGTAAAACTACAATCCCTTCATGGGCTGTAATGGGAAACAATTTTTTTTCAAGAGCGAGTGCGTTTGAAACGTAATTTTTGTAGCTTCTCCCGAGCGTGTGCTTGCCTACAACTAACGATTTACTACTCGGATTTTACGTGCCGAAACATCTCACGAGATGTATTTTGAGCAGTGAGAGGGATGGATATTCTTTGCTCACTCGCGTGTGCGTTTGTGATGCCTGCCTTGAAATGCCAGTTATGTCATAGATAGGAAGTTATAAGATTTAAATTTCAATTAATATTTTACTCAAAATTCCTTAAAATGCAAATTCAATCGTTAAGTTTTAAGTTAAAATTTGTAAAATAATATAAATCTACCGAAAAACGAACACATCACAACAGCCCTTAAGTCCCGTCACAAATTGTAGCATACTTATTCGCATATTTGTAAACTAAAAATGTCAAACACTTTTTCAATTAATATACAAAATAAATCACCAATAACATTTAAAAAAAATAATCAAAATAAACCATATGCTCACACTTTTGCCATACACCCGAGAAAAAATATCATGCACTTTGAAATACCACCAAAATCCCTTTTCAAACAACTGTATGAAAGTCAACTGAAAATACTAAAAACAACTGCACCAATTCACCAAAATCACAACAAAATATTGAATACTCGATACAAAATGTAATTTTAATTCAAATCTATTTAGAAGATATGCGAAATATTGAAATTCTTTAATGAACTTCTGTTTGGAATTTGAAGAATGTTTATTTCAAAATATGTATAATGAAAACTGTATTGTTTGAACATACACATAGGTATCCGAGGTCGATTTGGAAGTAAGTGCGGCTACCGGACGAAGTCCCTCATCGGACTCTGGGCTGGGCATGTCAATGATGGATAATAAAAATCGGTACTCTACACATTCTTAAACATAAATCAATTCGTAATGCAAAAGAATTTAAAAAAAAACAAAAACATTTTGTGGATTCAAGAAAATGTTAATATAATATTTTGAATTCTCCTCTCCCTCCCAAACCATTGACAACTTTTAGACCCATGCATCGTTTACCCTATCGCCCCATGTCGGCTGAACCGATATTGCATCGTTCATACCATCATTCCACTGCATTACCACTACCACCACCGCCATTACCACTGCCACCGGGGGCATCATCATCATCACAATTGACAGCGTCCGCGGCCCCGAACCGATCGAATAACTTCTTGCATCCACCCCATCACGTTTACAATAGTCATCATTCGTCACTTAGGCATTTGGGTGGTGCAGCATGGTCACGTCTAACCGGATCATCTAACTCATCGTCGACATCGAGAATAATGGGACCAACCTATAGCAGTACGACCCATAATACGCCCAATAGGCAGTATTATGACGGCAGTGCCTTGGCAAGGCAAACGACGCATTTTACAGACAATCAGCATCATCAGGTGATCATTATATACATATGAACTTCTACTACTACCACACTACTGCATAGAAATCTAAATTTGTCAGGCTATATGGTAAAAAAAAAACTTTGAAAGCTTTGTAAAAATGGCTTAACAAGATATCAAAGCTTGCGACATAAGACAAAATTTGTGTTTCTAGTAGCTCACAGTTAGCTTTGAATGTATTGTTGACACATGCTCAAAATCTTTCAGGATATATATCACTTAAGCTTTAAAGCTTTCAGAATATATCAAATGAGCTTTCAAGCGTTCAGGATATTATGTAAAACTTGGTTAACAAATACGATGAGCTTGGAGCGTAACGTAAAAATGACTTAAGGATCTTTCAAGTCTTCCTGGATGCTGGAAAATATGCAAACTTTCAAAGCTTTGTTCAGATATCCTAAACGCTTTTAGGGTATGTGAAGGCACAACAGTTTTGTAACACATAACCTTAAAAGCTTTAAAATATTCGGAAACTTCGATCAGATGACATTTAAATCCGTTTAAGATAAGTGCAAGATTTCGTCGTATGACATTTAAAGCTTTAAGTTCTTCTAGTGTATTGTTTACATATTCTTAAATACTTTGAGACTATGTTAAACTTTTTTCGTGTAACCTTAAAAGATTTAAGGATATGTGAAGTACCACTAAAATCCTTAAGACTATGGTAAGACTTAATAACACATTGCTTGCATAACCTTAAGAGCTTCTATAATATGGGAAGTTTCGATCAGATTACATTTAAAGCTCTTTAGAATATGTGAAAGCTTTCAGTATAATATGGGAAGTTTCGATCAGATTACATTCAAAGCTCTTTAGAATATCTGAATGCTTTCATCAGATGACATTACAAACTTTAAGAGTGAGTTTCACACTCAGAGAGACCTCAATATAAAAAGCTCATGTAAAAGCTCGCAGAAAATTTTCATATTATTGTTAAAATGCTAACATTATTAATATCCTTTGAAATGGAGAATTTTCAACTGCAAAACTGCGCATTATTCAATGTTATGCCATGCTTAAATGTTATTAAAATTGTTGAGACTATATGACGCCTTATACAGACAACCTTGAAAGCTTTAAGAATATGTGAAAGCTTTCACTGGATACTATTCAAATCCATAAGTCTATGTTACGGATTTGTAGCACTTTGATCCAATAACCTGAAAGCTCTTAGAATATAGGAAACTTCGATCAGATAATATTTAAAGCTCTTTAGAATATACAAAAGCTTTCATCGAATGGCAATAGAATCTTTAAATCTACGTTACGACTTGTCCAGACAAACTTAAAAGCTTTATAGATACCTGAAAGCTTTCGGCGGATAGGATTAAAATCCTTAAGTCTATGTTACGCCTTTTTTAGATATCCTTGAAAGCTTAGAGACTATATAACGCCTTTTTAAAACTATTTGTATATGTATGTCAAAGCTTTATGTACAACCAAGTGAAGCTTTCGACGTTATGTTATTAGCTACAACAAGCTTTCAAAGCTTTTTTTACAAATTAAGCTACGCCTTGAAAGCTTTGTAAACAGTCATCAGAACACTAGCAAAGCTTTCTCAACCAATGAATATTGAAGCTTTTTCTCTATTCCCACTCAAACATCTAGCTATCAACTGTCACCACTGCTCACTATATATGCGCTCTCTCACTCACTCTCGCTCTTTCTCTGTCGTTCCAAAAAAATGAAAAACACTCTCTTTATCTCTTTTCGAAATTTCCCTTATTTTTCTAACACCTTTTCAAAAGAATTTCTTTTTTACGCACCACAATCTTTGTAAATTTCAATAATATTTCACAGAATTCTTTCAAATTTTTTAAAAAATTATTTTATTAAAGCAATAAAATATTGAAAAAAATTGACATTCGAGGTTCTTAAAGGGTTAAGTCAGTATTTGGAAGACCCTTGTTTAAAGGGCAGTAGGTTATAAAACTTTTGTGGAAAAACATCTCTTAGCTTTGTGTATTGTGTGTCGTGTATATGTGACTATTGGATGTACTATATAAAATGATGACATGCGTCTGAAATATAGTGTGTATGATGAGTGTTTTCCCTTCAGTTAATTATTTGTAATTTCAATTTTAAATTTTTTAAAAATTTTTTTTTAAAGTTTTGTATTTATTTTTTTAGTGTATTCATTTGATTTCTTCAAGTTTTATAAATGTCTTACTTTATTTATGTTGTCCATGCAAAATTGTTACAATTATAAATGTAAAATTTATTTTTGGTTTTGAATTGGTACGATTTGTTATGTGCGTATTTTGTTCAGTGTTTCCTAATAATTGATGTGTTATTTATTCATTTCTATGTGAAATTCAAATTGGCTTAGATGAGAATTATACCGTGATATTCAAAAGCTGTAAACATCGAAAACAAAGTCTACATAGTTTGAAATGTAATGGAAGGAGCAAGCATAAACTTGTTTCATGATGCAAAACATTATAAAAACTTTATTGTAAAAAAAATTGAAGTAGTATTACTATGTATAAGATTTAACAGTACATTTTTTAATAATGGTATTCACTTTACTTTATCATTTGGACAGAAGAAGCCAGTAAATATAAACATAAACTTTCTCCCGTTAAAACTCAAATTGTTCAAATGTTTTCGGTTGTTTGTATACTTATCCGAACCACAGACTTGTCTTTCATGAGCATGAATATCAGCTATCATTAATGTTTATTGTCGGATTGCCGCCCTTCTTGATACCAAATAGGAATGTAAACGTAGTTCTTCCCATCACTGTCATGTTCACAGATTTTGTTGGTAATATTATTTAAAATTGGTAATATTATTTCAAATTCCTCACTCAGACAAAAAGTTACCGACCAAGCTCATGCTCATGAATGACAAGTCTGTGGTTCGCTTTATGGTATGTATTTGTATATTTTACCAAAATTATTTAAATGGTGAATACCATTATTCAAATATGATTCACCAATATTCAAAATAATTGATTAATCAGAATTTTTGATTATTCAATAAACTGATTAATTACGATATCGATTAATCAAAATTGTAATTAATCGATTAATCGCATATCCTACTAGCTTTGATCAGTGGACACTGTCTTATAGGTAGACATGCATCTAGACTCAAAATTACTGCAGAGGCTGCGTTGGTGAAGAGAAGGACGATAGCATCGAATATCTCCTATGCTACTAAACAGTATTTGGGTGATTGATTAGAAGACAATAAATAGGACTTTACTTCATGTCATTTAGGTATTTAAGCTGAATGACATTCAGGAAGCTTAACTAAATGTTCTTAGGACCTTTCTGCAGGGTACTAATTGGTTCGCAAACGACTAATGTACTTCCATTCTTTAGCCACATTCTAGAATATTGGGATGAGGTATCCTAAGGCTTGAAAGCCCCTTAGCCATACCAGTTCAATTTCAAGTTCAACAATGCGGACGGAATTTGAATTTCCTTGTCATCACCGCGATCTTCATTAGGCTAACCTGGCGTCTACACCATACAATTTATCGGATACAATAACAATACATTCACACTTTTTCAGTAATACACTCACACAGTAAATTCTCTCAGTCATAGAGTAATTCTCATAGAGTAAATTTATAGTAGAGCCGCCATTTGTCTCATCTGACGTTTCCTTTCACACTCTTCGTGATGCGGTCGGTGTGATAGAGAGATGTTTGACGAAAAGCGATATACACCAGGTGGAATTACAATAACTTCTTGCTTTAATTTTTCATGCCATTTTGGTGAAAAACTGTGAAATTCAAAAGTGTTTTTTTAAATTTTTTATTGACTGTTATTGTTAGCATACATTTGTGTTGTATTTAACACATTAATTTTAACAAACGAAATGCCGTTGTTGTTATTTTGTTCGTTGTTTTGAACCATTGCCTCTATCTGGTATATTAGTAAAGCAATTCTTTTCAACATCAAACGTATACATCACACGAGGACAAATGTCAGAAATTTGGTGAGTGAAAGATTTTCTCTACCCATATTTACTCTATGGTAATTCTTGTAACTAGAGCTTTTCTTTCGCTCAGCAAATTTCTGACATTTGGAGAGAGAATTGCTTTACTAATAAAAGATATAGGGAATGGTTCAAAATAACCAACAAAATAACAACAACGGCATTTCGTTTTGTGTGTTAAAATTAATGGGTTAAATACAACACAAGTGGATGCTACCAATAACAGTCAATAAAAAACTGTAAAAGACAATTCAATTTCACATTTTTTCACCAAAACGACATGAAAAATTAAAGTCAGAAGTTCTTGTAATTCCACCTGGTGTAAGTCACTTTTCGTCAAACACCACGAACAGTGTGAAAGGAAACGTCAGATGAGCCAAAGTTTCTCTCTTTAAAGAATAACTCTATGCTCTCAGTGTCTCTCTGATTTTTCCACGACAGTAAATTCGGCAAATGATTTGTTGTAAGCGGCCAATTCGGTGAAGTTTGATTGTAATTTGCGAGAAAGGGAAACATAATCGAAAAATCGTACAATTTGAAAAAACGTATTTTTATTTACAGATTTTGGTAAATGATATTGAATTCATACAAACCAACGCTGACAGCGGTTACGTAAAAGTGTATTGTCTTTATAATTCTCAGGACGCCAACGTTACACAAACATTTTTCTCTACTTTAACAACTAATATATATTCTCAATTGTCTTGTCTCGCGTAAAAGTAGGGTAAGTGTGTCAATAGCGACAGCCACTCCTACCTAAACTAACCGATTGAATATCAATCAAAAAGGATGAAAGAGTAGAGAAGAAAATTTGCTAACGGAGTGGAATACCAACAAAGAAAACGAGTGAAGCGCGTCGTTTCTCTGTTCGCTCTCTTACTCTCATCGTTGAATATTTCAATGCGCGAGCAGTTTTGTGATGATATTATTGTATCTATCTATAGAAATTCCAACCACGCTTTAATACAATTACATAAAGTACGTAAAAAGTATCAAATACTCGAGAGAGATAGAAATGCGTTTGAGTGAATCGCGTCGACTTTTTGGCTCTCTTTTACGACTGTTGCCAAATTACACACTTTTTTCTTCTCTGCCCTTTTCATCCTTTTTGTAATAATTTGAGCTTCAAAGCATTATAAAATAGTAATCTTAAAGCGCGCCGAAAACGACAGTCAACATTTCTCTTCACTCAAATTCCAACAAACAACGCCTTAATCATTTAATGCTCTCTCTCTCTCTCTCTCTTATTCCCTTCATTGTATATTTAAATACACGAGCAGCCTTTGATATTGTTATTATATATAATTATAAAAATTCCAACCGAGTTTAAGTAAAATTACGTAAACTATGCAAAAAGTATTAAATAATCAATATATAACGCAAGAGAGAAATGCGTTTGAGTGAATTGTTACCCCTTTTTGGTTCGCTTTTACGAGGGTTGCCAAATTGGGCACACCTTCTGGTCGTCTACTGCTTGATCGTCTTTGAGCCAAAGAGGATGAAGAAAGTTAGAGAAAAACAAAGTGCGCCATTTTGTCAACCCTCGTAAAAGAGAACCAAAAAGTCGACGCGATGCACTCAAACGCATTTCTCTCTCGCGTTATAACTTGATTATTCCATACTTTTTACATAATAAATGTAACTTTACATAAACATTTTTGTAATTTCTATAGTTAGATACAATAACATTATCAAAAAACTGCTCGTGTATTGAAATATTCAACGAAGAAAGTAAGAGAGAGAGAGCAGAGAAACTGGGCGCTTCACTCGTTTTCTTTGTTGGCATTCCAATCCATGAGTAAATTTTATTCTCTACGTACTACGTTCGATACTCTTTGTTTTAGCACCAAAACCGATGTACAAGTATACAGTCAAAATTTCTTTTCACTAAAATGCCAACAAACAAAATGAGTGAAACCCTAGCCATTCTCTGCTCTCTCTCTCTCTCTCTTACTCTCTTCATTGAATATTTAAATACACTATCATCTTTTCGATAGTGTTATTGTATATAACTACGTAAATTCCAACTATGTTGAAGTAAAATTACATAAACTATGCAAAAAGTATGCAATAATCAAAATATGACGCGAGAGAGACATGCGTTTGAGTGAATTATTACCCCTTTTTTGGTTCTCTTTTGCGAAGGTTGCCAATTTGCGCACATCTTCTGGTCGTCTACTTCTTGGTCGTCTTTGAGCACGCTCGAGAGAAGTTTAATACTTTACTTTTGACTCAAAGTGAATACCCCTAATGTTTCTAAGCACCCGCCAGTAAATGAACTGAAAGTAGATTTTGTTTTCGATTCTAAAACTCTGTATACAATCTACAATTTACAAAAATTGAAAGCTTTTATATTTTCCAATCATATATAGAGTGAAGAAAATTCATTCCCTCTTATGTTGTGTTTATTCATATTTGTTTTTACTTTCTATACTTTCACTTCATTTCTTTTTTTCTTATGTTTCTTTTTCTTTTTCTTGTTGATTCTTGAACAATAAACTCATAAAATGGAAATTGTTTGAAACCAAAAACAAATTAAAAAAAAAATACAAACACACAAAATTGCTGTGTCTCTAGGAATACGGCTGTGATGACCATAGGTCCCGAAGATTGAGTGAAACCCATGTACCCCATACGGATTATGAGCAAGATGTGGTGAGTAGAATACACAGTACTCTAGACCAATAATACAAATAAACGAAACGTATAAAACGAATTAATTCAAAACAATCGATTTTTTAACATAAATCCAAATCATTTCATACAATTTAATTACATATTTATTTCTTTAAAAATTAAAACAAAATATACACACATTTTCCATTTGTCTCTTACAATATTACAAAATAAAAATATTAAATCAAAAATTAAGAACACTTATATGCTATAAACTATAATGTCTATACGCTTAAATACACAATATTATCAAACTTAATACGAAATAGTTTCAAAACTATTTTGAAAAACTGTTACTTATTTCACTACACGTATGAGAATTTTGGGAAGATGAGTGTGGGAGGGCATCATGAACCACCGACAGCCATCATTTCTTGAGTTCGGGAAATCGATAATCGTTACCACATTCGTGGTAGCAACGTTGATGTGACTGATGGGATTGCGATGACATCTCCTCTTCGTCATAATCTCTGGGAGGTGTTGGGGGCCTTATAATGTCAGCATATTTGTTGGATGTGCCGGTACCACGGGGATCGTATTTGGGACGGGGTATACGCATTCGTTTAATTTCCGTTATAAATGATTCCATTTTTTAAGCTGTAAATAGGAAGAGAAAAAAATAAATTATAAATAAAAATATTTAGGAGTAAAAAAAAAACCTAATTTAAACATTTTTAACCAAATTTTTCTGTGGTTGTATTCGAATCAATAACACTGGAACATGGAAGCCTATTATGTGATCTTGTCAACATCATTTTGTATAAAATGTACATATAAAAAGCTAAACCTTAACCCTCTTATTCATAAAAAGTTGTGAGAGACCTTTCATCACTTTTTATGAATAAGGCCGTATATATTTGCCAGGACCAAGTCGGTATACACCTACTTAGTCTGATTTCGAACTGTACCGCTAACAACGGACTATCACTTAACCCACTTAAAACCGAGCTTATCTTGTTCTCTCGGAAATATAAAATACCCGCATGTGAACTGCCGTTAGTTAAGCATGAAACACATAGACGACGACAGGCTACATGAACGCACGACTACAAATGCCGCTGACTGCAAATGTAGACGTGTGGCAGCTACTGAATTATTTTCAAGACGGCAACTGCAAAGTAAACAGCTGATCTGTAATGTTGACGTTTGTGTTATTGTGTTATTTGTGTTAGAAGAAAATAAAATGTCTGGAGAATATTTAATAAATATTATTACAAACATAACAAAAATTGTGAAAACAGTTGATTATTCTGTGAGTGGTGCCACTTCAGGCATTGACAGCTCTAACCTGTTGATTGTCGCCCACACAAACAGAAATTAGTTTAATTCAACTACAGCTACATAAGTAGCATAGACAACAACCTGCAGTCGTGTCGCCTTGCCGTCGTTAAAATATTCACTTGCATATAAACGCATGTATTTTATTTTTGACAGGTTGTGGTCGGTAGCCTGTCGTCGTCTATGTGTTTCATGCTTTAATGGGGTGCAATTACAGTTGACTGAAAAGATCAAGTATCTGGGGATAATTCTCGACAGAAAACTGTCTTGGAAACTGAATGTGGAGGAGAGGGTGAAAAAGGCGTCTGTTGCTCTTTACTGCTGTAAAGGGGTGATAGGAAAGCGCTGGGGATCACCATGTGGATTTATACGGCAATAGTCAGACCACAACTTCTCTATGACATCGTAGTTTGGTGGAGGTCCCTCCAATATAAATATATTATGAATTCCTTGATGAAAATTCAAAGATCAGCACTGATTAGCGTTAGTGGATCAATGGGCGCGACATCAGGTACTGGGAAAAGTCACTCGAAGTGGATAGCAGTAGTATCAGATTTTTCACGGATGGATCAAAGTTGGACGAGCAAATAGGCTATGGGGTCCATTCACCGGACCTAAATGTAAATATCTCCTTCAAGCTGCCTGATCACTGTAGTGTATTTCAGGCGGAAATTGCCGCCATACTGGAGGTTGCTGAACTACTGAAAAGTAGTGTCACAAACCTACGGAGAATATGTATCTACACAGACAGCCAGGCTGCCATAAAATCCCTTTAAGCCATGTTTGCTACGTCCCTGACGGTGAAAGAATGCCACTCATCACTTAGGGTGATGGCAGAGTATTTTGACATCAGGCTCATCTGGGTACCGGGACACAGCGACATTCCAGGCAATTGCGTAGCGGATGCGTTAGCTAGATAGGGTACTACGCCACAGGTTCTTCCGGCAAAAGAAGGTTTTAGTTTGCCAATCTCTACCTGCTGTTTGCAGATCAGGCAGTGGGCCGATAATATGTTCAAGGACAAGAGGAGACTTACTTCAACTTGCAAACAAGCCTGGGTCCTCTAGCCACAGGTGGACAGGAAGAGGACTACGCAACTTCCTAACTTGTCGAGAAGCAGGTTATCCACAATGATAGGAACACTTAGGGGACATTGTCTTGTAGGAAAACACGCCCTAAGATGGGGACATAGAAACCGTGAAACACCTTCTCTTGGATTGCCCTGCTCAGGCAGGACTGATAAGTAGGATATTCGGAACACATCTAGTTAGCACCGTAGTCCTACTGAATATTCCTGTAGGTCTTATAGACAAATTTATTGCAAGGGTAAATTGGCTGGATGACTATTCAATAGTTGCTATGGAGGAAACTGCTGGTATCACAATGGGCTTCTTTAGCCTAAGTGTGGTAGACAGCGTGCTGTCTTGCAGCCTTTTCAACCAACCATCCAACCAAGTCGGTATACAATTTTTAGCATAACATCTTGAGACAACGAAATAGAGAGCATAACACCAACATTCTATCATTCAATCCTTCAGACATCCTTTACACAGGGTAATCCAAACACAAGCATCTCATATCTCAATACATTTTTGTATATTACGACTTCATTTACAATAATAGACAATACCACTTACTTACTTAGGTGGCCTTAAACAACCTAGAGGGGTCAAGGACCTTGCAATATGAGCATAACGTATTTCTCCATCCAGCTCGATCTTTAGATTTCTCCTCCGGTTGGTAACACCAAGCTCTCGCAGGCAATACTCCACCTGGTCTTTCCAGCGAAGTCTTGGGTCGTCCTATTTTTCAACGACCTTCTCGTACGTCTTCGAATACCTTTCCCACGGGTTCATTCTGATCTATTCTAATGACATGGCCTAGCCAATGTAAACGCGCTATATTGATACGCATAACTACGTCGATGTCGGGATGGCTTGCTTTGGATGGTTTTCGTGGTTGCTAAAGATACTATGAGTAAAGATACTATATGTTTTGCATACCACATCACTCCGGAAAGTCCAAAGTACCGTGTCTATATCCATCCTGTTAATCGGAGATACCTCATTAGATCCCCTAGATCTATCTCGTGTATCTCAGTGAGGTTGTGCACGATGGGAAAGCCCATAGTCTGCAGGCGTCTATTCATCTGAGCCGAACAACTGCAGAGGAAATGCTCCACCGTCTCCTCTTCTTCTGCGTCATCACAGGCACGGCAGTGGTCATTATTGGGCAGCTTTAACCATCTTGCGTGATTACCAATTGGCCAGTGCCCGGACAGCACGCCAGTTAGCCTAGATATGTCTCCCCGATTTTGGCTAATCAGGGAGTTAGTCCGGTGAATGTTATATTCTGGCCATGTGTTTCTGGATATGCAGCACGTTTCCATCCTATCCCATCTGGTGTTCGCTCGTTCAAGGTAATGCAGGAAAATACCTCTTGACCAACCCTATAGGCGTTGCGATGGACACCATGAGGATTTCGGTGGAAGAGGATCCTGCCCTGGCTAATTCGTCTGCCTTTTCGTTCCCTAGGGTCCCTTATGGCCTGGTATCCAAGTAAGAACCACATTGACCAGCCGGCCTAGCTCGACAAGTTTTTCCCTACATTCACTAACGAGTTTAGATGCAGTGTTGTTAGATTTAAGTATCTACAAATATTCCAATCCGCTCTATTTTCCGTTGTAGTACAAGTGCGGCGCAGGCTTCTTTGATGGCCAGTACCTCCGCTTGGAAAATGCTGCACTTGTCTGGGAGTTTGAATGATAAATTGAGGTCTGTCTCTTCGGAGAAGACACCCGAGCCGGTTCCACATTCCATTTAGGATCCGTCGGGATACAAATTATACATCTCGTGGTTCATCCGTCGTCGATACTCGCCGTTTTCTATTATAGGACCATTTTGGTCGACCGTCGGTGGTGCAATGGTAGTGTGCGTGCCTCTTGTACATGAGATCCAGGGTTCGATCCCTGCTCTGACCACCTTACATTTTTTCTCGCGGCGGTCACCTCGCATAGTGACGGCGACATTATCGAGTATTAAGCCATGAAAAAGCTTCTCAAAAATACCGTTAGGAACCGGTGTAAAACTGTAGGTTCCAATCAGTGAGTACAAAACTAGAAAGCGCACAGCTCACTGGTTGTGAGAAGCTCTCCCCAGTTCCTTCATGGGATGTAATGGGAAACGATTTATTTTTTATTTATATTTTTCAGAGCATTTGTCACTCGAAGGCTCCCAGTGATGTTTCATCAGCATGCGATATGATATGATATAGTTGGATCTCCTTTACTCGGGAGTGGAACTTATCTCTGAAGTGCTTGCTTAAACCGAAATAATATCTGTTTGCAAGCACAATTCTCTGTTTAATTTCCAGGCTTCTGGTCGCGGCCGCTCTTTTGCAGAGAAACATCTTACTTGTCCTTCGACGTCGGCCACTTAGCTTAGTGATGGCGACACTATCTAGTACATAGTCATGAAAAATCTTCTCAAAATATCGTTCATTACCTGTGTACAACTGTAGGTCCCAATCAGTGAGTGTAAAATTAGAAAGCCCACAGCTCCCTGGTGATGCAGTTTTTGGCGAGGCGGCATCATAGGCCAATTTTTTATTTTTTGAGCAAGGAGCCGCCGTTACCGTCCAATGCTCAGTGATTTTTTGTTCCAAACAGTTGATGAGAATGATGTGGATGTAGTATGGTTTCAACAGGACACTGCTACGTTATAATCGATGTTTTGCGCCTGATTTCAAAAACCGCATAATCAGTCAAAACTGGGAAGTCCATTGGCCGTAACTCGGAAGTCCATTGGCAGCAGCGATTTAACTACAAGATGTTTCAAAAGAAGTCATCCGATGTTGTTAGGCTCTCATTTTTTTTCTAAATGAAAAACTTCGGTTCTGTTTTTTGATTATGTTTATTTGAACCTTTAGAATTTTATTGGTTAAGTTGAGAAGATGACATCGGTTAAATGGGCGCCGTCACAATTGATTACAATACGGGCTCGTTTTATGGCATTTTTCATCACTTCGGCGAGAACTTCGGGCGACAGATTCTCGTACTCGTGTAGAATGTTGACCTTGAGGGCTTCCAGGGTCTCGGGCGTGTTCACGTAAACACGGGACTTCAAAAAACCCCACAAAAAAAAGTCTGGAACTGTTAAATCGGGCGATCTTGCGGGCCAGTGCAAATCGCCAAAACGAGAGATGAGGCGACCCCGGAACGCCGCCTTCAGAATATCGGTTGTGGCTCGCGCAGTGTGTGCCGTTGCTCCGTCCTGTTGGAACCACATGTCCTCCAGTCCTAATTCGTCGAATTGCGTCATGAAAATCTCGGTTAACATGGCCCTATAGCGCGCACCGTCCACTGTTGTCGTCTGACCAGCGGCGTTCTCGAAAAAAAATGGTCCGCTGACTCCTCCGACCAGCGCACCATGGGCGGGTGTAATGGCTCCTCGTGCATCACCCGTGGATTTTCGGTGCCCCAGAAGCGATAGTACCCGCTGAGGTGGAAATGAGCCTCACCGCTCATTATGGTTTTGGTGGAAAAATCGACCACTTCGTCTACAAGATTGAGGATGGCTTCGGCGTAGGTTACACGCGTTTGGCTGTCGACAGGCAGCAACTGATGCACGGACTGGACTTTGTATTGGACTGGACAGCGACCGGCTGATGGCTAATTGCGAGGCACGGCGTCTGGTCGATGTTTCCGGCGACAGCTCGACATCCTCGGCAACAGCGGCGATATTCTCAGCAGAACGGGCGTTCCGTGGCCGGCCACTCTTAGCAACGTCTCGTGTGGTCCCATACTCTTCAAGGTTAGTGGCCAAACGGCGCAGTGTTTGCGCAGTCGGTGTCGGACGGCCGGGGAATCGGTGACGGTATTCGCGCTGCGCCAACACCACAGACGAATTGTTACAAAAAAAATAGACACGATTATTCCGCGTTCTTGGGGAGTGTATCGCTCCATGGCTTGTTTACTTGTATTCTACATCTGTGTAGGCCACAAGTGTCAAAACAGATTTGACATTGGCAGCCATTTGCAAAAATAAGGGCATCATCCAATAGGGTGGTCACTTTTGAAACACCCTGTATTATGTCTGGGGCGACGGTGAAAGATATGTGTTACGCAACTAATCCCGTATCCATTGAGTCCTTAAAATACGAAACCGACTTTGTCGTTCCTGGGATAGAGTCCCAAACAATCGAAAATTTACTGAAAAATTGGGTAGATCATGTCGTAGAAGCCACTTGAACGATGTTGTGTTTCATTCATAAATCTCAATGATGGGCTTTTCCAATAAAATCATAACTTTGAAAAATTGTGTATTACGATTTGTTTTAAGCGAAATTAAATACCAAATTTTACATGGCCCAACTTTTATTTCTGTCCATGAAACTGTTGCCTTTAGTTGAATCGTTTGGTCTACGAAAAGATAATCAGCTTTACCTGTAGTCCATCTCCACTAGATGAATAACCTTACGTTTTGTTTCTTTTTTTGTTTAAAGTACTACAAGTTATGAATGTCAATCATCTACAACGAAGTCAATAACATTGATCGATATTTAATATAGCAATTTGTCATGCATCAATGACTTTATTGAGTTGCCAACAATGAAACGAAAGAAGGCATCTAACATACAAACGACTACACCATTTCCAATTGTCAATGCAATGACTGGCTGATGACTGCCTTTAATGCCACAAAGCAAAAGCTAGAAAACAAAACACCAATTGAATGTGTTGAATTTCAAAGAAATCCAATGCGTAATGCAAATAATAGTATTTATCTATAATTTCGTAATTAATATTGATTAATACACAAATGAGTATCGAGTCAAGTTTGACTCCAATAGAAGCGTAAAACAATAATGGTATTCAATAGCCAACGACATTGAATACGATTAATAATAATAATGAATGGGTATGGAATTGAATGACTTCAACTCACGATGGGATGAATGAACTAAAAAAAATAAATAAACTTCGAAATTGAAAGTTTGAGTGAAGTGTGAAAAATAATACGTTAACACTCGTTGCCAATTTATTAACTGCATAAGAGAAATATACAATTTCAACAACTCATAATTATAAATCTTAAATTAAACGCTTAAACAAATGAGCTTAGGTATGGGAAAAAAGGTTTTCACTTTTTTCACGGGAGAGGGAGAAACAACACCGCTAACCACTATATCTATTAGCGTTTACAGTTTTCACTGGCAATTAACATAAACCGTCATGTGAACTAGACAAAAAAAACGCAATTCCCAAAAAAGAAAAGACACAATAAATTACGTTGTTGGCCGTTCCAACTAATGGTATACCCCCTTAAGAACGACGAAACGTGATAACATCATCATCATCATCATCATCACATGACAAAGACCGGTCGGTCATCATTTCAAGTTCAATTAGGGAGAAGCGAGAGAGGGAGAGGGATTTAAGACAAATCCATTCTAAAAGTTCATTTAATTGCCCAAACAGACTTCAAGCTTTGATTTGTTTACTTTCAATTAAATGACGACGTTAGTCATGATGGCGATAAAGATGTTGCACAGTGGGCGAAGTAGTCAAAATTTCAGATAATCTTTTCACCATAAAATAATTTGTTACCCATAGTTGAGCGTCTTGACAGAGAGAGAAATATAGTCTTTATATAAACATTAACAGTGAAACAATGACGAGAGAGATACATACACGCTGAAAAAATAGGCACAAGCAACATATATGTATATTAGGGTGGCAATGGAAAAACAACTTCATAGTTTTAATGAACCCCAGGCGGATTCTTGTTCCTTATGGTCTAAAACTGACTTGGTGAAAATTTGAGCTGAATCGGACAACTCGAAGCCGTGCCGCATTTTACTCAAAGTTTTCGGATTTTGGCACTTTGGGTGAAAATTCGTATACACTAGAAAATCTTCACTCCTCGGTGCATTTGAAAAAAAATTTGCACATTGATTTAGTTTAACCTGAGTATAAACTGGATGAAGTTTGAATAAAATCCGACCACCCTAAAGGTTTCAATTTTGAACAAAAATTACAATTTGGGTTTTTCGGTTTTTTTTCCAAAAATTGTATCTAAATGAAAAAAATATTTAACTTGGATTCCAACACCTTCTAGCAGAAGTCCATACGCTTCCAATAAGCTATAACACGATATTTTCGTGCAACGGTTTCATGGTGATTCATTTAGATACAATTTTTGGAAAAAAAACCAAAAAAAAAAACCAAATTGTAACTTTTGTTCAAAACTGCAAATTTTTTCAAATTAAATATTGGAATCCTTATAGTGGTCGGATTTTATTCAAACTTCATCCAGTTTATACTCAGGTTAAACTAAATCAATGTGCACATTTTTTTTCAAATGCACCGAGGAGTGAAGATTTTTCACCCAAAATGCCAAAATCCGAAAATTTTGACTACGGCAAACTGGCACGGCTTATAGCCAGTTTTTCAGTCGGAGATCATCTTCGGATATGGGTTAAACTACGTTTAAACCAGATTTTCATTTTTTCAGTCAAAGGTGAAACTACGTTTAACTCCCCAATTTGTGCGAGTTAAACTAAGTTTAGATTGTGTTGGCTTTTGACAGCAGCAATGAAAAACAAGAAGAAGAATGTTGTGTATGTAAACAATAAAACATTTTGTTGATATTTTTTGGAGTTTTGAAAATGAGTTTTTCCTCGGATCTAGAAGACATTAGTGACCAAGAAATGTGCGAAGAATTTTGTTATGAGGTTACAAGAAAACAACGCACAATAATGACCAGGACAAATCACTTTAATTTGCTTGGTGATAATGACTTCTATGGAAGATTCCGTCTAACAAAAGCATCTGCATAAAAAAAAGACAAATAACAACAAACAACTGTTGATATATTTGACATTTGCACAAGGTTGCCATGACAGAGTAAAAAAATTGTGATGTATTTAATTGTGCACTGAAAAACAGAATGGACAGTTAAACTAAGATTAAATCTAATCTCAGTTTTAGTAAGCCGCGGTTTAAACTCGCTCTGAAAAACTGGCCATTGGAGTTGTCCGATTCGGCTAAAATTTTCACCACGTCAGCTTTAAACCATAAGGAACAAGAATCCGCCTGGGGCTTATTAAAATTCGAAAATATATTTTCCTCCATACATTTCATTGCCACCCTAATGTATATGTTTGTAGATCAGCTGCTGTTTGTGTCTTTGTTGTCTGTCACGCATTTGCTTTCAGTAGATTTCAACAAATAAAGCCACAGTTGAGTCACAAAAATATATACTTATTATAACCTATAAATCATTGTGCCTCAAACATACCAATATTGAATAGCAAACACTATGTGTTTGGACACAAGTTGACTATATTTGCGCCAAGCTATCAACACGTTATATTTGCATCCATCCAAACAAGTTTTTATATTGGCGGCTGTCTTAGGGAATGAGTGTACGATGTCCGAAATCTGTCGCTCCAAAACAAAAAAAAAAAAGACAGACAAATTAAACAAAATAACAAGACGATAATTTCAGTGTCGACCAAAAAAAAAACGATCGACGTATGACAAAACAGTTTATTTCTAATTCATCTGCGCCGAAAGTATCGGCGGCTCGAATGCGGCAGCTCCCAACTTCGGCGCGACTCTGCGTTACTACTCTCTGGTACGCCCAATACTTGTGACAACTTTTAGCGGAATAATTTGCCACCGAAAGTATCGGCGGCTCCAATGCGGCAGCTCCCAACTTCGGCGCGACTCTGCGTTACTACACTCTGGTACGCCCAATACTTGTGACAATTTTTTGCGGAATAATTTGTTAATGATTTTGATTGTTTGTGGCCGTTGCTGCATGAAACGTCGTCTGGTCGATTTTGATGGCTCATCCGCGACATCTCCAGCCACAGCGGCGATATTTTCTTCGGAACGAGTACAGTTTCTTTGCCGTAAGTGGCTAAAGGCCTTAGTATTAGTCCAGTTTGTCAGATCGAACTGGTTGGCGAAATATGTTAACTTCGTTTTGTAAGGTCCCTCACCCCTCGGTGTTGTTCGTGACCGGATAAAGAAAGAAGAAGAGTTGTCCAGTTGGCGTGGGACATCGGGAAAATCTGCGTTGCTCAAAAAAAAAGCAATGATTTCTTTACATCTCATGAAGGGATTGGGGAGCTTCTCACAACCAGTGAGCTGTGGGCTTTCTAGTTTTACACTCACTGATTGGGAGCTACAGTTTTACAACGGTTCCGAACGGTATATTGAGAAGCTTATCCATGGCTAAATATCCGATAGTGTCGCCATTACTAACCGAGGTGACCGCCGTCGGGTGTAAATGTTAGGTGATCAGAGCAGGGATCGAACCCACGTTATCACACACGCACACTACCATTGCACTACCGACGGCCATAAATTTCAACTTATGGACCACTGAGAATCCATCTATCATTTTCGACGAGCCATTAAATCTATTCAACGCCATTCCATTACGCCGGAGGTTTCATCGGCCTTATATTCCTTACTACACCAAGCGAAATAATTATAAAGGCAGTGTATTTTTTCTCGGTACTCTCACTGCACGGGGTTTTTGGTGTAGAATTCTAATGAATATATGTGTCATTAGATATATTATGTCAGAGAGTGTAACCATTCGATCTCTTTTGCAAGCTAAATGGAAAGTGACGGTGTTTTTTCTGTTTCTGGTGCGAAATATATATAAAGGCAACATGAAAAAGAATACGAATTCGAACAGCAGTATATAGGAACTTAAACAGAAGTGAGTTTTATTTGGTTGTTATTTTATTGTTTTAAAATTAACGTAGGTCAAATTAAAAAAAAAATTATTTATAAAGAATACCTGGAGGAAAGTGCCTAAGTAAAGAAGAAAAGGGAAACATTTAAGATTGTCATGATGAAGGGCTGTCCAATCTGGAAATTTCGACACGATTGAAAAGTTCTAACTGTGTCATTGATAATTTTATAAAATGGGGTGGCCAATATGGAAACACAAAACGACCAGGAAGGACACCACTGAAAAGTTAAAGAAAACTTCGTCGATAAGGAAATTATTGCTGAATTGAGCTTGGGAGCAGGGTTGCATCGTGTTCAACAAATAATGTAACGCGAGTTGCAACTGTCATATGGGAAAAAGTATGCAAAACTTGGTCTCATGCCACGACACGAATTAGACAAATTTAAATTCTCTGAAATGTACACATTTTTGGATGAGCGGTGATATTTCCAGATGGAAAAAATTTAATTTGGATGGACTTGATAGCTCGGACAAATATTGGCGTTCCAGGGATTTTTCCAAAATTATGCGTCAGCGCCGAAAGTTTGGCGGTGGCTCCTTTATGGTTTGGGCAGGTATGAGTTATAGAGAAACCACTCCAATATGTTTTGTTTCCAAAAAATGGACTCCGAGTATTATATTCGACTATTGGATATCGTCTTAGTTAATTCTGGAGAGGAAATTTGTGTCCCAGAATTTATCATCCAGCAGGACAACGCTACAGTACATCGGTCTAAGAATACTGCCACGTTTCTGGAGTCCAGAAATAATACAAACTCTCGACTAGCCTGCACTTAGTTCTGATCTCTATGCGATCAAGAACCTCTGGTCTATTTTACCTACCCAAGTCTACCACCCAGGACGCTAGTTGAAGAATGTCAAGGATCGAAGAGTAGCAATACCAGAAAATGGAGATAACTGATCCTGGGCATATTCATTCGTTGATAAACTCAATGCCAAGATGCTTAGTAGAAGTTATTAGCGTTAATGCAGATCAAATGTCTTACGAAACTTTTTAGAATATTTAAATAAACCTTTTGCCTTTATAAATTTTCGCACTAGTAATTAGTTTATTTTTGTTGATTCGCCTTGAAGAAGTCATATTCAAAGTATTTTTGCTGAAAAGTATTTAATCTTGAAAGGACTAATACAATATAAAATAAAAACTTGAAAATTCTTCACAACATTTTAAAAAAAAAGTGTTGCCTTTATATTTATTTCATATTGTAGCGAAGGAATACATGCAGTCAACCACTGTGCCCGGCCACTACTTGTGCTGCGGCACCTTCAGTATCTGTGTAACTGTTGTAGCCATAAAGTTTTTTTTTTGTCGCTTTGTTTTGCAGCTGCCTTCTGCTACTTTAGGGGGCATCTTTCCAGTCATTTGTTTTATTCTTCGCCTTTTCCCTATCTTCGTCGTTTTCTTTGGAGAAATGACCTACTTTGGGCCAACAAACACAAAAACCAAAACGAAAAAAAAAACACAACAACACACAATGAAAAGAACTTCGAAGCAAGCAATGACGCTGACGATGGAGACGTCCATTGAAACGAGTCGGACGACGCAAAAGCCATTCAATACTATTTTTCATACCTGAATAAAGAAAAGCAAACAAACAGGTCTTCTTGCCTCGTCTTGTCATGGCTTGTCTTGTCTTTAGACCACAAAATACTAGAATGATGTCAAATAAGTCAAGACCATAATAAAGTAAAATTCATAGCCAAAAAGTACAAAAGAAACAGCAAAAACGGCACGACCGACCAGATAATATTAACCTTAGGTACTGTTGCTGCTGCTGGGGCTGCCACTGCCACTGCTGGTGCTTTATGCTCGTATGCGACAACAAGTAAAGTGAAAACCGTGAGGCAGATAAGTGAATTTTATATCAAACGGTGATGGAGAGAAAAGCGACGAGAAATGGTCACCACATTCACTTACTCGCGGAAAGGCTAAAGGCACAACATACACCAGTTAGCTACTAGATAGATAGATGGCTACAGGAGCTTACGCTCAAGGAAAAAAAATCTAGAAACTTAAGGGTATTCTTTGGCAACAGCGTTGATACTTTATCGTAAATCATTCATTACCTCTCTGCGAAGGAAAGCAAACAGTTTCCGTGATGGTAACTGGCGATAAAGTGTGGAAAATTGTTTATTTTTCCATTTTTTTCTGTTTCTCGAAAGGCAAAAGGGTTTACGCAGTTTGAACGGGCGAAAGGAGAAAATCATTAAGCGAGTTTATGTTTAGCAAAGAAGTGTTTAAACTTTAAAGGACAACAAAAAAAATTCAAATATTTGGGATAAATTACGTAGCATAAATATTTGAAATAATATTTGAATTTGTAATCACGTTGTGGAATACTTCGTAAAGTAGAATTGTAACCTAAGGAAAAGAGTTCGCTGGAGTTCTTAACCCGCTTGTGAAAGACAAATGTGACTAAACCATTTGAAGTCTTGTCATTGGTATAGAGCAAACTTATAATTTGCCAGCAGAATCCATAATTCCCATGAGCATTAAAATATTACAATAGGTTAGGTTGGAGTGGCAGCCCGTATGCACAGAAAAAAATTAATACTGAAATAAAATTCGAATTCATTCTTTTCGAAAATTCATTTCGAAATTCGAATACTTTTATATTTGAATTTTTCGAATACTTTTATATTTGGATTTTTGCTAATGAATTCATTCATCCCGACGAAAATTATTTCGGTTAAACCATTGGAAAAAAGTTGGTGTAACCAGACATGCAAGCGTGCTGTCAGATCCAAAGAGGACGCGTTCAGAGACTGGCGTTCTAACAAAAACGTTAATACTGATCTGCTACGCAAACAGGCAAGATCCAAGTGTGCCAAAATACTTCGACGCGAAAAGTTCCTTCACGAACAGCGTATTCGTGCTAACGTCCTTTCTTTCCCTAAAGGAAGTTAGAGCTTTTGGTCATTTGCAAGAAGAACAAAGGATAGTTCTTCCTCTATCCCAACTCTTCTTAAAGATGACATAACATTCACTGAACCGGTTGCTACATCTAACCTCCTGGCTGAAATGTTTGCAAGGAACTCTTCCTTGCCGGATAGCAATCAACCACTCCCCGTGATCAATTACGTATCTTTTTCAATGCCCAAGATATTTTTTCGAACGCGAGAAGTTAAAAAGGTTCTTGCGAATCTCGTAGTAAATAAATCCCCGGGCCCGGATCGCATATCAGCACTGGTCTTGAGTAGGTGCTCTTCGACGCTGGCACGTCCACTGCGCAACCTTTTCAACCTTGCATACCGTGCGGGAGTCTTCCCGGCGAGTTGGAAGGTTGCTAATGTCCAGCCAATCCCTAAAAAATGTGATGCAAGTGACCCTGCAAATTACCACCCAATTGCAATTTGTTCTGCGCTCTCGAAGTTTATGAAGAGCATGGTTAACCACCATCTTGTGAAATATCTTGAGTCCAATGACCTTCTTAATGATCGGCTGTATGGCTTCCGTAGAGTAAAATCTACTGGAGACCTGATGACATTCCTTTCGGAACAGTGGAGTCGATCCATCCACCGGCTTGGTGAGAGTAAGGTAGTGGCTCTTGATTTCCAAGGCCTTTGACAGAGTATGGCACGATGCACTCTTGTCAAAGCTCGATGCGTTTGGTGTCGGTGATAACTTCACTCGATTTATATGGAGTTTTCTCAGAGATCGCACTATACGAGTTGTCGTAGATGAGGTTTCATGCATAAATTAACTGCAGGTGTACCACTGGGATCTGTTCTTTCTCCTTCTCTTTTTCTTATTTTCATTGATGATCTCCTGGATCAGACAGTGAATCCAATCTACTCTTTTGCGGATGACAATAATCTCTGTCATTCTTATTCATTCGATCGTAGGCCAAGTCTTCAAGAGATTGAAGTCAAACGCCGGACGATGAATAAAACACTCGGCCGGGATCTGGTGTCCATTGTTGAATGGGGTCGAATGAATAGAGTAGATTTTAATGCGGGTAAGACCCAGTGTTGTTTGTTGTGGCATAAACGGATTGCTGACCCAGGTGTGTCGTCATTGTCTATGGACCATGTGAATATTGATGAATCAGACGCTCTTGATGTTCTGGGCATGAAAATACAATGTGATGTCCGTTGGGAAAAACATGGATTTGAAGTGTCGAAAGGTGCATTCAAGTATCTAGACTTTTTAAAGCGGTGCACTCCATCACTCACTCCATCTGATCTTCTAAATATCTACACCACCTACATCAGGCCTAAGATAGAATATAACTCCCATATATTGGCAGGTGCTCCCAGGACCTCTTTGGAGCTTCTCGACCGTATCCAGAGGAGAGCGGCGGTCTAGGGTATATAACTCTATTGCTTACCTTGAGCATCGTCGAAATGTGGGTTGCCTGTCGCTGTTCTATCGACACTTCCACGGTATGTGTTCCTCAAACATCCGCCAACTTATGCCAGATGTGAGGATATTTAGCCAAAGTGCGCGGCTTTCCAGGAACTCTCATCCGTTTTGTATCGAGTGGCCGGTTGACCGCAGTACACGCTATAGAGAAAATTCGTTCTTCAGCCGTACAGTCTGTATTGTGGAATAAACTTCCGCCTAGTGTATTTCCCACCAATTGTGACATACAACGATTCAAGGCAAATGCCAACAGACACTACTACCTCTTTCCCACCCTCCACTACCTCAATTTTACTTCGCCAACACAATGCACTGCATTTATAGGGGGCATCCCCTGAGTGTTGGTTTGATAAAAAAATTAAAATAAAAGATTGATGTAAAAAAGATCATCAATTCAATGAAGCTGAAAATGGAGATGGAACTCACTTTCTTCAAATTGAAGAACTTTTTGTGAACTTTTGAGAACTTTTTGTGAACTTTTGATGACAAATTTTATCTATTTAATGAAGATCACTTGATGTAAATTTCTCATCGATTTGATATAAAGATTTTCGTACAGTGTAGTATAGTTTGCCGCCTTCTGGAAAGAACGGACACAGACATACATAGAAGGTATTCTATTGACTCCACCGCCTCTTCGTCACCGCAACTTCTGCAAAAGTCATTTCTCAAGACTTTCAGTCGCTCTGCGTGTCGCCCAATGAGACAGTGAAACGTCATGACAGACGCGCTAAACGCGGTGTTCATAGTAAAATAAACAAGTAGTAGTAGTAGAACAGCTGATTTAATTTTTTCGTGACATTTGTCGCTTCAGTTGTCAAACTTTTATTGTACTTTGTTTTCGTACTTTTTTGTATACTTGTATTGTTGCTATACATTCGTGTAGAGTTTGACAACTGAAACGAATGACACAAAAACAAAGAGCCTGTTTTTTGTTGCCTACAACTACAACAACGTCTACTGCTACTACTTGGTAATTGTACTATAGCCGTGTTAGACTATTAGTGCAAATTTAACGATTTGCAGAGAGAGAAATGGAATGAAACCCTCTCAAATTTGACAGAAATCGTTCTATATTTCTGCTTGCGATCTAAGCTATCAGTATTAGAGAATGCAATGACATCTGTCTGCAAATTGACAAACAAAATACAACAGTTATAAACAACAAAAGAAGAATACAAAAACCAGAAAATTGTGAACAAAGACTATACTTTTATAAATGGTGACAAAATACAAGCTTTAATTGCCATTTTCTTTGCTTTTGTTCGTTTCATTAAAAATGCAACCCTGATCGCATAATTTTTGAGCAAAATAAAAAATTAGAGAAATCTGAGAGATCTGTCAAAATTGTGTCGGCAAATCACTCTTCTCAAGTTTACATTATTGTATCTTCTCAAACCGAATGCATATTTTGGCATATCCAATGATTTCTCTAACTGCCCAGCAAAAATAAAATGAAATGAAGTAGTTCTAGTAGATGTTATTACTTTTGTACATCTTCTGCAACACTATGTGCATATTTAATGCAATTTTGACGCTGATCAATAACAACTCCGAAAAATCTACATTTGCATCACATCCATAATGAGTATTATGATGCAAATTTATTAAAGAGCTAAAGGGATAGTGGACAAGTCAAAAAAATGCCTAAATATATTACTTGTATTTAATTTGTATTTACTTTCTTTCAAATTGATTTTCATTTCCTTTCTTTTGCACCTGTTGACAGAAGCTTTTGGAGTACTAATAAAAGGACAATTAATAAAATAATTGGTTAAACTCTAAAGTTGTTGCTTAAAGTCAGAACTTTTTAATAGCATATCGCTTGTTGCCAAGTTTCAAATGACAATAAATTTGCAAATTGTTGAAATAATAGTTGTGGTTGCTCGTTTGCGGACGAAATGTATCATAAAAATTTTAGCATAAACTGCACTTCCAAACAATCAAACAAGAAGTAGTGCTGCATTGGACAACGCAGTATTCTCTACTCTCTCTATTCTACTTCTTGGTATACTATTTTTTTGCTGGGTGTCTAACACGGATTTAAGTGATGTATCGATGACAACAACAGGGCGCTAGTGCGTTTCAAGTCTAGGCGGGCCACGTCAGCTTGGAAGTACCCAGTTTCCTACTAGAGACCACTAGAGACGTTGGCTGCCATAAGGGTGCTAAAAATATACTAAGCCTAGTAACCACCTTGAGGCAAATAGACAAACACACTCAGATATCAAGACTCCGCATTCAGTCCCTGTACAAGACGGACGGCAATGCTTTAATTACGATATCAACAAATAAATCGATAGACGGACACACCCCGACCAAATAGCCTGTCATGTATGAAGACTTCTAATCATAATGAGCCGTACACTTTCTATTTGAAAACTCACAGCATGGGATATATTACACCTGGTCGGAATGGTATACATTGGAACGAATATTCACAGTTATCGAACAAAAAAGCTAAATCCACTAATTATTTCAATAAAACATATGAAAATTGAGTCGCGTTCCTCCAAAGGGTAGGCTAGGCGGGGCAATTAGTCCAATGAGGACCGTTGTGATATCATGGGACGCCACATTCCGTTCCCATCGATGAACCTGTAAATTTACCTTGTACAGTTAAGCCCCACAAGGGATATGATGCCCAATTCCGATATTCTAGAATGTGACTGAAGAAGATAAATGTACATTTATTCCTGACGTACCAGTTAGTACTCTGTTAGTACTAAAGCCACTTTTTGACCCACCTTGCACCAACTATACTATTTTTGACCCTATCCTCTTCAATAAATCGTCCTTGCGTACATCTCCTACCTTAACAAATATAGTTGACAACAACCCTAGGGCAAATATATTTGCCTGTGGTTGTCAAAGGATTAAACAGTGTTCAATGTTCAGGCAAACATATATGTCTGTGGTCTTCAAAGGGTTAAACAGAGTTCAGTGCTCAGGGCAAACATATTTGCCTGTGGCCTTCAACTGGTTAAACAGTGTGAATTATTATTCGTTTGGCCGACAACTTTGGCTTTAATTATAAGATTTACTGTAGAAAGGCGCATACCCATAAGCTACCTATCCTCTAGAACAGTTAAAATTGTCCATACTATCACCAGCTGCTGCTCATCCTCTATTAGGTTCTCTGGAATGTTCCTGTGCTTCCGCACTCGAACATTCGAATTGGTAACATTTAGAAATACGCGGCAGTTGTAGGCAGTTATTAAAGTCAGAAATCCAGATTGCTAAGTTTGACGAAGTTTCGTAGCGGACAAAGTGCAACTTCTCCGTTTGCCATGACTTCTGACTGAAAGACACTACAATGGTTTGGTAGCCATTGTACTTGATCTAAACCTATGTATCACTTTCCGTTAAACTCATAAAATACAAATTTTTTCATAAAATACAAATTTTTGTTATTGAATACAATTATGAAACGTAGATGAAAACGATATATTATAGTCAGTTATCGTTCACTTATGCTGTTGAGGAGATCGCAATAGTCCGACAGCTCGTTTGGTATCACTAGTTTCAATATTCACCAAATATTTTCGATAAATATTGAATATTATTATATAACTAAAATCCTAAACAATATTTCATTATGACATAAATCGAAACAAATTTAATGATTAATCGTTAAAAATAATGGGGTTTTCCTTGTAATTCGAGAGTTGCCTTTGCATGATACAAACACAACAACTTGCAAGCCAATACGGTTATGGCCATCTCAATCTATGTTACCTGGGTAATTTCAACGCACTTTGAATTCATTAATGCCTTTGACACATAATTATATAATCTTCATTAACATTTCATTTTGGGTGTACGCGAGTATTGAATATCATTTATTATTCCCTGTACGACAATATCAGGTAACCCATGACGTGTTGTCGTTGTCGCCTTTTATGGTTTCAATAGAAACAATATTTCAACATTACATTTTTTTTGTTGTTAATTTCATATTGCTTTTTCTTCTTGTTTCAAATAAAATCAAGTCAAACGTGACAAAAATAATTAATAATTGTTACCAATTGTTATTTCTTCATCGTCAAACTTGGGCATATTAATGCACCCACTAAAAAAAGTGAAATACAACCAGCTAAACTTAAACGCCATTAACAAGAAAATTACCAAACATCAACACTAAATGAATATTAAATTGAGTACAAACACAACAATAGAAACAATTTTATTAATAAAAAAAAAAACAACAATATTGAAATTAAGAAATTTCAGCAACAACGTAGTGCAGACATGTTAAACAACAACAGTTAAAGTCAAATTTTGTCAGGGATAACAAACCAATTACAAAAGTACATTTATTGGGGTAAGATTGAAAATGTCGGAAACGAAGACTATTTCGTATTGGAAATTCGATTTTTCGTATGGAAAGTCGTATAGTTTTGGTTTGTTTTTCGAAACAAAATTCAATACTTTCCTTTAGAGAAATCTTTCTCAATTCTTTGTAAAAATTTGGTTTTATTGGAAGATAAATATTAATATTTTCGATAGAGAAAAATTTTCTTTTTAAAACATTTTCTTTAACACATTAAATTTTTTTTTTATGGAAAATTTTGAGCTTACTTTTCAACGTGTTGTCTTGCTGTATTAATATATTGCATATACAGGGTGGTTCAGTCACGACCCGCTGAATTTCACCAGCGTATTACTTGGCTCATTTCATGAAAATATGTCCACTGCGACCATCCCCGAAAATGCAAGTGTGCGAAATGGCAGCGGTTTAAAAATTTTCGGATTGGTTGTCGGAGGTAGTAAGGTAAAACTGCTAACTTCTGAACCAGTGGTCGGATGGGCTTGTTGAAAAAGTCTTTGGGAGACCTTTCAGAATCAATAAAAAAATTAACAGAACTAGTCTAGCATGGCGGTATATACGTCAATATTGGGATATAGCTCATACAGCTCATGGTTCACGCGTCGCCGATACTCGCCGTTATGCACTATAGGGCCATATATTTTTCAAAGTATTTTCCTCTTGAAGACTCCTAGAGATGTTTCCTCTGCTTGCGATTAGACCGAGGATTCTTCGCCATAAAGCAAGACAGGTTGTATGGGAGTCTGGTATAGCTGGACTTTTGTTACTCGAGAGATGGCTTTAGCCCTTTATATGCCTGCTTAGCCCAAAGTAATATCTATTCTCAAGCACAATTCTCCGCTTGATCTCAAGGCTGACGTTGTCGTCTTCGTCCACGGCAGATCCGAGGTATATAAATTCATCCTTCACCTCCAAATTATAACTGATATCAACGTTCACGCTTTTGTCTAATCGCGAGGAGGCCCTGCTCTTTGAAACCATTTATTTTGTCTTGTCCTTATTTACTTCAGACCCACTTTTGCAGACTCCATCTCAATTCTCGAAAACACCGCAGTAACTTCTCTCATTGCGCGCCCACTTATATCTATATCATCAGCATACGCGAGCAGCATGTGAATTTTGCTACTGATGGTTTTATTTATGTTGAGTGCAGCTTTTCTCATAATGATCTCCATTAAGATGTTAAAGAGATCGCACGATAGGGTGTCGCCTTGCCTGAGGCCTCGCGTGGTTTCGAAAGGTTCGGTAAGATCGTTACCAACTTTAACTGCGGATTTTGTGTTCGTTAAGGTCATCCTGCAAAGTCGTATGAGCTTTGCAGGAATACCAAGCTCAGACATTGCTTCGTAGAGTTTCTCACGTATCGGGCTATCGAAGGTCGCCTTATAATCGACAAATAGATCATAGGATTCGATTTGTTGTTCGTTGGTCTTCTCCAGGATTTGGCGTAGCGTGGAAAATCTGATCAGTTGTCGATTTTCCAGGCCTAAAGCCACACTAGTATGGTCCAATCAGGCCACCGATAATTGGTCTACGTCTTTCGCACATTATACTTGATAGAACCTTATATGCTATGGAAAAATGGCTTATTCCACGGTAGTTGGTACAGAGACTCGGGTCACCTTTTTACACAGTACACAAGCTTCTCAAAATACCGTTCGGAACCGGTGTAAAACTGTAGGTCTCAATCAGTGAGTGTAAGACCTAGAAAGCGCACATCTCACTGATTGTGAGGAGCTCCCCTCAATCCCTTCATGGGATGTTATGGGACACCATTTTTTTATAGTACACTGGGACTCCAATCGCCAGGCGTCGATTCATCGAACCAAATTTTGCTAATGAGATGATGCATACACCTTACCAGCTCATCGCCGCCAACATTAAACAGCTTCGCCTGCGGCTTTGTTGTTCTTAAGCGGGGCAATAGCTGTTCTGGCTTCGCCCTGGTTAGAAGGGGGGCAATCGTCGTCGAGTCCAAATTGTGAGTCTCATCGTGTGGCTCATCGTCATTGGATATCTCAGGTACAAGTAGCGCGGAGAAATAATCTCTTCAATATTCCCAACATGCTCTGCGCATCTGCGATGAGATTTCCGTTCCTATCTTTACAGAAAAACGTCCATTACTTCCGTGTCTTTTACGTAGAACTTTCGGGCTTTGTTCTTCCTTCAGTATGACTCAATTTTCTCACTCCCGCGCTTTCTCTACTGCCGTTTCTTACGCCTAAAGAGACGTTGTACCTCCTTTAATTTTTCCCATACCGCTCAGTCGCAGCTCTCGTTGCAATTGACTGAAGCATTGCGATACGTGCAGCGTTCTTTTCATCATTTGCAGTGCGACACTCTTCATTGTACCATGGTTGTTGCGAAGCGGTTTTTCAAAACCAAGTACGGTTGTTGCTTCAGTTTTGATAGAGTTGGAAATGGGTTTCCACTGCGATTCAGGATCGACATCAAGAGAGGCTGGGTTATGTGCCAAAAGTGGTGACGCGTTATGTCCATGGGCGTTATGTCACACCTAAAATGGACATATGTCCATGGGCGTTAGAAACACCCTTTATATATCATATAGTTTCTACAATAAAACTCAATTTTTCCTATGGCACAGAGCTATATTTTTCTAAGCCAGAGACACCTTTTTCCCCTATAACAAAGATTAATTTTTCCTATGTCAAAAATTAATTTTGGGAAAGACAAATTTTTTTCTGTGAGAAATATAATTTTTCCCTTTGGGAAAGATAGATTTTTTTACATGTCATTCTTAGGGAAACCCATGAAATCTCTTTGTTGTAAGGAAATCCGTGTTATTCTAGAGGAACGTTTTACTTTTTCCCATGGTAAAAATATGAATACACTAGTGGGAATTATCTGTGTTTTCCACAAGGAAAGATCTGTCTTCTTCAGAGGGAAATATCTATAACAAAGATGCATACATTTTCTAAGGCACAAGTCCATATTCTTTATATTGAGATCAATTTTTCCTACAGCAAAGATGCATGTCTTTTCTATGGCACAGGTCCATATTCTTTCTATTGCAAAGATCCATTTTTCCTACAGCAAATCAATATTTTTTCCTACGGGACAGAATTGTCTTTTGACGTAGAATACGTCTTACCTTACGGTATGAGGAGTCATGTCAGGTTTTTATTGTTGTAATCTTTATTTCATTGAATTTGATGAATTTTTTTAAAATTTTTTTGTAGGTAAATGAACATGTTATCTTTCGTTTGATATACATTTCATATTAGTTGATATATTTCTAGTATTTTAATTTCTCAAATGAAAATTGTTTAAACACATACACTCGAACATATGTGTGGTGTTTGGTTGAGTGTTTTTGGTTGCTCAACATTGCTTAGGAACATGTATCTAGTAAAAAGTGAAACGAACAGCAAGCTAATGTTGCTTGGCAACATGTATCTAGTAAAAAGTGAAACAAACAGTAAGCTAACGTAATAAAGCTTTTTTGCGAAAGCTTCAATAAAGCTGTTGTAACATTAATTTTGAATTGTAAAGCGTAAAGCTTTCACACAACGCTCGAATGCTAATGCGAAGACTCGATAAGGTAAACCTTTTTTAATATTAGGGCGGCCCTCTCAACATTCGCAGAACTTATTTCAATAAAAATATTAATTAAAATACATAAATTAAATTAAGTTTAAAAAAATTGAACATAATATTTTTTTTTTTAAACGGACTTGAATCAAATGCCGTTGGTAAATATAAAAATTACAGCAGACAGTTGTCCGAGGACTGTCCCTGCAGGCTGTGTCAGAGACACGGCCATTAAGTTTAATGTAGAATACGCCATCCGATAAGACAGAAAACATATATAACAATAAATGATAAATAATATAAGGAAATGAATTTATTGTTATATATGTTTTCTGTCTTATCGGATGGCGTATTCTACGTTAAACTTAATGGCCGTGTCTCTGACACAGCCTGCAGGGACAGTCCGTGGCCGAAGGCCTCGGACAACTGTCTGCTGTAATTTTTTTAATACTTTTTTCCTCGATATATTAATATGTTTTAAATATGTCGTTGTGTCTCAAATATGTAATATTGAATAGCAAACATAATGTGTTTGGACACAAGTATACTATATTTGCGACAAGCTGCAAACACTGGTTATATTTGCATCCAAACAAGGAAAAAAGTCAGAATTTTCAGGGTGTACGATGCGTACGATTTATATGTGACCAAGGTCCATATGTGTCTATGGGAACGATGCATATTTTCATATAGAAATTTTTATAAAATTTTCTTTGGAAAACTAGTATTTTCCTTGGGAAAATATACATCTTTTCCCATTACAAAGATCTTTCATTTCTAGGGAGGAAGGTCTATAGTTTTCTATGACAAAGAAGAGTCTTTTTACATGACGGGAGACTTTTGTATGACACTACTACTAATGGTACAAACTACTGTGCCTGGGTTGAAGTCGATAATTCCGATGGTCGATAATTCGAAAACATGTATTGTTGTAATTCATTAGTGACATTTCTCGTTATGTAGAAATTAGGAAAGTACATTTCTTGGTTCTTTAATGTTAATTTATTTTATTATCCCAAGTAAAAAAAACACCCGATCAAATCATATGTTATATCAAAGCAAAGAAGAAAATATCGTATGAAATGCAAAGAAAACGCAAATTGCAACTATAAACCCAGTGGAAAGGAAGTGGGCCGATCTGGACGGGCGGTATTGTTGGGTGCTTAAATGGTGACGTTTAAGTCGTTACCAGCTAATTTCAATTTCTTGACTTTAAAACAAAAGTGAAAGTTAATAATTTCAAGCACAACATAAAATAATCGCACGACATCTGAACAAACGTACTCGAACCCAATAGAGACATTGTATTGTATGGCTATAAAGAAAACGTAAAGCGATTAAATAAGTGCGATTAAACAATTTAATTAAATTAAATATTTAATCAACAAAAAGAAACGCAAAACGATTTACTTACCGGCCCGCCGCCAACATCAACAAACAATTTATGAATTTCGTTTATTGCGTTTCGGAGTTTACAACAAAATTACAACACCGCCAATCAATCATCTTATACAAATGTTATTTTTGCTGTAGGTTGGTGGTCATGTTCATGTACGAGTACTTAGAGTAGAGTGAGTAATTCAATTCGATTCGATGTTGACCGGGTGTGCGTGTGTAGTAACGAGAAGGAAAACCTCAGGTTTATGTAAAGTTAAGAGCGCCTCCTTCTTCACCGGAGCTGGGACCACAACCCATTCTTGGTTTAACAACCACTACACCCGCAAAGTAATCAAATAAATTGTTTTTGTTTTTCTTTGAGCTTTACGTCTATTTTTGGCCTGATAAAAGGCACAATTATGTTTAATTTCCGTTGGCTGTTGAAGCCTATGAAATTTTTATGAATGGCACAGTGGGTGCAGAGTGTATAAAATGCTGAACAAAATGGAAGGGGTTAAATCTGTTAATTTTACAGAGGTTTTGGCATTAAATGAAAGATATGAAATGCACAAATTTTATAATAATACTCGTAGTAGCCATAAGATTTACAATTGTACTTGAATCACCAAATTCGAAAAGGACTCATGTCGGTTGTTGTTTAAATTTTGTAGAAGACACAAAAAACTGAATTTCTCTCAGACTGCATGAAATTTGAGAGCGGAAATATTTTTGAAAAAGCTAGCTATTTTAGTGCTTCATAAAACATTGATTGTGTTCATCTTCCTGACGATGCTACCCAATGGGTAGCGAAATATTGAAGAATAAAATAATTTAAAATAGACCTAAAGCTCGAACATTGCAATTTTAAATAAAACACTGAAATTTTTTTTTTAATATAAGAGAGTTGAATTAAAACAGCTGCTACAGCTTTTCGAGATAACTCCTTTTCTAAAAAACCGACATGACACCTTTTCGAATTTGGTTTTTAACTTGTTTTATAATCACCCTGTATTGTTTCAAAAAATCCATTTCACTTAGTTCAAAGATCAGTAGAGACACAATGACACTAAACAAAAGATGGTGTCCCATAACATCCCCATCCCATGATGGGATAGGGGAGAGCTTCTTCCAATCACTGAGCTGAACGCTTCCCAGTTTCCACTCACTGATTGGTACCTATAGTTTTACACTGGTTTCGAACGGGTTTTTTGAAAAGCTATTTCATGGCTTATTACTCGATAGTGTCGCCGTCACTAAGCGAGGTGGCCATCGTTGAAAGTGTAAGGTAGTCAGAGCGTGGAATTGAACCCAACTTCTCTCGCACAATAATCGTTGCACCACCGACGGCAACGCGCCGTATTATAAACGATGAAAAATTTGTCTTTTTGGTTGTTTGGATGCAAAAAAAAGTGTTTGTAGCTTATCACAAATTTACTATACTTGTGTCCCAGCACATTGTGTTTGCTATTCAATATAACATGTTTGGGACACAATGATTAATATGTTATAATATATGTATTGGTTACCCAAATGTGGTTTTGTTTGTTGAAACCGAAAGACAAAAACATGAATGACAATAAAGAAACAAAAATCACCAGATTTTCTATTCACGAAAACAATGCTTGCAAACATGTACATGGCTCCTGCAATATGTTTCTGGTTCCGGTACTTTTCTGCGTGGACTCTGACAACAAACTGTTCAGCAAAATATTGCAGCAACCATGTATATGTTTGGAAGTATTGTTTCATGAATTAAAGTTCTGATGATTTTTGTTCTCTGTAGTCGGTCACGTTTTTTCGGAAGTTTACAACTAACAAAACCACATTTGGGTCACAAAAACATATATTATAACATATTAATCATTGTGCCTTCAACATGTTATTTTCAATAGCAAACACAAAGAGTTTGGGCTCAAGTGTACTATTATATTTCCGGAATGCTTGTAACACGTTATGTTTGCTTCAAAACAATAAAAACGGACAGCCTTTTTAGCCTGTAGATTACTGGATATACACTACTGTTGTCCGTTTGGTGGCCGATGCTGGAATAATCCCCTTTCCTAGGTCTGTTGAAATAAGTCCAGGGAATGGCAATGATACGTATCACGGGTGGTCTTCGCACAACCCCTACCGAGTGTTTGGGGGTTATCCTCCACCAGTTGCCACAAGATTTGCTTGGATGGCAAAAGGCTGCAACGTCAGCAACTCACGTAAGGCATTGATCGTAATGGATCACCAGCCAATACGGTCATGGGTTGATCTGCGGTAATCCACAGTAAAAACCGACTATATGACACCCATTTCAAATTTTGAGAGAAACTTCTCCACTCCTATCCAGGATATGTAGGACTGGATGGGAAGAAGACCAGGTTATAGAAATTATTTAGGCTACAACTTTGATTGTCCAAACTAGATGGCAAGGTAGTGGTTTGAGTCCATTCCAAAGAGTTGGGATTTGGGTGATTAGCTGGGAAAAAGTCTACCAGACCATTGTAGTGTATTTCAGGCAGAAGTCATGGCAATCGGAAAGGTTGTCCATTGGCTGGGACGAAACTTCGCCACCGCCTGGGGTATCAATATCTAATCTGACAGTCAGGCTACAGTGTCAAATCTCTGACTTCAATAACTGCCCACAACTGCAGCGCATATCTAAATGAGAATACTAATAGTTTCGATATTCACATTAAATGTGTGCCAGGGTGCAGGAACATTCCAGGGAACCATAGAGCAGGTAAACTGGCAAGATTATGAACTACCTTACCTGTTCCGCGGAATATGGAGCATTCGGGTATGCCCCTTTCTGCATGTTAGCTCATGCTTAAAACCAAAGCTCTCAGACACTGTAATGATCATGGTCTCGTGGCACGAATCGCAGCATTACCAGGCCAAGTATTGTCAAATTATGACCCAAATAGTACTCCAAACCTGGTATCCATACCTAGACAATATATCTCTATGCTAGTAGCTGTGGTCGCTGGACACAGTTTCATTGGTAAACGCACGTCTAGACGTGGACTCTCAGCTCATGATTACTGCAGAAGCTGTGTGAATGAAGAGGAGGCAAAGAATGTCTCATTAGCTACTGCCCGGCCATTTGTATAAGTAAGAGATAATATTTAGGATCATACTTCATGTTAGATCTAACAGACATTCAAGAAGTTAAACTGAATGATCGTAGGATCTTTCTGAAGAGTACTAATTGTTTCACCAGGGACCAATGAACGTCTGTTCTTCAGCCACATCCTGGAATATCGGGATGAGGTATCACATGGCATGAACCGCACTTAGTCCTACCAGTTAAATTCACACGGTTCAACGATGGGGACGGAATATGACGTCACGTGGTATCACAACGGTCCTCATGGGACTAAGTTTGTCAATAGTGGCAGACACTTCTACCGAACCTAACCTAGTTCGAACTAGTATTTGTAGGTAAATTGTGGATTTTATAGTTTTAGCACGAAAGTACGATGTGATGTTAATGCATACGTGGTTTCGGGTTTTGTACTCTCTATACGATGGTTCATGAATTCGATAATTATTGAGCATTCTGGAAAGTGAAAGATGTTTGTGGTAAGAAACCAGATGGCTGGGTTTGGAATTTACTTCGGAGAAAAATCTGTCTTTTTGCTGTTGTTTGGATTCAAATATAAAGTGTTTTCACCTTTTTACAAATATAGTATACTTGTGCCCAAACACATTGTGTTTACTAGGCAATATTACTTATTGGAGATACAATGATTAATAGGTTGAAATGTATGTGTTTATGACCCAAATGTGGCTTTGTTTGTAGAAAACTGCTGAATACTAAAAGGTCACAGACAACAAAGAAACAAAAATGCAGCAGATTTTCAACTCATGAAACAATGCTTCCAAACACATACACGTTTCCTGCAATATGTTGCTGCGGCCGTTTTTTCAACGTGTAGTACAACATGCTCACGCGAAATATCAGCAACATTTAATGTTGCTTAGAAAATTGCAACGACCAATCAAATTCTGTAAAGAGGAATTTGTTAATGTAAAACACAACTTAAAAACCGAGAAGAATATAATCGTCACCACTGATATCTTGCAAACCTATTTCGTAAATTATACTTCTAATAAATTATATTTGTTTTAATTTATGTTATTAATAACTGTTTCAAATGAACTAGAAAATCAATTCGTAAAACTTGGATTTTAAACCCGAACTCGGTGGAAAAAGATTTTTTGCATCACTAAAATTGGTGGAAGAAATTCTCCCCAATCGTTTCATGAGATGTAATGTGATACCACTTTTTTTAAATCGGTGGGACTTGTTTTTCAGAAATTCCACGTTTCGAAACAACCAAAACCAATATTTCTTGGATTGGTATTTTGAATACTCTACCTGGTTCTGACTTCGTTCACCCGAAAATCTTTGAGCAACATCAATTTGTTTCGCTGCTGTATTGGCCAGCAACATATGCTTTGAGAAATAGAATTCGAGTTCATAACATTTAAATTTCTTCATTCAATTTGAGTGGTTATTAAATATTTCTTAGAAACATTAAAATGCTGCTCGATACATGTTGCTGATATTTCGCGTGAACAATTGAGTACTACACTGGCAAAAATGTTTAGTCCATAAAACGGAAATGTTTTAAAATGTTTTAGGCGCAGAATTTTTGTTTTTGTATGGAGTTTTGTAAAATTTCACATGAAATGTGAAATTATTTAAGTGAATTATTAAATTTAAAAAAAATTTAGATTTTTTGTTGACAGGAAAACGTTCACAATTCTAAGAAAATAGAGGTTAAATCAATTTAAATTCTGGATCGTTGTTTGACAATCGTTATGTTCTTTACCACTGTGCTCTATTAGGAGACTACCACAAAGTTCTAAAGCACTAGATTTTATTTTTTTTGTTTTTTGCTGCATTGCATTTGTAGCAATTGTTGCGGAAAATGTGATGTGCAACAATTTTCCGGTTTCCACAGTTGTTATACACGAACCCTAGTGGCAGGCAGGCAGGCTCTGGGTTGCTCAAACAGTTGTGTTTGAAATGATTGGGTTATTTATGGGGTGCATATATTTGAAACCGTGGAGAATTATTCTCCAGCTGTGTGTGAAACTGATTTGGATTTTAGTTTTTTTTTTATAAACTTTTCTTTTGAGAAAGATTTTCCAATTTCTGGCAATTTTACAATAAAGCTTTATATTGAAGTTTTATAGCGTTAATTGTTGCTATCAATCCAAGGGTTCATCTGCGGGATAATAGCATTTACTGCCTAATGGCTTAATTGCTGGGGCAATATCAAGATAACCCCTTATGGTAAAATGCCCAAGAATAACAAATGAATTTGCCACAAAATAACAAACGAGTACTCGAAATCATTCTGGGTTGTTTTCTAAAATCCAAACCACAAGACCACATCAATCAGGCAAACAAAGTGAATTGACCAACTAATTTATAAATGCTGCAGTTTCATTATCAGTACCAGTATCAGCGGCAGTTTTTGATTCAGCTTTCGGTTACTCAACGAGTGTCCATACCTGTTGTGTCTGTCCATTTACCGGCACACAAATTTTAAGGAGTCTCAGTTGGACAAGTCCAATGAAATTAACACAAAAATCCAGACAAATGGCTAAACCTTTACCCTACCCCACAACAAATCTAACAAGAAGACCAGCGTAGCGTCTAGAATACAATTTTATGGTTTAATCAAAAGCATTTCCAAAGTTAAACTTGAGCTTTTAAAGTCATTTAATGCGGTAGTTATTTTTTTTTAACAAAATTAAAAAAACCAGTATAATTAAAAAGCGTTAAAAACTGTATAACGAAATTGCGAGATTTAAAAAATTAGCTCACACGATGCCGGAAATCAGTTAAAACGTAATTGAATTGAAGTTTATTTAAACGAATTTCTTGGAAATCATAGCAAACTTTCAATGTTTTTCGAATGACTTTTTTTTAAAGTTGTGCATAAAGCCAATGATAGCAGAAGATCACTGTTTTCAAAACACTCATTACATTGTGCAATAGGAAATTGTATCCGTAATAAGAGCAACGGGAAATGAAAGAGACAATCACAATTTAAAAGAAAGAAACATTAGGTGCTTAGGTCCACCCTAATGTTTTTTTAAATTGCGCTCAAGTTTCTTATGGTTATGATTGTATATTCAAAACTAAAATGTTGGAGCGTTTGGTCTTTCTTCAAATAATTTTATTCTCCAATATTTCCTTGCATCGTCAGGAAGATAAACACAATTATTAATTCATTTAATTTTTAAAAGCATAAATGTTTCAAAAGGCTTCAAGGTTTCACATGAAAATTATGAATTATGAATGGACCAAGTTATGACAAAAAGAGAGTAATATGTTTTGAATCATCCGCCAGATGTCGCCAGTGCTTTTGAGTCATACAATTCGTTCCATAAGTTCTCTATACTATTCAATACTCTTTAGCGAAGACGACCTGCTTGTTTGTTCGCTGCTGCAACATCAATACCATGATACTTATTTTCAGGCAGAGACTATTGTTGTACAAAAACCAAGTATGTGATGCTAACGCTGTTGGTTGTTTGCATTTGTTCACTTTGATAGATTGCCCTACCCATGCCTATAAATATTAACACATCAAAAACCCTGATCTGTGTAGAAAAATATCCTTCTAAGAAATAACGTCAGATCGAATCGTATGCAATAAAAAAGACAGTTGACAACATATTGATAAGTTCTCTCTTAACTTTAGTGGCCATTACATTTTCCGTAGAAACATTAGAATGTTTGTTGATACATGTTGCTAAAATATAAAGGCAACATCTAGTACTACACTGACGAAAACTTGTCATCCATATTCCGTTGAAATTCGGGAGTTTTAAAAAATTTCGCTAAAATTATTGAATTTAGTACAGGCTGTTTTCAGAAAAAGCGACCGGAGAATATGTACAAGCTATAGTGAAATAAAACTGTTATCCATCGCATACAAGGTCCTCTCGAGCGTAGTGTGCGAAAGACTAAAGCCGTTTGTTGCAGACTTAATCGGACGTTGCTAGGGCGGCTTTAGGCCTGGAAAGTCAACTATCGACCTGATGAATCATCACTGGGAGTCGTCCAGATATAAATGCTCCGAGAAATACATTTTCCTCTTATAGAGTGAACCACGAGCTCCATAATCTGGATACTGAAAGCGTCGTAGTTATACGTATCAAAATATCGCATTTACGCTGGCTAGGCCATGTCAGCATCATGGATCAAACGACCAATGCGAAAAGTATTCGAAGACCTAGTCGAAGAACAACGAAAAATAGGACGACCAAGACTTCGCTGGAAAGGCCAGGTGTAAGATTACCTACGAGAGCTGGGTGTTACCAACTGGATGATCTGAAGATTGAGGCAGTTGGAGAACCATGTTATCCCCATATTATAAGGCCGTTGACCAATCTGGGTTTCTCTCTGAGGCTACCGGATACGTATTTACAAATCATAGTTACCTAATGGTGACTATCAATTAAATAAATTTTAGCGTCAACATCCTAGTTCCTATTTTTAAGGTTTGTACTCGTATTTGAGCAACTCTTTTTGACCAGTAACATACAAGTGTAAGCAAATATTTATAACTGAACCTTCACGTTTTCCCTATACTAAATGTATATTGTTTTTTTCAAAATTGAATAGGAGTTAAGAAAAATATACTGATTTTCTACCTACACGCTGAAAAATATTCGCACCTGCAACATATTGTACATGTTTGCAAGCAATGTTTTCGTGAATTGAAGATCTCGTGCATTTGGTTGCTTTATTGTCTGTCACGTTTTTGTTCGCAACAGTTTTCAGCAAACAAAGTCACATTTGAGTCACAAATACATATATTACAAACATGTTATATTGAATAGCAAACACAATGTGTTTAGACACAAGTATACTATGTTTAAGACAAGCTACAAACACGTTATATTTGTATCCAAACAACAAAAAAAACAAATTTGTCAGCGTGTACTATGCTCAGTTTCACAGTTCAAAACTCTCCATTTGTATGAACTTCAAATGACCCATGTTTGTCATTTACAAGTCATTAAATATACAAATTTCCTATGAGCTTTGAAATAGAGCTTTTAAATGACGAGTGTGCAACTCGTCCATAGAAACATTAAAATGTTGCCTGATACATGTACAAAAAAAAAAAAACAAAACGTTTCCCATTATATCCCATGAAGGGATTGGGGAGAGCTTCTCACAACCAGTGAGCTGTGCGCTTTCTAATTTTTCACTCACTGATTGGGACCTACAGTTTTTACACCGATTCCGAACGGTATTTTGAGAAGCTTTTTCATGGCTAAATACTCGATAGTGTCGCCGTCACTAATCGAGGTGACCGCCGCCGAAAGAATTTTTTTTAAGGTGGTCAGAGCAGGGATCGAACCCGGGATCTCATGCACAAGAGGCGCGCACACTACCCATTGCACCACCGACGGCCACATGTAGCTGGTGGAAATTTTCTATGTATTGATAACTCAGTGACTTATTATGAAGCCTGTGAAGGTTGGTACTAGGATTGTAAATATGGAAAAAGTTGATCAGCAGTCATATCAATGTTAACACTTATATTTTTCTGTATATTTATGTTATTGCTAAACAAAACCTCTGTTTTAGGGGGGAAACATTTGCCCATGTTATCCAAACACTTAAAATATTCTGATGGGTATTGATATCGTCTTCCTACGATATGACTGCTGGTTAAATTTTTGTAGAAATCGTAAAATGTTGCTCGATTATAGACTTTAGGCTGATACTAAGTTCCTTGGCACGAAAAATATTGAGCAACAAAATTTGTATTGCTGCCAAATTGGACCGCAACACATTTTTTTACTGACTATTTTACAACCTCAAGATGTCAAGACAATAAATAAAGAAATTAAAAATATTTTAACTTATTTCTCAACATATCACTTCACTATAAATCTCCTTGTTTGATAAATTAGTTGAGAGTTGACAACATTCATAATTTTCCCCACAATTTGATAGGTTGCTACACTTTGCTTAGAAACATTAAAATGTAACCTGATACATGTTGCTAGTGTTGCATTAACAACTTTCTGATTAGAAACATTAAAATATGGACTGCTACATGTTGCTAGTGTTGTGTGAACAAATTGGTACTACTGCACCGGAGGAAAATTGTAGTAGATATAATCACATTTTTTATATGAAGTCTATGTCAACATTTTCGGGAGAAATTTTGGTAAATTCGGAGATAAAATTGGTCTTACTAAAGACTTATGAATGCTCGTACTAAGCCATTATATCAATGCATAATTTCAAAAGGAAAAAAAACTTTCTGGTCCGGGTAAAATTTGTTGCAATTGCATTCTACTATCTACTAAACATCTCATTGTATATTTACATTTTAGTTGTTTATCCAGTTAAACAATTGCTTAAAACCAATTGCATAATATTCGTAAGCTTAAGCTAAATTCTTCACATTACAACCCTCCAAAATTCATTCTCTTTCCAAATTCCATGCATCTATCATCCATCAATTTCCATTTCCCCCGCATGAAATCTGTCTCTATATAAATGTGGCTTAAATCAACCCACTAACCTCATGTTTCTGCTGCTGCTGATGTTGCTGTCACTGCTATTACAATTTGAACGAAACCCGTTTAAACTATTTTAGCCATAACTCATACATTTTACTTTGTGGTATTAAAACATTGCCACCTTTTGTGAAAGTCTCCGTTGTCTTTTTCTGTGTAAACAATTTTAAATCTGTTTTTTCACATTTTTTTTTACAATTGTAGCCCAATTTGAAAAGAGTTTTCATGATCAAGTTCAATACTGTAATTAATCAGAAAACAATGTTGAATATCGTGCCACATATAGTTAGTGGCTGTCGAAGCTGGTGGTGCGCATGCGCGGCTGATATCATCGGCTGAAATCATCGATGAGTAAACACATTTATATTTTAAATTTCTATCACGAATGTTGTAACACTATGAATTACTTAAAGAGAGAGATATAGAGAGGATTTCGTTAAGGTTTTATTATAAAAAAAAAACCAACACATGTTTTAAGACAAATACTGTTCGCTTGAAACATTATATTGAATGTTCTGATTAGATAATGATTATGGATAGGATTCTTTAGGAAATTTTGTGTAAAATCCTTGTAAAATAAAACCTTTCATTAAAATTTGCTCCTATATAAATTTAACTTTAATTTGAAAGATATGTACACGTTGAAAAATCAGTTTTTTTAATTGTTTGGAGGCAAATATAACGTGGGTTGGGAGCCTGTCGCAAATATAGTATACTTGTGTCGTAACATATTGTGCTTCCTATATATGTGGCCGTCGGTGGTGCAATGGTAGTGTGCGCACCTCTTGTACATGAGATCCTGGGTTCCATCCCTGCTCAGACTACCTTAAAATTTCTTTCGGCAGCGGTCACCTCGCATAGTGACGGTGACACTATCGAGTATTTAGCCATGAAACGCTTCTCAAAATACCGTTCGGAATCGGTGTAAAAGTATAGGTCCCAATCAGTGAGTGAAAACTGGAAAGCGCACAGCTCAGTGATTGTGAGAAGCTCTCCCCTGTCCCTGCATGGGATGTAATGGGAAACCATTTATTTTTTTATATATGTTATATGTTTGAGACACAATGATTAATATGTTATAATACATATGTTTGTAACCTAAATACTGGTTTGTTTGTGACACAACTACTTCTGTGTTTGGATCACTCTTTACTCAAATTGTTTTGCCGATATGCTCAGTCGAGAGCAAAACAATAAAAGAGGGGCAAAGAGAGATTTTTTGTTCTCTGACTAAGTTAGTGTATTGAAAGAGTAGAAGTGTATTTTTGTATAGTTCTTTCAATCAGTTATTCATAACTATTCCTAAATGCGTGTGTAAATGATTTAAGTGTTTCTTATGTTGACTGATCTGTGGCGTTTTAGTTTCATGCATTCACTCGTCAATCGTACGTTTGGTAGGAAACACACGAATGCTTTGACGTCAGTATATGGATGTGTGGGATAAAACACACAAGAAAACATGCTATTATTTGCATTGCAAACATATGAATATTTTGAGTGTGTTCCAAACATATACATGGTTCCTGCAGAATGCGCTTGCGAGAATATGTTACAGAAGCCGTTTTTCCAGCGTGTAGGTTATTTTCATGTGCTTGTTAATTTTTCAATTTGAAATTAACAACATTTCGTAAATAAACAAAAGTTGCCAGTAAAGTTTTTGTTCGAAACAAACATGTTGCCAATGCATTTTGTTTATCCATTAACAGTTATATTTCTCCCTATAAAAGTTTAACGCAACATTCTCTTTAGATACATTTCTTTACATTTCTTTACAATTATTCAATGTTCTCGTGTTTGATAGAAATATGACACTTTGTCGCTTATTGTCACTTAAAATCTTTGTTAGAAATTGAGTGGTAGTTTATAATTGATAATTTTGTCAGTTTTTCTTCAAACAATTTAATTGGTCGTTACATTTTCCTTAGAAATATTGAACAAGCTGCTGGTATTTCCAACAATCAACTAAGATTTGTAACACTTCACGTGAAATATTGAACAGAGTACAAACCACCACAATGAATTGAAACCACCAACATAATGGTACTTATTTCGTTCGCTCGCCAAAAAAGTGACAACATCGACTTTGTTGCTGCGAAATCGGGCAGCAACATATTATTTTTTTTTGATTTTTTTTAAATTTTTTTAATAATTGGAATGAATGCTGCCGGCTTTGTTGTTTATAATTATTATAATTGATAATTTATACCTACAATTGTTCGTTCCATTTTCCTTAGCAACATTAAATTGTTGCTCGATACATGTTCCTTTTATTTCACGCAAATAACTTAAGGAAATAATAAAACTATTAACGAAAATACGAAATTATAATGAAATTGTAAATAACACTGACGAGATTTTTTTTATTTTTTTGACGACATATCGGTAATTTTTTTTTTCATGCAGATTTTTATAATGTTGCTCGAACTATTGAACTTAGTAAAGACATTTACTGAAACCACCCATTAAATTTGAAGCTATAATATTTATCCCATTTGCATCTAATATACAGCTTGATGGCTTTGTAATCTCGTTAATTTTTTAACCCAAAACCACCCACGTACCCAATTATAAATTATCACCTACAATTGATAATTTATTCCTACAATTTGGTTGTTCGTTCCATTTTCCTTAGCAGCATTAAAATGTTGCTCGATACATGTTGCTTATCTTTCACGTACCATTTAACTACATATATTTCACTACAACATTTATCTCATTTGCATCTAATACACAGCTTGATGGCTTAGTAATCTAGTTAATTTTTTAACCTAAACCATCCATGTACCCACAATTTAGTTTGGGTTAATCAAATTCAAATATCAACACAATTTTCGAGGAAATTGTAAACATATTGCCCTCATGACAATGGCCTCGGGCTAGGAATACTCGTACCACAGACAGAAACTGCTGCTGACGCTGCTGTTGTATTCACAGGAAAGTTCAACCATAGGTTATGGGGAGGAAACTACCCTCGTAACACAATACCCAAACAAAAAGACAGTGGATCTCGTAAGCGTCATAAAGAGTGCAGCGTTTCGCATGATTTAAGAGTCGTTTTGGCAATTTACACGACAAAAAAACACATTGCTGCTACAGAGTTGCATGTAAGTTGGTAGATACGCCAACAGAGTTGCATGTGTTAGTGTTTTGTAGTAGTTGTTGTAATTATTACGTTATTAGCCGCATAATGATGTTACGGCTTTTGGTAACAAAATGTAAAAAAAAAAACAAGCACACACACAATAGAGCTATTGCCATTTTGGCGATTATGGTTGAGTGATAACAATGAGCGGCTCTTAAAATCATTGTTGTTGGCTGTTGGGAACACATGATGGCTTCAATCCTAAGTAGTAATAAAGTTTCGGTGCGAAACGTAATAATGATGCTGTTGTAAATCATTGAAACAAAAGCGAAAATCCCAATGGCACAGTAGGATAGTAACGCTGGTTACGACGCACACCAGAAGTCGAAACACGCACGTATTTAACGCTTTTGCGGAAGATCATTCAAGATATCGGTCATGTTTTTTCTTCTTTGCTATGGTTACCATTGTGTTTAAGACAATGGGAAATTTTTAAAAACTATTGCGTTTTCCGGGATTTTCTTAATTTATATTATTCATATTATTATTTCCCCATTATTTATTTGACGTAGCGTTTGCGCCGCACCATGCACTTTCCTACACGCAGCTTTTTATTTGTTATCGACATTTTGAATTTTCCTAATAATTTGAAATTCAATTTCAAAAAAACTGAATCATTATTTTCCGTTTTATTGCAATACCCACCTTTTTGTTATTGACTGATTGTATAATAAAGTTGTAAAAAAAATTGTTATCTGTTTTTTTGTTTATCCGCAAACCGTTTTAATAGTTAAGCGCAAGACTGTACTAACGAACCGCTCGCTTTGAACGCCAGAGTATGACTGAATGTTATTGTAAAGTTTGTGGCCAAAAAACGCGCTGTGCCAGAAACCGCGAAACATGCCAAACAACTTTACTTGTATAACTGATGAAGTTACTTTTTACTCGAACACGGCGGTGCGCTACAGTTAAGATTCTCAGCTGATGGGTTAGAGATGTGAAAATATGTCTAAAGCATTGGTAACCAACCCATAGCCTCGCGAGGCAGACAATACTCGTATTTTTCTCGTATTTTTCACACACACACGATCGGCAACTCACATGTACACAACAACTATGGTTGATTCGAAGCATCAGTCTATGCTTGTGCGTTTGCGACCGCACGCAAGCACATAATACGTTTGTGTGCGTGCGTTCGGTTTTGCCTACCACTGGTCTAAAGTTATTTAGTACACGCTAACAAATTTGTCTTTTTTTATTATTTGGATGAAAATATGACGTGTTTGTAGCTTGTCACAAATATAATATACTTGTGTCCAAACACATTGTGTTTGCTATTCAATATAACATGTTTGGACACAAATGATTAATAGGTTATAATATATGTATTTATGAATCAAATGTGGTTTTGATTGTTGGAAACTGCTGAAAACAAGAACGTTGCAGACGGACACTAAAGAAACAAACAGCAGCAGATTTTCTATTCACGAAAACAATGCTTTCAAAGATATACATGGTTCCTGCAATATCTGGCTGGGGCCATTATTATAGAATAGTGTTGTAGGCGTCAATTCTCTAACTAATCAGATTTAACCCCTATGAGTCAACAAATTTGCTGAAAACCAGGTCTTACTACAAACCGATGCAACGGGTGGGAAAAAGGGGCGCCGCTTCGTTTCGAGGCCATGCCTTATCACGAGATGGTTCGTGTTTATTTGCTGCTCGTCTGTCTTCTTATAATTTGAACCAACAATAGAGAAAATATAGTCGTCAGTATTGACATCATCCTAGCCCAATTCGCAACTAAAGAAATTGGTGTTGCAAAATATTTTCAACTCGTATTGATTAGGAAGGGGACAATTGACACCATGGTCCTCTATATGCTCAACTCTCTCATCTGCATTGAATTCTTTGAGAACAGTAATGCAGAGACATGGTCTCCTCGTCTTCCCAACATAATCTGCGCATATGTGACTAAGTTTCCGTCTCTATCTTAGAAGGGGGAGGCTTGAGCCTTATTCATTAGTTCGGCTTTTGACTTTGGGTAGAATGATCGGGCTTCGTTCTTCCTTCAGTAAGATTCTTATATTTCAAACTCACGCTTTCCCCAATGCCATTCTTTTTCACGTAAATAAGCAGTTTGCCACTCTCATTTTCGCCACAGTGTCGTAGCTCGCGTTGCCACTGACTGAAGCATTGCCATGCAAGCAGCGTTGTACTTCTGATTTGTTTGGCTACTCTTCAGGCGATTCCTCATTTTTTGCTCTGTTTTGGCTTCAGTTTTTATAGTTTTATCAGTTTTTACACTTCGCTGTTTGGGTGCAAATATGACGTGTTTGGAACATGTCGCAAATATAATATACTTGTGTCCAAACACATTGTTATTGCTACTCAATATAACATATTTGGCACACAATGATTATCAACACATAATATATGTATTTGTGACCCAAATGTGGGTTTGTTGAAAACTGCTGGAAAAAACGTCACAGACAATGAAGAAACAAAAAGCAGCAGATCTTCATATCACGGAAATAATACTTGCAAACATGTACGTGGTGCCTGCAGTATGTTGCTGGGGTTGTAAATTTTCAGCGTGTATACGTCTGCAAGTATTGTTTCCATGAATTGAAGATCTCCCGCTTTTTGTTATTTGTTGTGTCAGGTTTTTGATTTCAGCAGTTTCAACAAACAAAACCACTTTTGGGTCACAAATATATATATATTATTAGCGGTTTATCATTGTGTCCCAAACATGTTACACTGAATAGCTCACTGTGTTTGGACACAAGTATACTATATTTGTGACAAGCTACAAACACCTAATATTTGCATCCAAACAACAGCAAAAATACAGATTTTTCAGGGTGTACAATTCGATTGATAGTTACACTTTTCTTGAAAGAATTAAATATGTTCCCCGATACATGTTGCTATGATTTAGTATGAACAACTTTGTACTACACGTGCGGAAAAATTTCGTCGATAAGTTACAAACATTTATTTGTTTGTAAGGAGTTTTTTAACATTTCATCGGCGGAAAAATGTCACTACAATAAAATTGTAATCGGTTTTGAACCAATTACATTCTCTGGCGGAATATCTTAAAGAAATTTGCTGGAATAGATGTTCGATACAATCATGTTCCATGTAGTATATAAAAAAGTCGATCTCTATCGACTAATATTCATAATATCGTACGACATAATGTATTGACCATTTTCTCGGTTTGGCCAACATTCTCACTCGTTTCTGCTTAGTATAAAGCCTGGCTTTCTCGAGATTTTTCTCTCTCTTTTCTCGCAAAGTCTTTCGCTGTATTTTGCTCTCTGTCGGTTGACCAAATGTTTATGATCTGGCCAAACATAAAGCTCATAAACTTGTCGTAGTCATTGGTAACAATCGCATGACGCTGGCTACAATGATTTTGATGTTGATGATGTTGATGATGATGATGATGATGGCCAACGAACACTCTTACTCTCTTCAGACCATCATCATCCATCTGCTGTACGATAATGGCTAGAAGCATTGGCAATACACAATCTAAGCCAAAAACAAAATCAAAACAAAAAACAAAAGAAAACTTAACAACTCAAAAAAAAAACGAACAAAACCCCTGTGGGAAAGAAATGAGGAGATGGAAAAAACAGAGCGAAAAAGCGGTTGGAAGAGATCATAAAACAAGTCGAGTCTAGTCAACGAAACAAGTTAACAATATTTGTGGCGTAGTACATGTGGTTATTACACTTTTGGCTGGTAGTTGTTGTTATTGTTCGTGTATTATTTTTTGTGTGCGAGTGTCTCTTTCCACTTGGCTTGAATGTTGTTGTCATTGTGGCAGAAGTTGTTATTAGCCATAAAAACGCAGTGATTGCTGCAGACCATACGCAGACGCACACGCATTTTGGTCTGTTTTCCTTGCCCCCCTTTTATATAAGCCAAATATAAGAAACTGATCTTTGGCCAACTTTGGTAGGCCGCTTTGCATTCTTTGGCTGCTGTTGTTTCGATGAGAAACCCAAAAGAGTTTAAACTAAAATCTCAAGTTGTACATAAATATTTGCAACAAGTCGCAGAACTAAAAAAAAACTAGAAGTATTGAGAACATGTATGAGATAAAAACCAAAAAATAATTGGTGGTAACATTGCAAAAGACGCTACACAGAAAGGCATAAGTAAAAAAAAGAACTAAGTAGACGAAGGCCAAGACAACAATGATGATGACGACGATTCGATGAGATGATGATGGTGAAGACCAACAAGAAGATTACTTAAGATTCTCAGGCATATTTGTGTAATCGTGCAGACATTTGATCTAGAAAACAATTCAGAGCAACAAAGGGCTCAGCTAAGGAGTGATAAAATACCAAATAATATTCTAAAAATAAAATGTAATGCAAAAACAATTGTGTTTTAACAAATGTCTGTTTTTGTCTAAGACAAATTAAGAAACCAAATCAGTTGATGAGTTCAATATTTCACGTACAATTTTTTAAAACTCGATACCAAAAAAAAAACCGCGAAACATCGCTACAAATTTTCGTCAGTGTAATACTAGCAACATCCTAATGTTTCTAAGCAAATATTATTCTAAAACTAAAACTTTAACACCTTTTTATTACACGGTACTTGTTCGATTTCTATGAGCACATTAGTAAATATTACATTGGAAAATAAAAAAGTGAATAGTTTTTGTACCGAAGGTTCTTTCGCTATTGCACTTTCTTTTTATTACATCTGCTTTAATATTAGATGTAATATTGTTAAAATAAATAAAGCAATATTTAGCTCATTGAAATAATTGTTTTTGTTTTGTCATAAACAGAGCGACGACAAAAAGTATGGAATAGTATAGAGAACTTATTGCACTCTTTTCCCGCTCTCATGTAGAGAGTCTGAGTAAATGAGCATAAACGAGTATTATTCTCTTTATAGAATATTTCAATATAAATGCACCATTACGACAATGTTATTACATAAAACAATACAAAAAGCATAAATATTCCAAAAGGCATCAATGTTTCACATCAAATGGAACAAGTTTTGACAAAAAGTGAGTAATACGTTTTGAATCATTCGCTAGATATCGCCAGTGCTTGCGAGGCATACAATTCGTTCCATGAGTTCTCTATACTATTCAATACTCTTTGGCGGCGACGACCTGCTTGTTTGTTCGCTGCCGCTACAACAACGTCAACATATTTATTTTCATACAGAGACTATTGTTGTACAACAGCCACGTATGTGATGCTAACGCTGTGTGTTGTTTGCATGTGTTCACTTTGATAGATTGCCCTAGCAACACATCAAAAATTTTGCATAAAAACTGTTTCTTTTATTTAAGACAAATTAAGAAACCAACTCAGTTTAACTTCTTGAAACTCCACACAAAAAAAATCCAGCGAAACATCGATTAAAATTTTCGCCAGTGTAATACTAAGTTGTTACAGCGGCGTAGTACTAAGTTCTTCATCAACATATGTTGAGCAACATCTTAATGTTTCTAAGCGAAACCTATCGACCAATCAAATTGCAGGAAGGACCAATGATGTCAACAATGTTGTTATTAAAAAATATTCATTGTAAAAACAAAAACATTTAATGTTACTCGATAGTGTCGTCATCACTAAGCGAAGTGACCGTCGTCGAAAGAAATGTAAGGTGGTCAGAGCAGGGCTTGAATACACGTCTCATGTGCAAGAGCCGCGCACACTAACCATTGCACCACCGCACTCTTGAATACATTAGATCAAACTTTTTTTGTTAAAAAAGTTGGAACTATCGTAACCTTGTGAAAAATTCCATGTGGCTCAGCACAGTTGAAACATAATTCTCGCTCTATCTTTGAAAAATCAGGATTAGCATTTCCATAACGGCGTTTTAGACAAATGTTAAACTTTCTCTACACGCTGAAAATCTGTCTTTTTTTAAATATAACGTGTTTGTAGCTTGTCGCAAATATAGTATACTTGTGTCGAAACACCATGTGTTTGCTATTTAATATTACATGTTTGAGACACAATAATTAAGAAGTTAGAATACATGTTTGTGTGATCCAAATGTAGCTTTATTGGTTAAAAACTGCTGAAAATAAAAACGTGACAATAACTAAAAGGATCAACATTTGTCCATTAGATCATTAACCAACAATCTACTTTGGTCAAAATGCCAATATCGTATATTTTCTATCACCCCAATGCTGAATAGGGGATTTATCTGCCAGTCTTTGTAGTGAAACTCCTTTTGAAAAATGTTTATAGAAAATCTAATAATAACTTTAAGTACTCTCATAAAGATAAGTGAAGTTGTAGACCACAAGGAAATGCCTAATCTCATGACATTGATCATGAACAGTCAGTGACAAAAACGTAAGACACAAAACCTTGCCACACCAAGCACGTTTGAAAAATGTGGGCAAAATATGTAGCAAATAAATTTTTAGTTCTAATAGAATTCAGAAATTATAAAATATGCGTTCAGTTGTCAATTCAAAATGAACTAAAAAAATTGTCAGAATATTATGACAATACAGTGTGTCACAAAAAAAAACGTAGGCTAAAAGTTTAAAATGTCTCGATATCATAAATTATCATAAACAAGATATGATTAGTTTTCTGTGGAAGTATTAAAATTGTTATTGAATGTTAGAATGTGTTTATTTTTCCAAATTCTAAGGATCCTTTATCCTTTAGTATCTGAAAGTTGTGCTTTATTTTTTGTTACGCACTGTAATAGCTTGGAATATTTGTGAGTTTATTATCATTGTTGTCGTAATTTTTGTTTTTTTGTTGTATGATATTTTAGTAATTTTATGTTATTGCCTATATCGTGTGCTATTTTTAAGTTTTGTCCGACAGCTTTATGAATTGCGTTTCGGAAATTTAATTCATTGCTCGTTGGGAAGGGCAGATGGTTCTGGTAAAATCTTGCAAATATTTTTGATTCCAAGCCAAATAGTAATGGTAGATCTTAAAAAGGGAATACGTACTAACAGCATAAAAAATAAATTACTTTTACTACTTCACAACATACCCTGTAATTTCGTTTAAGGCAAATACAGGATGATTACAAAATATAAAATGTGATAAACTGTAAAGAATCTACATCACCCCAAGGGCCAGCATATGGCAATGCAATCATTTTCCAAATCGTTTAAAATACGATTCTGTCACAAAAACAAATGTATTCAGACTGTATTCCAGTAATTCGCATACCGTACAGGTTGCAAGACAAAAACACAGGGTGTAATGCACACAGCGCACAGGGTGTACTGGTATTTCACTATAAAACGATCGCTAGGGATTGAGATCAATAAAATTTATTTTAAAATTCAGACAAAATTATGATAATTCGTATTTTTCTTTACACTCTACTAAGTCTGACCACAGGGTGATTAATTATATATAACGAGGATCATGTTTTTCGTAAAAAATCTGAACAATTTGCAAGAGTTATTCAGGCGTCATAAACAACGCGACAGCTATCAAACTTGTTGACACTGGCAGCTGCATTTCCAACTTCATGTTCTATACCTCTAAAAATGACGAATTTTATAAATAATTTTTGCTGGTGAATACACTGCAAAATAGAGGTTTATCTAACATCTGCTTACGCAGAAAAGACATCGTTACAACGCAAATATTCGTTACAGAAATGTCAATTAAAACGAAACTGCCCATTACATATTCTCGTTGTAGCTACGAACTTATACAATTCATGACCACAACGTAAATATTCATTGCAACAACGACAAAATCGTTAAACAACTGAAACTGTACATCAAATATTTACATTGTACCGGTGAGATTTTAAAAATCATAGCCGCTACGTAAATATTCATTGCACAAACGACAAAATTATCAGATTTATGAATCCTTGCATTGCTGCAATTTCCTTGTTCACTACAGCTCTTCGTTATGCCGAGTACTAAAATCGTTCGCTTGAAAAATATTTATTTCGCCGCAAAATGGGCCATCAAGACATCAGTGAGGACGATTATATGTTTGTCTGTTTTTAAGCTTTTTTACTCTCAAAATCTCTTTTTCCAAAAAATAACAGAGAGTTGACAGCATTGATCGTTTGTTAGTACAAGTTGGTTGGTCGTTTGTTTTTTTTTCTTAGCAACATTAAAATGTTCCTCGTTACATGTGCCTGATATTCCACGTGAACAATTTAGTACAGAGTGAACCATTTAAACCTTTCGCATCTGTCATCCCTACAACTTTGTATTTTAAATTTCAGATCGGCTTATGACAGCCCGCGTTCGAAGCGTCAGTCGAAGTGTATTTACGCTATCGAACAGTACACGGCACCACAACGCACTGTAATCATTCAGCTTTACATAAAAACAAGTTCTCAATTGTGAGATCTTGCATATCATGCAAAATTTCGAGTGAAGAGAGCTCCTTTAAAACCATCAATTAATTCACGAGCAAACACTTCAAGTCCAACGTGTGCCTGTTTGGGATGGCATTTGCATGGATAGGATCATTGGACCAGCCATAACCATCAATGGAGAACGTTGTCGGGCTATGATAACGGATTTCGTTATGCCAATTGCGAATGCTAACGGCATTGACAACTTTTGGTTCCAACAGGACGCCGTCACGGCTCACAAAGCCCGATGTACGGGTTATTTTAAGTCGACTATTTATGTGAACAAGCCACGGAAGCTGGAAGCCTTGAATGACCGCTACTCAGCCCGGAACACTACGAAAAGTGATGGAAAATACGGAAAAACGAGCACATTGCTCCATTATAGTTTGTTTTTGACGTATTAACATCTATAGGCACGGGTAGGGCAATGCATCAAAGTGAACACATGCAAACAACACACAGCGTTAGCATCACATACATGGTTGTTGTACAACAATAGTATCTGCCTGAAAATAAGTATGATGTTATTGATATAGCGGCAGCGAACAAACAAGCACGTCGTCGTCGCCAAAGAGTATTGAATAGTGTAGAGAACTCATGGAACGAATTGTATGATCCACAAGCACTGGCGATATCTAGCGAATGATTCAAAACGTATTTCACTCTTTTTGTCATAACTTGATCCATTCATAATTATAATTCATAATAAAATTATAATTTTGATGCGAAACATTGATGCCTTTTGAAGCATTTATGCTTTTTGTATTGTTTTATGTAATAAAATTGTCGAAATGGTGCATTTATATTGAAATATTCTATAAAGAGAATAATACTCGTTTATGCTCATTTACTCAGACTCTCTACATGAGAGCGGAAAAAGAGTGCAATAAGTTCTCTGTACTATTCAATACTTTTTGTCGTCGCTCTGTTTATGACAAAACAAAAACAATTATTTCAGTGAGCTAAATATTGCTTTATTTATTTTAACAATATTCCATCTAATGTTAAAGCAGATGCAAGAAAAAGAAAGTACAACAGCAAAAGAGCCTCCAGCACAAAAACTATTCTCTTTTGTATTTTCAAATTTAAATTGTTCTAATGTGTTCATAGAAATCGAACAGTTACCGTGTAACAAAAAGGTATTAACACATCGCCCGTGAGTTCGAACACTCATTGATTTTTTTTATTATTACCAAAATACATTAGTCCGGTTTAGAAGATCCACCACCACTACATGTGCGGAAATATTTCATTGATATTTCGGTGTAAATTTTTTGTGTATGGAGTTTTGTAGTATTTTACGTGAAATGTTGATAATAATATAGAGGATCATTTACGGAGGATCATCGATTACAGACGAATAGATTTTCATGATTTTTTTTAAATTGAAAAATTGTACCATCCATACTGTTACCCGTTTAACTCTTTAAGATAGGAATACTAAATTTCCTAAATGAAAAATTGTAAATTTTTGCAGCGTCCTGCCGTATCACTTATCGCAGCAGTATTCTTAAGTCTAATATTTTGATTATCCTTTTCTTCTCTTTCCATGTCTTTTTCTACTCTTGGTAATGAAAAATCTTATCAAAATCTTACAATCAGGAACAGGTAAGCGCTTGCTATGTTTGAAAAGCTCTAGATTTAAAACTAAAGTTTTATTTTGTTGTTATTTGACCCACCTTGTCATTATGTTGGTCCGCTGATTGATTGTTCTTTTACGAGAGAGAAAAACAAAATACAAAAGGGAAGAGGCATAAGAGGCATGTTTGTTTTTGCAAAAGCTAAACATATTTTTCGCTTATTTTATATAGCGATCTGCTTATATAAGCTAAGACCTCTGTATAAAATAGGCGAAGATTTAGCTGGTGTTAAACAAAAACAAGTCTGAAGTTTGGTATGATTTTGATGGTCCTTGCTAAACGAATTTATCTACCACTTTGTAAGGGGAGCTGGGTGAATTTAAATGAAGCCCCTTACTAAGCTTAGCTACCTCTAAAAAGTGCTCGAGAAAATAGTTTAGCGGGGTCAGCGTAAACCTACTAACTAAGTGCCTTATTCATCAAAAGTTGTAAGAGATTTGAGAGACTCCTTTTTGTATAAGAAATCGTCTCCCAAAAATCTCATAACTCTTTTTGAATAAAACTGGAAGTTTCAAGTGCTGATTTAAAATTCCCAGGGTGTTGCAGAACGAATAAAATACAACAACAGTGTGTTGCAAAGGGAATAACATTCCTGCACAGTATGCTTCAGAGCAATTTATTACAAACACAGGGCGTTCCAGAACAATAAAAATACAAAAACACAGTATTTTGTTATTAAATACAGGGTGTTACAAATATAACTCTTTTACACTACAGCAACATGGTACACTTCATTCTTACAACACCGAATATAACACTGAACATAACTTTTTCTGTTTATTTAATTTAAATTAATACTAAGTCCCGATTAGTTAGAGTTGATTTTTTTTTGTTGTTGTATATTTAGATAGAGTTTTGGAAATTTAGAAAAATAGATTGAGAAATTGCAAAAACATAAACAATTTTTGGAGATCAATCATGACATTTGGATATACAAGTATAACATTAATAGTGTTAGGAAATTGTATGACAGTATAAAAACTAGGTTATACAATTAGGTAGTTAGGATAACAAGTCTCACTTTGGTCTAGCCTTTAGAGACCCAACACAATAGATCTTAATATATCTATACATAGGTAATTTAAAATAGTGTTCCGTATTGTCCTTTATATAGTTGTTAAGACATTTGGACCTTAACCTTTTAGATAAACCTAGAACTTAGTAGTCATTCCTGAACTTTTACTTTATGGTTTTTAATAAAAAAAAATATATTTATAAATATATCTGTTTCATTTTATTCTGTTTCTTCTTTTCCTATTCTACTTTTTTTTTCTTTTGAATCATATAATCCATACGAATTTGTACATTAATTTTGGAACTTATCTACTGCTCCTCCTCCCGTCTGTATAACTATATATAAATATTGTGTGTGCGTGTGTGTGTGTACCATCCCCGATATTTGTAACTGTGTGTGTAATCCTGGACAAAATCTATAAATTCAAATTCGAAAAAATTATGTAACCTAATCAAAATCTATTATATCCTAACTTCCGCTTCTACTCTATCTCTCTCTGTCTAACTCTCTCTTTATCTTTGTCTCTGTCTTTAATTAAACTTTTTTATATTCCCGACCACCCTGTGTGTGATTCTTTCGTGTTTCCTTTTTTTTCATTTGTTTTGATTTCGTTTCCTTTCGTCTTTTTTCGTTTTCGATTTTGTGGCCTTGGTTTCTTTCTTTCTCGTTCATTGTACATTTCAGGGAGGCTACCTAGATGGATTACGTTCACATTTGGGTGGTTTAACACAACGTGTCAAATCATGGTATTGGGGACGACCTCTTGTAAGTGCAATTGTATTTTTCATTTCCCAAAAAAATAACTCGAAACTATTTTAAAAGAAATACCTAACACCAGAAATATCCAAAAAAAAACAACCCCCAAACTAAAAAATAAAAAAAGAAACTCAAAACCCAAATCAAACCAAACTTTTAAAAATAGAAATCACATTTTTTACATAAAAAAACAAATCCTAAGGATCTAAAATGCCTTTTAAAACAAACAGAATTTAAACGAATTTCTCTAAGAAACATTAGGAAAAAAATGTTTGCGAAAACAATTTATATTTTTAAATTTAATCTTTAATTTGAATTTTAAATTTCCGTTACGTTTGCTACAGGGTTTTGTTTAATGTCTTAAATATTTGTTCAAGTAGTTTTTTCAGTTGTGTTTTAAGTATTTTTCTACTAAAAAAACAACAACAACCAAAAGCTTGCTTTGAAAATCTCACCACAAAATCCTCTCAACTCAAATACCCAGCCACCCCTTTGAAACATCTCTGTTTTTGTTGCACTTCCCTTCCCCGAAATTAGTTGGTTTTCAGTTTTAGTTTCCCTTTCCCTTCAGTACCTCTTAGGCTTAGTTTGTGTAAAATCATTGTAAAATTATCAATGTAAGTATAATTTCAAATAATTTGTTTATAGAATTTTTTCATTTCTAGTTTTCAGTTTTGTTACTTCAAACCTTTTCCGTTTCTTTGGCAAATTTCTCATTTCACGTTCATTGAAACGACAAAAAAAAACCCCGAAAATTGTTCAAACCTTTCCATGTGATTTTGAACAAAAACTCTGAAATATAAATAGAAATTCAAAGAAAGCTTGAAAAATATAATTGCACCATAACGCATGAGTCACCCTGTATTTGTTTCCTTTATCAATAATATGTTGTTTATTAGTAACTTTTTGAAACGTTTTCTTTAATTTCTTCTAAACTTTCAGTTAATCATGCACCACTCCATTAAACGTTAGTTATATATTTTATTTTTAATGGTTGATTTGAATTTAAATTTTAATAATATTGATTTCTACCTTAAATGTTTAGATGTAGTTCTCATAAAACACAATAAAAGCGTTGGGCGAGGACGAAATAAAGTGTAAAAATTAATAAAATATATTCTCTGAAAATATTTAACATTAAGAATTGTTTACACAAAATATAATACCCAAGAATTAAATCTTATAAAAAAACTGATTTCTATTAATTACTGCAATTTATATGTATTGTAGCGGTCCACGCTTAAAAAAACGACTCCTGTCACATTATGCAGGAACCATGTATATGTTTGGATCATTGGTTTCATGAATTGAAGAGCTTCATTGCCCCTGAACTCACCTAATCAGGGGCAAAGTTGATCGTGCAAAACATTTCATCATCGAAGGACACATGCCTCCAGCCAGGGGTAGCAAAATGTACCCCATTGAGGGACATTTTATTTATTTTGGGGCTCAATACACTGGGTCTACACGGGAGTCGTGCTATGACAAGTGTTGGAGAAACCCATATATGCCTAGCATGTATCGGGTTTTCCAAAAGGGACTTGTCAATTTTATTTTTTAATACCGGGTGGACCATTTAACCCTTCCAATTAGTCTTTGGTAATAGTACAAAAAAAAACAAACACAAATTAGTTGCGGTCAAATGATTTTTGGTCTATTTTGAACCGTGTAAATTTGTTTTGATCACTTGTGGAATATGATATAGCTTTAATGGCTGTCACCAAAGCGAATGGCGTCATGTGCTCGTTTTCCCGCATTTTCCAATACTTTTCGTAGTGTTTCGCCCTGAATAGCGGTCACTTCATGCGATTATTGTATTTCAATGCTTCCAGGGTCAGTGACTTGATGACATAATCTTTAGACTTCAAATAACGTCACAGGAAGAAGTCTGGATCGGTTAAGTAAGCCGATCACGGAGGCCAGTCATAATCAGCATTTTTCGAAATTAGGCGATCGAGGAACAAAGGTCGCAATAAATCAATCGTGGATCAGGCTGTGCGAGCTGTGGCGCCCTTGTGGTGGAACCAAAAGTTCTCCATGCCGTTAGTAGTCCGAGTTGACATAACAAAATTCATTATCATAACCTGATTACGCTCTCGATTGACGGTTATGGCTGCTCCAGCGTCGTAACGTGTTCTGTCCATGGCGTCTACTGTTCCACGGCTCAAATCCACTTTGACTGACGCTTCGAACACGGGCTGTCATAAGACGATCTGAAAACAAAAGAAATTGCTTTAGTGTTACCAGATGCTTAAAGTTTAAATGATCCACCCTGTACAATCGCACCCTTAAACTTTTTAAAAGATCTGGCAATTAATAGACGTGGTCGTCTGTGATGCAATGGGGAGTGTGAGCCACTCTTGTCTATGAGAACGGGAGTTCGAGTCGTACCCTGACCACCTTACATTTCATTCGACGACGGTCACGTCGCTCAGTGACGGCGACACCAGCCATTTAAAAGCTTCTCATAAATACCGTTCGGAACCGGTGTAAAGCTGTAGATTGCAATCCGTGAGAGTAAAACTAGAAAACGCACAGCTCACCGATTATGAGAAGTTCTCGCCTGCTCTTTCATAGGATGTAATTGGGAATAATATTAATCATGGTGAAGTCCATGAAACAGCAACGTTTGGAAACTATTAAAAATGACTACCGAACCCCTTTAAAAGTGCTCATGCAAATTTTCGGTCGTAATAATCATATTCAGCGATGAATTTAATTTTTGGCTTAGTGGCTTTGTCAATAGCCAAAATTTGGGTTATTGGCCAGCAAGAAATCCACATGTGATTCAAGAAATTCCATTGCATCTACAAGAAGTGACAATGTGGTGTGATTTTCACGCCATGTTACGGCCAATGGCGTTCGCTATCGTTCCATATTGAATGCAAGATAACCCTTCACCCAAACAGTCAGTTCGCAATTGCCAGCATTTATAATTACTACGGTGATCACTATACATCTACACAAGACGTCTTGATTGACCATTCAAAACATTTGCGGATTTGCAAGCATGTACTGTAGCGAAGTTTCGACAACCAAGTACTTCAGTGTGAAGCCGTAGAGCACAAAACCACAATACTACTACTTCTACTTCGCTTCACATTGTATTGTGTTTTTCACGAACACTTTGTCGACAGTACCCCGAAGTATTTGGTTGCCGCAAATTCGTATACAGTACATGTCTTGAAAACTTGCAAATGTCTTGAATAACAATTCAAGACTTCTTATGCGAGTCTACGAGTAAATTACAGTCATAGTTGTGAATACTATCAAGTTTCTGGATTAAATATTTCCTATCTCAACATTATCCCTGAACTGCCGCATATCTCTTAACGAGAGATCTTACCTACATGTCAAGTTACAGGGTCATTCCGGGAAGCTGCATAGCGAGGTGTGTCGACTTATACCCAAAGTGTCAATGCTTGAATCTGTTTGACGGAACACAAGATGCAAATCAAACGTGTTTGTTGCACGCCGTAAATCTAGTATACTTGTATCCAAACACATTGTGTTTGCTATACGACATTACATGTTGGAGACATAAAGAATATGTTATAACATATGTGTTGGGGACCCAAATATGGCTTTGTTTGTTAAAAGCTGCTGAAAACAAACCCCTGACAGAAATCAAAGAAACCAAAACCATGGAAACAATTCTTGCAAACATAGACATGTTTCCCGCAATATATTGTGGCGGCCCTTTTTTCAGCGTGTATACTTCTTGCTTTATTTCTTGAGTACATTTTTCCACCACATAGAGATAATGACTGAATACACGAAATCTTTTGCTACCTGGTAAAGAATAGAACTCGATTTTCTCTGGATTTACATCCAGCACAGACTTCGCGGTCCACTTGGAGAGTCTCCTGATTAAACCGTGGGAGCACATCTCTGCACGTGGAAGGGTATTTTCCTTGTACTGCAATTTCCAGGTCTTCAAAATATGCTACGATTGTGCAACCTGATCCAAAGAATCTAAGTCGTCGTCCGTATTCTTACTATCTAAGAATCTGTTTCCTTGTCAAATGAGCTGACGTTTGCCGAGAACTGGGTAACTTCTACAGTAAATCCCACAATCGTATCTCTTTGAGAAATCTCTGTAAGAATACTAGTACCGGCAAGACCTGGAAATACTGGAATCCCTGTTGCCTTTAAAAGAAAGAGAGGGTCGAATTCTGAATGCGCATAATTAATAATCAGCTCCCCAACAAAAATCCTTGTTATGTTAAGTTTTACTGTTCGTCCACAACTCAAAATTCATTTGCAGCCCATTTCCGGAAACTGAAATATTTAGAAAAACTTAACAGTTTTTGGTGGTCGTCGGTGGTGCTATGGTTATTGTGCGCGACCCTTGTACGCGGCTCTTTTGCATGACAACGTGGTTCGATGCCTGTTCTGAGCTCCTTTAGATTTTTTTCGACTACGGGCACCTCGCATAGTGGTGGCAACACAATCGAGTATTTAGCTATGAAAAAGCTTCTCAAAATACCGCGCGAAACCGGTGTAAACCTGTAGGTGTCAATCAGTGCATATTAACATCGAAATCGTACAGCTCACTGGTTGTGAGAAGCCCTCCTCAATCCCTTCATGGGGTGTAATGGGAAATGAATTTTTAAACACTTTTTACCTGTTATTGTTGGGGAATTCAACTGGGTTTAGAACCCAGACTTTACAAATTTGTATGTCGATATTATTAAGATAAAACGGTTTAGATCTTTTTAGCTTAACTAACATTTACATCATAACGAATATCTGAATTTGTTGTCGGTATTAAAGTATGACTGTTCTAATAGTTCAGTCAAGCCTAATGTTTATTATGTTATCGCTGTAAGGTGAAAACTACCATTTACGATATCACCACGAATGGTTGATGAAATGGCTGAGGAACTTTCTGAATGAATCGAGAATAGATGGCGCTATTACAAGAGGCATCGGGAAAATGTCTGTGTTAGGTTTCGTGTGGAGTTGTGACTGATATAAATAGTGATTAGTGACGCATTATGAAACGGTCTGCGATGAATCGCTCAAAACTAGGCAACGTCAAGTAATAGTAATCAAAATAACATGGTTTTCCATTACATCCCATGAAGGGACTGAGGAGAGTTGTAATAGTAAAGTAATTGAAAATAAATAGATCTATTCTACTTGCTGTAATTTATAAAGAACCCAGTTTTATTAACGATAAATAAAACAACGCTAGAAAAGGACAATTGTTACATTCGTATTGATGCATTTTTACAAATTTACTTGGCAGCTATATTACTTGAAAAACTTCAGACTTCCATTCCGTACAGTCTCCTACTACTGAAACAAATGGAATCGAAAACAAAGCTGTACCATCGTCCCGACTGAAGTTTCAAGTCGATCTAAGCTTTGCAAAAATTGACATAGAAATATCGACTTAAAATTAAGTTTCCGAAACCCATTATTTCTTCTGTTTCGGCCCGAACAGAAGTTTGGCACCATCATCAACTTCAATAAAAAAAATCCAATAAGCGTCCGAAGTCACGGGCAATGTGTTAACAGCTTTTTGTTACACGGTACCTGTTCGACTTCTATGAACACATTAGTATATGTTACATTGGAAAATAAAAAAACAGCGTTCAATCATATGACGACGTTTATTTAAATAATATTATTGCTTAAAATTATTTAAAGACCAGTGCAAGCACATGTGTCATTATTTTCTTGCTTAATAATTTTTGTTTTATTCCCACAAAAAACAACGAGAGTGCAAAGTAACAGACACATGTACATACATACATTGTTATGTTCGTACATACGCTACACAAGTTCACACAATTTTCGTTGCTCTCCTGCTATCTCATTTTTATATACGTATAACCACGACATTATTCTCTTTGCTCTGAGAGTGCCCCGCACCCACACAAGACAACTATTCGCTGCCGCTATATCAGTGTGTGTTTTTTTTCGCAGTCTGACAATCTGTGTTTCGCAGTCGGACAAATCTGTGTTCTATATAGGGGTGGGTTATATCATTTAGGGGTATGAAAAATAGATGTTCGCCAATTCTGAGACCTACCCGACATGCACACAATATTTCATACAAATCGGTCCAGCCGCTTCGGAGGAGTTTAACTCCAAACAATCTGTGATCGCAGTCGGACAAACTGTGTTTGGATGTATTCACTTTGTGAGTTTAGTCCCTACCCGCGCCTATAGAAGTTAACACATCAAAAATGTAATAAATTTTCTCCGGTATATTTTCGCTGTATCAAGGATGTTAAATGAATTCATGTATGCCCGCTTTATTTGTGTCGGTTGAGAATATTTTTATGTAATTTTTTTAATAACATCCATTATTGGGACACCTTTAGCACTGAGCAGAAAGACGATTGAATTTTAACATTTATTAATAATTAATATTAGAAATGTTGTAGTTAATATAACAATTGATTTCAAACGTCCCTTTATTTACGTCCTCGCCCATCGCTATAACAAACTTTTTGCTTTCAAAAAACAAAAACCCTCAATAATCTCACACCCGTAGTTTAGTGTTATTCTCTTAGTTTAGCTTTTGTGACCTTTATTTTTCTAAAAATTTAGAGCTTTTCTCCAAAAACAAAAAACTTGAATTAAACTATACTATCTCAATTGAAAATCTAACTCTTGTAGTGAAAATGTTTCTTGTAGTTTACACTATCACACTCACTCATTTATGATATCTCACACCATCACTGTAACCCTATGTATCTCTATCTCTTGCTAACTAACAAAACTTTGACTACAATTCGCTATTGGTTTAAGAAACACGCATTCATATAACTATCTCACTTACACTCTCGTACTGTCTCTCTGTCTCTCTCATGCATTAAACAGTAACACATAACACTCATAACAATACAATGCGTCGTAGGTTTACACTCTCGTCTAATAAACAGCAGACACTGGTATGTAATGGGTGTCCGAAAATTTACGCACGATTTTAATATCGTGCCGCGTAAGCGGTAAAGGTTTGTTGTTGAACAATAAAGACAGCGTGACACCTGACAATTCAGGGTTATTAAAAATGGAACTTCAGATGAAAGAATAACGTGTTTTCATTGTTGAAAAATATTATAAATATAACGAAGGGTTTTCGAACAAAAGCATCTTAAGCAATGAGGCTTATTTTTATATTTATGGCTTCTTTAATCGCCGAATTTGGGGTTTCAGGAAATAGACGAGTGATTGTTGAGAAAGATATATGTAAATCAACAAAATGTCACTGTTTGGTGTAGATTTTGAGCTGGAGTCATCATCGAACTATTGTTCTTTGAAACTACGGCTAGTGAAGCAATAAAATGTAATAGTGCTCTGTCGCGACATGATAATCTAGTTTTGCTGTTTCTAAATTGAATAGCATGGATGTGGACGACATGTGGTTTCATCAAGATGGTGCCAGAGGTCATACATCATCTACATTTAATCTGGCGTACATTTTGGGTCACCCTTCATATGAAAGTTTTCAATGACAAATATGATAAATGAAGAAATTTATTTGAAATAAACTAACATTTTGAAATCAAAAGGGTAGGCGTTAGCAAAATACTGAAAACAAAGGAAAAATTGATTTAGAACATTCATTGATGGTCCTTCGAATTCAAATTTGTCTGGTCGCAAGAATGCATCCACCTTAGTTAGGTTAGCTTAATCGTATAGTCAGCCGAAGCCGCTATAATATAGTAGTCTAGTCGGCCGGAACCGCAGTAATCGAGTAGTCATCCGAAGAAGCCGCTATAATCGAATAGTCAGCCGAATTTCCTATAACCTAATAGTCAGCCGAAGCCGCTATAATATAGTAGACGGCCGGAACCGCAGTAATCGACCGATTTAAGATAATCGGGAACTTAGTGTGTTGTATACGTGGTGATTCGGATTCGATCGGCATCGGGTTCACAGGCTCGGCATGAACTTTATAAATGCGGTTTGAAGGCTCGTTGTTGGACATGAATTGATCAGGCTCGTTGGGAACTGCTCAGGATCGGTACAGGGGAATAGTCAGTAAGAAACCCACTATGGAGAATAGTCAGCCTAAGTCGCTATAATAGAATAGTAAGCAGGAGCCGCAATAATCAAATAGACAGCAGAAGCCGCTATAATCCAATAGTCAGTCAAAGCCGCTATAATAAGAAAAATCAGCCGAACCCGTTGTAATCGAATAGTCAGCCGAAGCCACTATAATCGAATAGTCAGACGAAGTTGCTATAATCGAATAGTCAGCAGGAGCCACAATAATCAAATAGACAGCAGGAGCCACAATAATCAAATAGACAGCAGAAGCCGCTATAATCCAATAGTCAGCCGAAGCCGCTATTATAGGATAATCAGCCGAACCCGCTGTAATCGAATATTCAGCCGAAGCCTCTATAATCAAATAGTCAGCCGAAGCCGCTATAAACGAATAGTTAATCGCTTGAGAGCGCACAAGCCGAAAAGATCATTGCATTCGATCTGGGGCTCTAGTTCTGCTAATAACAAGAGTAACCTTTTGAAAACAGTATTTTCCAAGACGGCGTAAATACATTAACCGATTATAGCGGCTTCGGCTGACTATTCGATAATAGCGACTTCGGCTGACTATTCGATTTTAGAGGCTTCGGCTGGTTATTCGATCATAGCAGCTTCGGCCGATTATTCGATTATAGCGTCTTCGGCTGTATATTTGATTATAGCGGCTCCTGCTAACTGTTCTATTATTGCGTCTTCAGCTGACTATTCGTTTCTAACGGCTTCGGCTGACTATTCGATTTTAACGGCCTCGGCTTTCTTACCGACTATTCCCCTTTACCGATCCTGAGCAGTTGCCGCCAAGCCTGAACTATTCGTATACAACAACGACCGCTCAAACAGCAACTATAAACTTCATACCGAGCCTGTGAATCCGATCCCGATCGAATCCAAATCACCACGTATACAATTCACTAAATTCACGATTATCTTAAATCGGCCAGCTGCCAAGCATCTGGAGACTACCTCAGCGCAAAACAAGTATTCCCGGAAGTGTGTTGTTGAACTTAGACAAGTGTCATCAGGTCAGCACAAGTGCTTTCGACGAGTCAATCAGTTAAATCAATCAGGCTAAAGACAGAAGCTTCATCGATCTCCTGCTATCCACTATGGGCCAGATTTGTCATGAACGTACGCAATATGTGTGCCCCGTCCATCTCGCCTGCATCATCATATAGCAGTGTTCTTGCAGGATATACTTCCACGTCGCTGGTAGCATGCCAACTCACCTCAATTCCTGTGGAACCTGTAAGATAGTCCCTAGTCTGGCCAACACATCCGCCCTGCTGTTCCCTGAAATGTCCCTGTGCCCTGCACCCACATGAGGTGAATATTATACTGCTGGGCCATTTCATTAAGAGATCTGCGGCAGTTCTGGGCAAATGTTAAGTACAGGAATACTGATGGCCGTTTGATGGCCGCCTTAATGTCAGTAGTAGGCATTGACCCCAAAGACTGCTGGTCTATACTATTATCCCTCAGCTAGTCGACCACTTCTCTAATGGCCAAAATTTCAGCCTGATACACGTTACAATGATCAGGTAATCTACGGGAAAAGGACAACCCAGAGCGCCGACTTGCTAGACCATCACTGCCGTCATCTTTCGATTGAGAAAATTTTTGTTGATCCCCATATTAAATCCAATTTTCTTACGATCTCTTTCTGTTCGGTCTTTGTATGTATGACTCTTTTCTTCAGCCGATTCGAAGGACCAAATGTTCAGTCAAAAGTTAATGAAATGATAATGAAATTCTTATGCAACATTGAAATTACTTCTGAATTAGAGTTGCGACCGGATTAGCGTACGTGGCTTTTACATAAGAACGCAGGCCCAGGCCCGGCACTGATCCCGTTTCGACAATCATAGTGCAGTGAGAAGCGATGAAAGAGAAAAAACTTCTTAATGGAAAATTCATCAGAATAGGTGTAAGTGTGTTGTGTGTAGGCTTTCCACACTAGTTGTAAAGTGTTGGCTTCCCATCAATGAGTCAAACAATTTAAAGCTAACGACTCATTCAAACTCATATATATAAAGCAAGAAAATAGCTAACTACTATACAAATGGTATATAATTGAATAGTCTACAGTAAGAAACTAACGAACTAGAATAGATACTAGTGTAAACAACTAGTATGAAAACAGTACTGAAAAAACTAGTCTCCAACTAGTTTAATAAAAGATATAACTATTGAAAGCAACTAGTATTTTAACTGGTATATAACTATATGTATATAAAGCAAGTAGTAACACACCTATGACATCCCCATATAAAAATCGGTAGTTCGTCCTATTGAGAATGGATAGATGTGCAACTAGTATGGTGCTCGGAGCAACTAGTATGTTTCTGTCTACAAACTAGTTACTTTGCCCGCAGGGTATATTCACAATTGTACATTTTTATCAGCTGACTTTAACTCGGTACGATAATTATAACAATGCCACTAACGTATATTCTTACCATGGGTGTCATTCGTTGAATGTAAGCAATCATGAGCTTGTTTCACTTACAATTTTATATGCCCAAGGGAATTTTGACTTCGTGTGCTCATTCTCTTAATTCTAAATCGGATAACGTTTCAAACTGTATCTTTAACAGAATAAACTTTTCGAATTGTTACAGAATAAGAGTTTCTACAAGTTAGCTGAAATCCATCCCAATTAAAAAATTGCTCAAAGGATAAAGTTTATCATTCACTAGCCACTTCGCTAATGGTCATTAACCAAAAGTTTAAAGATTGGCTTTAAAATGCGCCCTCTGTTTCCAACAAATGGAACTGATTCATCTTTGCATTACCAATAATTTAAACATTTGGGTCGAAAATGGGCTGTCTCTAATTTTACTCTCCAACAAAGAGAAGAAGTAGATCAAGTCTCTCTGCATTACCATGCAGTGGCGAAACTACTAGTCCTTGAAGAGCTGGCGAATGACTAACGAATTAGAGACAATAACCACTTTCTCAACTCAATTCAAATTTGAAAAAATACTGATATGAAATCATTTAAAGAGTTTTTTAACCATAGTTTATTAACAATATAATTAAGCAGAGATTTTAACACTTGTTATTTTACTCTCCAACAATTAGATCTAGAACTAGATCAACTCCGCATTACCATGCGCTGTCGAAACTACTAGGCCTTGCAGAGCTAGCGAATGACTAACTAAATAGAGACAATAACCACTATCTCAACTCAATTGATAAAATAATTTAGCAAAGGTTTTAACACTAGTGTCGAAAATTCGCTCTTTGTTTTTTTACTCCCCAACAAAGAGAGAACTAAATCATCTCTGCATTACCATGCCATGGTGAAACTAAAGGATTTTTCAACAGAGACGCTACAAAAGTAAATCGATAGGGACAGCAAACGACGCCATATTTTTTCCCGCTCTTTTGACATTTCTCTTCAGTAAGGTTTGCCATTTCATCATGGAAAGATATACGAGCCAACAACGAGTCGAAATTATTAAAATTTGCTACCGAAATTTGGAGTCAGTGGCCCCAACTTTAAGAGCGCTACGTCCACTTTCTGAATTCTGAATTTCATTTCTGGCTGAATGGCTTCGTCCATAAGCAAAATATGCGTTATTGGTCAGACAGCAATCCACACGTAATCCATGAGTCATCATTGCATCCCGAAAAAATTACGGTTTGGTGCGGTTTATGGGCCGGCGGCGTCATTGGGCCGTACTTCTTCAGTGATGATCAAGACCGGCACATTACTGTGAATGCAAATCGTTACCGTTCAATGATAACCGAATATGTTTGGCCCCAATTGGATAATATGGACTTGAAGGACATGTGGTTCCAACAGGACGGCGCCACAAGCCACACAGCGAATGCCACAATCAATTTATTGGAAACCAAGTTTGGTGAACGTGTTATCTCACGAAATGGCCCAGTCGATTGGCCGCCTCGGTCGTGCGATTTGACGCCGTTAGATTATTTCAAGTCTATGGTCTATGCCAACAAGCCAGCGAACTTCGTACGAATATCGAACGTGAAATTGCAGCAGTATCGGCCGATTTATGCTTGAAAACTGTCGAAAATTGGGTTCAGCGGCTGGACTTCTGCAAGCGTGCCCGTGGTGGCCATGCAAATGAAATCGGCTTCGAACGTACTTTCACAGGAATAAAGAATTTCATTGGTATCTAAAACCGATTTTGTTTTATTTAAAACAAACTCTTGTAGCGCTCTTATTGAAACACTCGATACTAGTCCTGGCAGAATTAGCGAATGACTAACGAAATAGAGGCAATAACCACTATCTCAACTCAATTGGAAACTGAAAAAATACTGACAAGAAGTCATTTAAACAGTTTTTTAATTACAGTTCATTAATAAAATAATTTATCTAGAACTAGATCATCTCTGCATTACAATGCGCTGCCGAAACTACTAGATCTTGCAGAGCTAGCGAATGACTAACGAAATAGAGACAATAACCATTATCTCAACTCAATTGGAAATTGAAAAATTACTGATATGATACAATCTAAAGAGTCTTTTAATTACAGTTCATTAATAACATTATTAAGCAAAGATGTTCACATTTGTGTCAGAAATTCGCTCTTTATTATTTTACTCTCCAACAGAGAGGGAACTAAATCATCTCTACATTACCATACCCTGCTAAAATGCTAGTTCTTGACGAGCTAGCGAATGACTAGCGAAATCGGGGGCATAACAACCGTCTGATGTGATGGCTGTGTTTTTTAACCAACGATTTGAATATTTGTGTCCTATTTTATTGTTTGTGTCGCGCTCTGCTATTTAACTCTCCAACAAAGAAACTAACTGGTTCGTCTCTCCATTGGCAACGATTTTAACGTTTGGATTAAAAATGAGCTTTTTGTTATTTTACTCGTCTACAAAGTGATAAACCAGTGTCACTTTTCATTACCATGCATTGGCGGAACTACTAGTCCTTGAATAGCTAGTGAATAACTAGCGAAATGGTGGCAAAGCCCAACATCTGCAAAGGAGGATTTACTTTCTATTGAAAAATTACTAGTGATAAATCATATAAATCGTTTTTGCACTAGAGCTCTTTACATCCCTCAAATATCTCAACTTCCTTAAAAAAGCTTTTAATAGATAGCGCTGAATGAAAGCTTTTAGTGCAACTATTACGAAAAGTCGTTCATATTTCATGGTATTTATAAACATAAAATTCAAAATTGCGATTGCTACAATATATGTATTCTTTGCGACAAATAAACCAATTTTTCTGTCACTTGCCTTGCGACCTTCACTTAAAATTGTTTAACTCCCCTTACAAATTGGTTGAAAAGTTATTGGAGGCAGCAAAAAGTTACACGTAGGGCGAGTTTCACACTCGACATTTAAAAGCTCAATTTAAAAGCTCACACACAATTTTCATATTAAATGATATTTAAATGACAAACATCGGACATTTAAAGTCCATTTAAATGCAGAACTTTCAACTGTGAAATTGGGTACTAGTGATTCCGAAAGGCTTTGTAATGGTAGCAACAATATTTGCTTACTAACTTAAAAAAAAAACTGATTATTCTAAACATATTTTATAGAACTCTGAGCTCTTCCTTCCCCACTGTCTCAAATCACGAACACAATTTAACTTTATCAACAACAATAAAAATAAATACAAAAAAATGTGTCTGCTATGATTTCGAACAAAACTGCACCATGATCTGATGAATGTCTATGGAAATTGTACTCTAATCTCTATATATATGTGTGTGTGTTCCTGATTGTCCCGATTCCCACCCAAAATATACCCCAAAAAAACCCCCCGTAAAAATGTACACCACATTTTACAGACTGACCACTACTACACTGCAAGAAATATAAAAGCTTTTTTTCCAACTCAAAATCAAAACTTAAAATCTATTTGTTAAATTAAAACTCTTTTCTTTAACACACAATTTCTATTTTTGCAAATTAATTCTCAACAACTCAACTCAACTTTTACAATTTTCAACATTTTTTCAATTTTAATTCAATCATATTACCAAAATCCAAAAAAAAAATCTCAATACCAAAACTTTCAAATGTGGGCTCAACATTTATCAAAAATCGAAACAAAATGTAAAAAAAATACCAAACTGTAAAAATCCAAAAACAAAATCGTATGTAATATATAAATTAGGAGTTGGCCACAAAACTCTCAAGAAGTTTCGATATGAAGGAAGAAGGCGGTACCCTACTGGGCGAAAAAGGTGTACGTAGACATCAGGTAAGTGGTAATGGAACTGCTTAACATGAGAGGCAATTTTGTCCTCATTTTCTTAAACAAACAGGCACTTTGTTTTGTTGCAAGAACAAATTTGAAGGAAAAGAATATTCAAACACCAGTGTGGAGGAAAACGAAACAATATAAATACAACGAAAAATAAATAACATTTCAAAAATCATTTCATCCCTAAACCCCGGTTTCCTTTTCTCCTAGTAAATCTACGGTCACTTTAATTCAATATCATTTTAAAATTTCCTCAAATCATTCATTACTTTAGAATTGGCTTGTTTGTACAAAACCCCCGTATTATTTGGATTTCATTAAAAACAAAACCCCCCCCCCCCCCTTTACTTACTACTAAGTATTTGAGTATATTTTCAATCATTTCCTTGAGACACAATTTAATGATTATATTCAAACTATTATTCTTAAATACTCGAATAAACTTGGTTATGTTAAGTTTTTTCAAAATATATATATATATATATATATATTTGTTTTGCTTTAATTTCAAACTGCTTGCTACCTAGATATAATTTTGAAATAATTTTTGAAGAATTTTGAAATAATTTTTATATAATTTCTTTAAAACCTTTTATTCTTATATAAAATCGTACCCCGATTTATATCTAATTTTGTTTTCTTTATATGAGACAATAAAACAAATACACTTTAAACAAAAAAACACCTAAAACTAAGGTATAAAACACATGACCTTTATGAATGGAAAATTACACAATTTAAAAATTACACAATCTGAAAAGTATTTACTGACACATTTTTTCTGCAGTGTAAAATAAAAATGTTATAAAAATTTCTATTAAAAATAATGATTACTGAGTTTTTTACAGTAAAATGATACTCTAAAATTTTTTACTATAAGTAACTAGAATCAAAATACTGACACATTTTTTTGAGTGTAAATGGAATATACATAGTAAAATAGTTATGATCAAAGAAAGTTATTACATATTAATTTTATTCAGTGTTAAATAAAAATTACAAACATTTGTACACCGATAAAGCCATTAGTTGCGTAGTAAAACAAATACATAGTTGATTTATACAAATTTTAATGAATTTCAAACTACTAATATAGTTGTAGCAACCCTTTGTTAATTGAATTGATAATAACAATCAATATATTATGTGAACGAGCAAAATATGAAAATACAATTGTCACAAATATTGAAATTATATTTGTTTTGTTTACACTGACCAAAATATTTTAAATACAAATAGTGACCAACTGAACTATATGGCACAATAACAGTAAAACCCCGAATGGACTTAGGCAATCTAAACTTCGAAACGTTGTCGCTTAGGGAAAATTAAATCACAGTACGATTCCAAACAGTATGAACCAGATATATAAATTTACTGGCTCTCAACTCTAGAGGACTTGATATACCTTCGAGATATATCAATCAGCCTCGAAAAAGAAAAAGTTTAATAAAAAATTTTAAAAATATAAATGTTCTGCTCTTGGTCAACAATTAGTATATACTAACCAAGCAGTTTAGTTGATTTCAACTATGCGCGTAGTTGTGTTGAGTGAGTTCAATATTAAACAAAACAATGTTAAACTAAAATCAACGGCATTCAAATACTTGATTATATTGACTACTTGGAAATGTTTTCGTTACAACAAACTATGGTTCATGTACATTTTTTCACAAGCAGAGTTGCCATTAATCAATTCATAACAACTACCTAATAGTCATTCATAACAACTACCTAAATGTTGTTTCTAGAAACTAAGAGCCTTTTTTGGCTTTATTATTAAGCGATCTATTCACAAATTAATTTGGTGTGCAAATTAACTAATCGTGATATATCAGTTTCAAAAATAAAATCGTTTTAGTTAATTCCAACTACTAAAGTAGTTACTACAATATTAAACAACACACGGTTAATTTAAAATCAACTACATTCAAATACTAGGTCATATTGTTTATTTGAAAACGTTTTCAATAAACCCAACTATGTATCATTGACAACAACTACAGGCTTAGTTAATATGTGAATTTTTCCACAAGTAGAGTTGACAGTAACCAGTTTAAAGGTTGGATATTATAAATTTAGTAATTTTTTGGGTGTAAAATTAAACGACTTATTGGCCAATTAATTTGGGGTGTAACGTAAATAATCGTGATATATCAGCCTCGAAATGAAACAATTTAAATAAAATCTTTTAAAAATAGTCAAAGCTGGAAAGTATTTTGAATATACTAACCAAGGGTTTTAGTTAATTTCAACTAAGCACGTAGTTGAGCCGAGTTAGTGCAATATTAACCAACACACAGATAACTTAAAATCAACTATGTTATAAAAATGGTTATATTGTATTTATAAAAATGTTTCTTTAAAACCAACTACGAATAATTGGCCATATATGTTAGTCCAGCTAATATGTTTCTTTTACCATAAACATAGTTGTCATTAACCAACTCATATCGACTACCTAATGGCCAGTAGAATTGCAACTACGAAACGGTATACATTTTCGTTATTATCAACTAAGAATTTTTGAGATGTTTTATTAAACGATCTGTTGACAAATTAATTTGGAGTAAAATCTGTTTGTTTTCAAATATTTTTATAACCAAAAACCTACTGTGTAACACGTTACTTTTAACATATAGATTACTTATATTTTAATTATTAAAAATTAATTTGTTGTTCTGGCATTTCCACGACTCGCATCCAATGCGACTCCATCCATTCAGTTAATTAAAAAAATTTTTTGTAAAAAATCGTCCCTTTCGTAGAACTTACGAATAGGTTAGCTGTTAAACGGACTGTCATACTGCGGTCACTTTTCGACATTTATGGTTAGTATACTCTGGCAAATCCGCATGAATAGATTCACGTTTGAACAACGTTATCAAATTATCCAAATTTACTTTGAATATCTGTCACCGATTCCACAACTTGTAGACGACTTCGTGATTTTCATGGCGCATATAATCGTCCATCTGTGGAAGCCATATGTCGAACTGTGGACAGATGCCATACCACATACTCTCTAAATGACGCAATAACAACAACACGGGCGTACTGAAGAGAATATCGCCGCTGTAAACGAAAGTGTGTAAGAAGATTCAAATTTATCGAATTGTCGTTGAACGCAGGAATTAGGGCTCTGTCCGTCCACTTCGTGAGAAATTTTGCGCAAAGATCTTGGCCTACACCAGTATAAGATCCAGCTGCTGCAGGATTTAAAGCCACGAGACCATCATATGCGTCGTTCTGTCGCCGATTGTGTTCTAGAGTAGTTGGAAACTGTCTCGATGTTTTATCGTAAAATTGTGTTCAGTGATGAGGCTCATTTTTGGCTTACGGGTTTCAAACTTGCTCGGGTTTGTTAATAAACAAAATTGCAGCACATGAACTGAGACAAATCCACAACAGACCCTACAGACTCCATTACATCCCGAAACATTCACCGTTTGGTGCGGTTTACACCATGGTGGCATCATCCGACCATATTTCTTCAAAAATTAAGAATATTTTGTTTTGTTTGAATATATGGACGAGATTGAAGTGAGATGAGATTTACCAAAAAATTGCAACCATAATAAAAACATACACAACAAATTCACTGGATGTTGACAGACGGAAGCCAATCGAAAATTTTCCGATGCGTCGCTGTCATCAACAATTTTTTTGAAGCTCAAGCCGTCTACGATATAATTGGCTCTCATCGGTTTCACATGTGAGCCGATTTGATCGACTGATCCAAATTTCAACAGTTCAGCTATTTCAAAAGCATCCCCAATGTGTACAAAACTGGCAAAACCAAGAGCCACGAATTTAATTTTTCTATTGTGTCGCCGTCTTCGATAATTTGGTCTCGGCACTGAGTTTCTCTAAATTGATCTAAGCACAAAGTTGCCACCTGAAATTTCAAATTAATTGGGTGGTATAAATGGCAAAGATTAGAGAACAAGGTTATCGCTAACCTGGTCGCGGTAAACAGCAGTGTAAATCCGAAATAAGATATATATATTCTAAGGGAAAATTGATAGTCTTTGTTCATATAAATATTGGTAGACACTATAAATCCCGAAAAATACAAAATAACCTAATTAAATTTGGTACAAAACAATATTTTGCTCAGTACCACGCTGTAATTCAATATAGGAGAATTTGCCACGCCGATTTGGGCAGCAAAAAAATATGTATCCATCTCTTAAATTATTCTAATTCGAACTCGGACCAAAAGAATGAATAGCGGTGAGGATGTGTTAAAGTTGGTTCACACCACTGTTATTTTTCCTTATTATTTAAAAATGTGAATGGTATACAATTGAATAATATTATGCATTTATGCAGGAGTCGAAATCCAACACTTTAATTGCCAAAATCGAAGTGCCACATTTTCAATTTGTGGAGTTAGAGTCGATCAATAAGGGCTCAAACCCGCAGACCTGGTAGAGACCCGTTCATTTCTTTACATTTGGAATCTGTTGATCTAATGAGGTTATTCAAATAGCAAAGATAAATCAAACTGGTCCTTGGGAACAGCTGACAGAAAGTATGGTGGTATAACTATCTGTCAGCTGTTCTTGTTCTTAAGCACTTGTTTTAGCTATCATTGGTGAGACAATGGTTGGTGTGCGCGACTCTTGTACATGAGAACGAGGGTTCGAGCTCCATTATAGCACCATTCTTTCGGCGATGGTAACCCCGCTCAGAGACGGCGAGTAGTAAGCCAGTGACAATATTCTCAGAATATAACCGTTTGCAATCGATATACAACTGCAGGAAAAGTAAGAATTCCCAATCATTGGCTGAAATGGGGGAATGCATTTTGTTTGTAAGATGAAACATGTCTATTGAAAAAATTTATGAAATTAATTTTTCATTTCACACTCAAAAAATTAGTTAAAATAACCTTTTCACAATATAAATAACATTGTACACCCAAAAAATGTGTCAGTTAATTTGTGTAATTTTCATTTAACCAAATATAACAAATAATTGAAACTCCTTTTACAGACTTTTGAACAACTTTAAACAATTAACAATTTCAAATGTTCGACATTAATTTCAAAATTTCTAATTGCAGTCTATGCAAAGATTAACGGCTGAACAGCAGCAAAATGGTTCAACGACTGAACAACCCACAACACATGAACACAATCCAAACGTCGTACCTGATCATAGAGGCAACTTACATGTAACAGTTAAGAAAACAAAACCCATATTAGGTATTGCTATCGAAGGTGGTGCTAATACAAAACATCCGCTTCCTAGAATAATAAATATACATGTGAGTAGAATCGTAGGTAACGGTATGCACTGAAAGAAAAATGCTTCGTCACCATGAATGCCATAATTTCGTTAACAGTTCATTGTCTGTTTACATTGCTGCAATGTAATGCTTTGTACATCACACGATTTTGTTGTTGCAGCAATGAAAGGTCGCCCACATACGATAACTTTATTCTTGTTGCAATGAATTCTTACGTTGAGGCGATGTAGCTACACATTAGCTCGCATTCTATGGAGCTACGAGTATTCATTGAAGTTACGAAGATTTTACTATCGGTGTTTTTTTATATATCCAGTTCAGTTATTGATTGAATAATATTTCGCTGCAATTCACAGGAAAATGGTGCAGCGTTCGAAGCGGGCGGCCTGGAGGTCGGTCAACTGATACTCGAAGTGGACGGTAATAAAGTTGAAGGTCTACATCATCAGGTGAGTGTTGTCATAGTGATTAGTTAATACATTTTAACACAAATGTAATTGCAAATGATTCTATTGAGATTAAAGGACGTTCAGATATGCCAATATTTTGAAGATTTCGACATTTAAACCCACCAAACATATGTTCTGTCGTACAAAATTCATAAATTTTTGAAATTTAAATCGCGAAAACTGCAAAATCTCGTTATACTGCAACATATATTTATTACTAAATTCGGGATTTCGTAATACGAATCAAGGTTCAATCGAAAAATATAAAAATTACATTTTAACATCAAAAAAGTATCCGAGGAAATTTTCAGACAATATTCAGAATCATCTAGCGGGTGACATAGGCTATACAGCCAGGATGAAAGTGGGCGGTTCCACGCCCCCAAAAATCGCTCTGACGCCTTTTCTAATAGACCAATACACCGATTGTTATGAAAATTTCACAATGTGGTACTGACGACCTGCTGATACTCCTTGGCTATGTGATTGGATAAAGGGGCGTGGCACCGCCCATACAACTTGAAATTTAAAATGGCTATATCTCATGAACTGTCAGAGATATGAAGATGAGATTTGGTATACATATATGTTGTGGGAATAGTATGAATTACAGCCAGGGTGAAAGAGGGCGGTGCCACGCCCCCTTTGAAAGAAACCGATATAACAGCCATTACTATAGTTTGAAACGTAATGGAACAACAAATTTTGTTCACCTTCTGGCATTACAAAAACTCTGCAGTCAAAACGAAGTTTTCCAGGTCCAGCTATAACTTATAAAAGTAATTCAAAATCTTTAAGAGTTATATGCAATTACTGTGGATTGTTAAATTATTGATTTTTTTTGAATATTTTAGATGTTTTTTAATTTCTAATCCTTTTTTTTCCAGGAGGTTGCCCGCCTTATAGCCGAATGTTTTGCAAATCGTGAAAAGGCTGATATAACTTTTCTAGTTGTCGAAGCGAAAAAATCAAATTTGGAACCGAAACCAACTGCATTAATATTCTTAGAAGCCTAACATTTGCTTGCCCTGCCGGCTACCAGTGATGACCCATTGGAACAACAGAAACTGGAGTTCCTCTACGAGTGGGGTATCGATTTAACGACAACGCCAAAACCAATGCCAACACCAATACCACTAACAAAAGCTAAAAATCCACCGCCACTGCCAACACTTACACAACAACTACAATTACAACAACAATTCCAACAACAACAACACCAGATAAAACTACAACAACAACAACAATTACAACACCAACAACAAAATACACACTCAACAACAAACACAACAGCAGCAACAGCAACCACAACAACATCAACAACACCCACATCAAAAACAACAACACCGACGTCAATAACACCGACAACAACAACAACCACAACACTAAACAAACAACAACAACAAAAGTCCTCAGGTATATTTACAACAACCGCAACAGCAACAACACCGAATACTCAGCAACACCCACAACAACAACAACACCCACAACAACAACAACCCCCACAACAACAACAACAACACCCACAACAACAACAACACCACCACCACCACCCACAACAACATCAACAACAACCACAGCAACATCAGCACCATCACCACCATCACTCTTCTACACACCATGTACAACAAAACTCAACACACAACCCCTCACACCAAACACACCATCATCATCAGCTGGAATCAACATTGGAGACCCTAACATCACCCCTCTCATCCAGTGAACACAACACACCCACACATCAGATCTACACTAAGAGAAATTATGATTCCGTTTACCAATAAAAGATAATTGAAGATATCACACCACTATGTAGTATAGTGGTGGTGATAACTGTGAAAACCAAACGAAAAAGAGAAAAGCTAATGATGAATATTTTAAAAATGTTGCTACTTTGTCTGCGCTTCTTTACGCCGCTTAAGCGTTGCGAACTTTTTATTTTCAGTGTGTGCTAAAAACTGGTTCAGTTACAGCTTCAGATTAGATCGGTTCAGTACAATGATATAGTTTCGCTGCAGCCTCAAAAATTAAACGAACAAAAAGTGTCAATTGTGATAAGTCCTAACAGTTTAAATATAACAGGTGGTTAGAGTATTTTGATTCATTTAAAACCCCAACTACGAAATGATTAGAATTCTCAAAGTTTTTTTTTTGAAAACCTATTGACTGAAAGTGGGTATATTTGGAACTTTCTATTACTGGTTCACAATATGTATTAGGTTGGCAGTGAAATCTGTAAATTCGGGTTTGTTAAGAATATGACCGAGAAAACTGCCGAGACTTGGACAATTTTTTGTTTTGCCAAAACGTGATTAAACTGTTTAATTAAACTTCCGAAAATAATAACATTTGTTTAACAAACATGTCCGTAAGAGATTGGCTCAAAAAGTCCTTCCAAACCTATAGAAATTCACATTTTTAAAAAACGTATGCCAAGGCTGTAAAAATATTAATGAGTCTCCAATAGGTTCCGCGACGCATAGTTTTTCCGGAATAAGTTCTACTGAACCCTAAATGCAAAGACAAATTTCGTTCCCCGCAAACGATACTTTAGATAACTAAACTTCGCTTGAGTACTTTATTTGCCGCAAACGAACGTTTGTATTCATGAAGTTTTTATTGTAGAAAACTAAAGTGGCGGAATGTAACTGGCTCCAATCGCCGTAGATTTATATTTCTTTTGATTTTTTGGTGAGACTAAATATCATTTGAAATCTAAATCCAAATCCCCAGAAACGATATTTTAGACAACTAAACATAGTTTGAGTACCTCATTTGCAGCATACGAACTGTTCTATTTGTTAAACATATACGACATGAAAACGAAAGGAACCGAGCGAGAACCTTAGGTTCAAATCCACGTAGTCAAATATTTGTTTTGACGTTTACTGACATAAATTCCCTAACTTCCATTTTCCCTTATTGGAAATTAACATTTTGAAAAAATTATATTTGTATTCCAAAATAAAGGCACTCGCATCTATTAAATTTCCAACTGATTCGTAACACCCCTTCGTAAAATCTGCTATTGGAACTGTTCCATTTAAATTCACGGAAATTCACCAAACAAGTAACTCTAGAAGATTGCATCAACTTAGTCTTCAAATCGCCTACACAAGTGTGCTAATTACACACTGTAAGCAAACGCGGCAGTCAAAATGCCCATGAATTTCTTACACACATTTATTAATGTTAATGTATGGCTCGTCCTATTTCGAAACTTTTCATTTTCGAAGAAGCTGCTTGCATATCACCACCTATGGTTATAGTTGTCCCCGACAACCATTTAATCTGTAGAATCTAAGTCTTTCGAAGGAAGTGATCAATCGATATTGAATTCATTAATGTGCATCGCTTTCCAAACTCGTTAGGATTGCTCGTTAGGATTGCTACTCGTTGAAGTAGCCAGTGAATCTGATCTATTATGATTACTTTATATTGTATGCAAACGCGGCAGTCAAACTGTCCATAACTTTCTTATAATTTGTATATTTGTGGTGTACTTTTTAGTATGTCTTCCTTTTGAAATAATCTTCTGACATCCTAAAGCAACGAAATGCACCGAAACAACTAAATGAACGATAGCTACCGTTTGGACAACCATGTAACCTGTCAGCTGTTTCTTTAGCTCTACAATGAACTGAATAATTCATGTTGTATTCATTGATTTCCGTATATTTCAAAACTTGTTCGAGCCGGTTCATGCAATATTCAACATTGAAAATTTACAAACACAATATTTTTGTGCAAGATTTAAAATCCTATCCAAAATATAAAAATGAGACGAAATTAATAATTCTTAATTTTAATTTTACATTAGGGGCTTTTTGAAATTGTTGGATTTGAACAAAATTAAAAAAGGCAAAAGTCTCTGAAACGTTGCGCTCGATTGCGAAAATTATTTAATTTTTGCGGGTTTCTAATGGGTTTGGAGACATTGTGCCTCTAACATTGTGGCAAACTTTTTTTAAAAAATCGCCACAATAGAAAAAATCGCTACAATACAAATATGGGCATAACTGGAAACAGAGCAACCATTCGTCAAAATATAAAAATTGTGCACCTCATTCGGAGGCAACTACCAACACATGCTTTCAACATTACGATTTAGCGATTTTGTTTTAAATCGCTGGAATGGAAATATTATTAAGTTGACTTGACTCTACAATACTGTTATAAATCGGAAATGAGGTGCATCTTATTGCAAAAATAACGTCGAGAGCGTACAAGTTGAAACTTGCTCGACAGTTTGACAGTTCGTGTTGGTTTGTTCGCGAACCGGAAGCCGAAATTCAACATGTTGGTACCCGTCTCGCGGCCAAACCAATGCGAACCCTGTACACAGCTGATTTATAGATGGATCTTCGTTACTCCAGTATTCTCGGCTTTCACGTGATCTCCATGTTTTTGAAAATCCTCGTTACTGCAGTCTTCTCGGCTGCCACGTGATCTCTATATATTTTAAAATTTTTATATGTTTTTACTCTTTTCTAAAAGACTACGAGAATTCTATCACTATTTCCTAAATATTCATTCCATTCTAAATAGATTCAGATTTTTCTGTTTTTTTTCGAAATATCAAAAGTTGTTTGCTGCTATCGATTGCAAAATTGAAACCACTCAATAAACATCCCTGTATATTTATATTATACACGTGTATAAGGCCATTCTTCTAAATTTCATCAGAAATTTGTTACAAAACTGATTTGAAAATATCAAAAGGAGGTTTGTTCCAAGAAGTTATAACTACCCATGAGCTAGCAGATTATATATTAGTTAGTGTTACCATTTTTAAACAGTTGCTATTAGAAATCGAACTTACTTTCGTTTGACGTTCGTTTCAATATTTGTAAAGCATGTCCTTCAGCAGAATTTAGACTGTCCTGCTCAAAAATATCAGTAGCCGGAATGTAAGGTGCATTAGGAATAATATTTTGTCACTATTGCTCTCATAGATTGTGGCATTTTAGAGACAATGAATCGGTTGTTCTCAATTGAATATAAACTGGTCTAGACAAAAGTCAGTAGGCGCTTTGACTTGGATATTTTGACTCAATGACTTAATGGTCCATCCTCGTACATATAATCAAAGTTTCAAGTATTTTTGATTAGATTTATAATTCCAGATAAATATTTCAATAGTGTGCCATATTCTTACAGCCGCTAAGTTATTTTAATACAGTCCATTTTATAGACTTCAACACCTTTTCAAGTCACTGTTAATTCTGGTATTAAAATATTGATACCTGTTGTGTATTGTGTTGGCGTAAATCCCAATATTAAATTATTTATACTTATATATCTCCCAATTAAAATTCCATAAATTTTCCCCAAAATATTTAGGCAGCAAAAATTTAAAACATTTGAAAGAAATTATATTTATGTAGAAAAACTACTACTCAGTTAATTTAAATTTTCAACACCGAAGATTTTTGAAAATGTTTAAAATTAATATTTAAACAAATTATTATTTGTTAATGTTTCTCAAGTATTGTTATAGATTATATCGAGTTATTTACCAAAACAAAAGAAAAACAAACAAACACACCCAACATCGTTTAAAAATAAACACATACATGTATTTATATAATTCCATGTTTCGAAATTTACCAATAAAAGTCCTCTAATTGTAGAGATTTACATACTATACACAATTTTTATTTTATTATATTCTTTGAATTTTCTGAAAGGCCACTAAATAAAACCGATTTCCTCCACGTTTAACTTAAATTTCATGCAAAATTTTATGTTGTTACACTGTGCGAAACGTTCTCTAATTTGAATTAAAATTTGTTTTATTTTAGCTCTTTATAATTTCCAAATCCTTATAATTAATATCTTTTCAAATAATATCAAATAGAAAGAAAGAAACACTGCCACTACGAAAATATTATGAAGCAAAATCCATCTGTTATAAAACCACAAATCTTTAACACATTTTGAAATGAGACTTTTGAAATTTAATCTGTATTGAATATTATATAAATAGGTGTTCAATACTTTCATCCCCTTACTCATGAACTAGCAGCCAATTTATGCAACCACGGAAATAATTCAAAGTATTTGAATTTTTATTGAATTTTCAGTTCATAAAAAGTTATTGCGTTGTTTTAATAGGAAAAAAAATCACAAATATTTTCTTTTTATTGTTTACTAGCAAACCCGGCAGACTTCGTCCTGGATTTTAGTAGGAGGAAACAAAAAATAGCCTATAGCATTCAGTACTAACGTAGCTTTCTACTGGCGAAAGAATTTTTAAAATCGAATGAGTAGTTTAGAAGATTGCCCCCTAAATACAAACTAACAAAATCACAAACACTTCCTCTTTATAATATTAAGTATAGAAAGGCCTGTACTAATAATTTCAATATTTCTCGCAAGGTTTTTTAAAACTCCATAAAAAGGATTTGAATTTTTATTTCCCAATAAAAAAAAACGTATTGCGTTTGTTTTAATTGAAAACAATTATAAAAAACAAACTCTTCCTTTTTATTATTTAAAGGCCTGTACTAAGTTCAATATTTCTCGCAACATTTTATAAAACTCCATAAAAAGGATTTGAATATTTATTTCCTAATAAATACCGTATTGCGTTTGTTTAAATTGAAAAAATTTTAAAAAAGGCCTATACTATGTTCAATATTTCTCGCAAAATTTTTTTTTAAAACCCCATAAAAAGGATTCGAATTTTTATTTCCCAAAAAAACACGTATTGCGTTTGTTTTAATTGAAAACAATTATAAAAAACAAACACTTCCTTTTATTGTTTAAAGGCCTGTACTAAGTTCAATATTTCTCTCAAAATTTTGTAAAACTTCATAAAAAGGATTTGAATTTTTATTTCCTAATAAAAAACTTATTGCGTTTGTTTTAACGAAACAAAAATTTAAAAAAAAACAAACTCTTCCTTTTTATTGTTTACAGGCCTGTACTAAGTTCAATATTTCTCGCAAAATTTTATAAAACTCCATAAAAAGGATTTGAATTTTTATTTCCTAGCAAAAAACGTAAACAAATTTAAGCTTGAAGTGTCAGCTGTGTAAATGTATAACAAAAAAATTTACTCAGCTGATCAAAAGCATTTCAAAAATAACTAAAGCACCATTTATATGAGAAAACCGAAGTTCCTTTCTTAGTCGGAACTAGGATTTGAACTCACGTTGGCGAACTATAGTTTCGACATTTTGTGACAGCAGTGCCTTAGCGTTCTAAGCCAGTGACCGCCTTGTTCACATTGTCATTAATTGCAGTTTATTTGCTGGGATTTTTCTCCTCTTTCTCTCTCTCTCTCGTGTGAATGGCTCTTTTTTTCATTTCATATACGTTTTTCATTTCTACTTAAAAGCACTTAAAGAAAAGAACTTAAAAGAACGTAACTAGTTACATTTTTCTAAGTGTTCTCTGTTTTTTTTTCTTTCCATTTAGTTTTGTATAAAGTTCAATATTTCCAGCAAAATTTTATAAAATTCCATACAAAAAAAATCCAGCTCAATATCGACTAAAATTTCCTCCAGTGGAGAGAGAACAAGGTTCTTCAAACCACATTACAGCAACATGTATCGAGCAACATTTCAATGTTCCTAAGCAAACTGTATCAAACAATCAAATTGTAAGAACAAATGTTCAATGTTGTCAACTCTCTTTCAATTTATCGAAAACAAAAATTGCGATTTTTAGTGTAAAATTAAAATTTAACAGAGAAAGCATAGTAATCAACATTGATTTGTTTCGCAGCGAGAAAAATTATGTTGCTCAATAAATCTCTAACAAATTTTAAAAAAAATAAATAAAATATGTTTCGCGATTTTTTCGACCTATGCCCAATTTCGCCACAAAAAGTTACTTACAGTTAAAAATTATAAATTCCATACAAACTGACAAACTGACAGATGGTGAAATCGATCCAATAAATCGATATGAAATTTGTAAGAAAAACCGCCAAACAAAATTCTGAAACCTGAATTTCTTAGGCAAGAGGTACAATAAATTGGTGCGATCAGGTCAAACGTAAGTAAATCCAAATTGGTTAGAGATTCCAAGCGGATTATGAACGGAACTGCAGTGTCTTTCAAACTGAAATACTGGCGATTATCAGGGCGGTGGCCGAGGTAATGGACTCGTGCTTGTACCCAACGGGGAGTTCATTATCTGCGTTGATATAAAGTCGGCCATCAGTGCGATCAGGTCAAACACATGTAAATCCAAATTGGCTAGGTTCTGCAAGCGGATTCTGAACAGTGTAGTACCAAGCAAGCACGCTGAGATTCTGTTGTGTTCCGTGGCAGAGAGATGTTGCAGGGAACGTTGAAAAAGATCGTATTGCTAGGCCGGGTTGTAGTTCTGCTGATTTGGGCTCGGTGACCTCTGCTAATCCAACGATTTGTTACCTGTATGACCTGATTGACAGCTGGACGCGTTACAGGATCAATGCCGCATGGTTGGCCAGATTGGATTGTTGGGTTTCATGGGATATATGGTCGGCAAGGGACTCGAGTAGGACTTAGATGCTTCTGCGACTGATGAAGGCTGATTTGCGAATCCTCATTGTTGTGATTATGGGCCACTGTGATGTTGCGGGGCTTCACTCGCATCTGGATTGCGAACGAGATTGACTACTCTCGCGTTTGCGATCACGAAGCGGAAGTGGAGACCATAGGGCACTTTCTCTGTCAATACCCAGTGCTACAGCAAAGGTCACGTCGATGCTTTGGATGGTGTTCTATAAATGGTCTGGTCTGTAGTTTTCTTAGAATCTTTAAAATATTGATCCATACATGTTGCTGGTATTTCGCACGAACAACTTAGTACTACACATACCCAAATTTTACGTCGATATATCGCAATCATTTTTGTTTTATATGGAGTTCTGCGAAATAGTTTACTTAGTACGGGCCTTTGAGGCCTAAATTTAACCAACATCAATTTGTTTCGCGACGATATTGGCTAGCAACATATCAGTGTTGCCAACAATTTGTTTTCTTTCATTGTAAGATTTTTTTTACACAAAAATTATCTTTTTTGATAAATTGAAGAACGGTTAGCTGACATCACTGACCTCACATTCCTACGATTTGATTTGGGGTTATATTGTTTTAATACTACGTTTATATCGATTAACTCTACTTTCCCAATATGTTGAGAAGTTTTTGTCTGGTGGCTACACTTGACAGAAGCATATTTTGAATGTAATACACCTGTACATATTTTGCTGGCATATTATGAATGTAATACAGCTGTAGTTAAATAATAGATAAAGTTAATTTGAATTTATAATGAATATGGAATTTAAAACACCCCGAAACTTCAGTTTCCACAGATTTTATTTGATGCAGTTAATCGATTTGGCAACTGAAACATGTATCAATAAAGTAAGTGCAAGTAACACTTACTTGTTTGATACAAGATGATAGTTAATATGTCTCCGAACATCTTAAACGTGACTCAATTTAAAAGATTTTAGATCTATTAAAATTTTTTCTTTGTTTAATATTTTCATAATTTTTATGTTTAAAACTTTTCGAAATTTAGCTGAAAATTTGGGAACAGTTGCATAGTAGGGCTGCCAAGTTCTTGAGTTTTAAATCGTGGAACCAAAACCCCACGTTTTGAAAAAGAAGTCATATCTATAATTTTACAAAATTGAAATTCCACAAACTGGAAAATATTGTTACCCACACATACTAACTACATAACACGCATATACAAATAGCTAACCCCTAGACAAAAAAAAATAGAAAAAAACAGAATTAAAAACCCTAAATGAAAACCCACCAAGCATAAATTAAAAAAATCAGAGTCGTATATATAGAGTAGGTACAAACAAATACATACATAGAGTCTCGAACTGATAAAGGACGAAAATATAAAAGTAAAACCCGCTACAAAATTTGTAATAAGTACGAGTATATAGAGTAACAACCAATTTTAGACACAGTTTAAGATACACAAGCTCCACACCTCCTTTTCGCCACGCCCCTAAACTGAAATACAATACAAAAAATCAATTTCCCATTGTACAAAGGAATCAATCACATAAAATATAGGCATATATAGAAGAAGAATCGTAATTATTAAAATAACCAAACAACAACAACAACAAAAACTTAAATAAATTAAACAATATTTTAATACTTACAACAACAAGAACGACAACAACAACAACATCACCTTTAAACAATACTAAACCCCAACAACACAACATTTAAAACAATTTGAACACTTTTTACAATAAAAAACAAAACAAAACAACAAATGTTTTTTAGTACAATTATGCACCGGCGCACCGAACTTTTTAATAAACCAGCAACAACAACATCACAAAAATGTTTAAAATTTATAACTACAACAACAACAAAGTTTATAATTTTTTTAAATTCAAAATTCAAACTCTTGGTAAACGAGTTATAACCAAAAACAAAATGCTAAAATAAATCTCTCAAACAAACTTACATTAATCGCAAAAAGGATAACAAGAAACAACCTTCTCATTTTTTTCACTAAACCAAAAAGGAAAGGACAAGTGAAGAATGTAAAGATTTCTGTAAGATAACCAAAGGAGTATCTCCAAAACTACTCACTGCTCCTTCCTAACCCCTTCTCATCGCTACATTACAAAACAAACAAACAAAAAACATTAAAAAACGCTTAAGAGGAAACCAAAAAAAAAAGCTTAAAAACAAAAGGTTGATTGGCATCATAGAAGAACTTAAAACAAAAAACGTTAAATTCCAAAGCCGACAGGGCGCGATTTTTCAACACAACTACAAACTACCACACTGAAAAGCAAGAAAATCGCTTAAATCCCAGAAAAACCGCTATAACTACACAATTGAACTCTCTCTCTCTCTCTCTCTCTGTCTCTATCTCTATCTCTACTGTAGAGAACAATACAAACTGTACTATATTCTCTTACAGAAACCACAAAATAAAAGAGAAGCAGCTCAAGAAATTTTTTTCTAAACAAAATGAAATCTTTTACTAATTGTTATTAATTTTCTAAAGACAAAAACCAAAAATTAAATAGCTAAGCTTTTTTTTTAAAAGAAATTATAAGAACATAAAACCAATTGATTTTCGCTAAAGTTTTTCCTAGATCTTTAACCTCAAAAAATGAAAATGGAAATCCCTAAATAAACTGTTAGTTTAGTAACAACAACAACTTAAAGAAATGTACCCCTGGTTGTAGAACGAAATTTAAAAAAAAAACTTCCCCTCTTTCTCTCCGTCACGCTATCATCACCCTTTATCGAAATTCAGTTTTCAAAAGATATGGGCTTATGTTGAATTCCCTGGACTGTGTAAGAAAAATGCCACAATTTTAAAAATAAATATGTATATAAAATTTGAAAATGATTAAAAATTTTTTAAAAATAATAATAATACAAATTTTAATAATAAATTAATTTAGAATTTTTCGCAATGACCTTGTTTCTGATAGTTTTGCAATTTAATGTACGAGATATTCGTACTACAAGCATTCAAGGTGTGATACATTTTTCTAGGTGAAAAATGTTGGGTTTTTTACTTATATATTTTTCAAAAATTTTCGAAATTTAAAAACTTTAAACTAATTCTGAAATAATGACAAATTTGAATAAATTTTGATCTGTGAAAAAATCGCCGACAAACGCTTGCCAGGTATTTGGTACATTGAAATGGAAAGCTGCGTCATGCGAGCGACTAATTGGTTCATTGCCTCAACGAAAATGGATTCATTAAACTGATGAATATTAAAAGAAGAGGAGGTTTAAAAATCAATCTGTTTTCTCCCCTTTTTAAAATTTTTTCTCACTTATGCGTTAAGAAGAAAATTTCAAATTTGTTATATGTACGAAACTGAATAGCTTAATTCCTTACAAATTACTTTCGTCGCACAAATGAATGATTCGTTGCAGCAACGTACTGGTTTCGTCCACTTTGAATGTTTGACAAAATATCATAATTAATAAATAAAATATTGAAAAAAAAGATAGCTCAAACCATTTTTCACTTAGAAAAATGTTCCTGACTTTGTGAGATTCTCATACATTAATTAAAACTAGCAAAATCCGTTACAAAATTCAAATTCAAATAAGAACATATTCAATTTAAAAAATATCAATTTCAATATTTACCAATTATGTCTCCAAAAGTCGCAATTAATGTATTCGTTGCAGCATCGAAAATAGTAAGAAAGCAATGAATAATATACAAAAAAATCTTTTCTGACATATTTCGCTGCTGTAACGAAAAAATCATTTGATATACAACTCTTTACGTAGAAGCAATGAAAACACATTAATGCACATATTTCAGCTTTTAGTGCATAGTATTTCGATCACAACTGCACGGCAATTAGGTTGTTGCAGCAAAGCAACGATGAAAACCAATAAATCTTTTATACCATATTTTGATACTATAACCACAAAATCGTTGGATGTACGAAATTTTTCATTGCAGGAGTGAAAACACAAAAACGAACATGTTTCAACTTGTGTAAGATATTTCAATCAAAACTGCACTTCGTATTCATCCTCTTCTAAATAAATGCATCTTTTTAGAATGTTATATTCATTAAGATGTTGTATCAGATCGCTGGCAATCAAATGTTTGTTTGTTTGAGACCTCGTTCAATGTAATCTGATAAATTTTATGTTTAATTGTATCTGTCACTTGTTGGGGCTTATATTTGTACGTAATGCAGCCTTGCTGACTGTTATCTCCACACGCTCTTTTTTAATTGTTTGGATGCAAATATAACGTCTTTGTAGCTTGTCACAACTATACTATACTTGTGCCCAAACACATTGTTTTTGCTATTCAATATAACATGTTTGAGACACAATAGCTACAATGCTATAATATATATTTTCAGACCCAAATCTGGCTTTGTTTGTTGAAAACCTCTAAACCCCATAAAGAGACAAACAACAAAGAAACAAAAATGCAGCAGATTTTCAATTCTTGAAAATAATGCATGCAAACATGTACATGTTTCCTGCAATATGTTGCTTGGGCCGTTATTTTTCAGCGTACATTAAGATGTTATAGAGATCGTTGGATAGGCTTTTTCTTTGACTCAGGTGTCGAGTTGTAGCAAATGATACTAGATTTGTATTTGCAACCTTTATTTGTTAAGGGTGCCTTAGTAAAAATGCACTTTTTAACTTTAAAATAAAAACACTTATTTTTTGAGATTGTTGTGATTTTTTTATTGGATTGTATAGAAGGCATGTTCCGATTATATGTATATGGAATAAAATATCCGTCAAATGGCACCCACGGCTCTGATGACAGGCCATTACACTTTTCATTACATTTTCCATGACTTTTTCACAGATTTCTGGCTGAATCTCACCGATGATGCGTTGGATCTCGGATTTGAGCTCAGGAATTGTTTATGGTTTATTCACATAAACCCGAGATTTTACAAAACCCCAAAGAAAGAAATCGCACGGCTTTAAATCGCATGATCTTGCATGATCAGAATTTCTTGCGATAATTTGTTCTGGAAAACGTTACTGCAATAAATCGATTGTTTCATGCGCGGTGTGACAGATGGCGCCGTCTTGCTGAAACCACGTATCGTCCAGATCCGTACCGTTTAGTTGAGGTCACAAACACATAAACCATTATCATGTTCTTGTAACGAATGTCGTTGACAGTCATTGCAATTACGGTCTCATCTTCAAAAAAGTAAGGCCCAATCACGCCGGCTGATCAAAATCCGCACCACACAGTTGCTCGTTGTGGGTGCGTTTGTTTCTCATGGATTGCATGAGGATTTTCTGAGCCTCAAATTCGCCAATTTTGTGTATTCACGAAGCCTTTCAGATGGAAATGAGCTGCATCGGAGATGACTTTTTTTTTTTAAAATTTTTCGTAGTTTGCGAGCGGTCTCAGCATAACTTTCCAAATTGTTGTAACAAGTTTTCACAATTATAACGCGTTGTGCTTGTTGTGCTCCATTTTTAATAATCGGAATAAACACATGTGACAGCTGCCAAATTTCAGAGTTGCCACTTGTACAAAAAAATTACATTAAATTTAAAAAGTGCAAACTCGCTGAGACACCCTTTAGATAGAATTTGATATGATGAATGCAGCCTTATACGGCATTTACACCAAACAAGATTAACGCCTTTCGAAGGTTAACTCAGTTAACCCAGAAGATTACTCATACAAGTTTAACCTATAGAAGCTGAAGTTTAATTTTTAATCTCACATTAAACTGGTGTACATTTTGATGCAACACTGTGAGTTACTAACAAAATGCAACCATAATAAAAACATACACAAAATATCAACTGTTTGACCGATGGAAGCCAGTAAAACTTTGTTGAAGCTCACACCGCCGCCGATATAAATGGCTCTTATTGGTTTAAACTGTGAGCAGATTTTATCGACTGGTCTGATTTGGTTCACTGATCCAATTTTAAAGGTTCAGTTATTTCAAAAACATCCCCAATTTGTACAAAACTGGCAAAACCAACAGCCGCCAACTAAATTTTTCTGTTGTGCCGCCGTCTTGCATAATTTTGTCCGGCGTGGAGTTTTTCTAAGCACGGAGTTGCCAACTGAAATGTCAATTAATCTTAAATTGGGCAGTGTAAACGTCAAAGATTCGAGAACAAGGTTATCGCTAACCTGTCTGCGATAAACGGCGGTGTAAATGCGTTATTACAGTGTGTTTTTTTCTTTAAGATGTTGAAAAGATCGTGGGTTGGCAAATGTTTGTTTGTTGGAGATCCCGATTTTATATCTATATTTTTGTTTGTTTTTATTTTTTTGAGTGTTTGATGAATTTAATTTGTACTTGTTATTATGATGAAAGCAGCTTTGCTGACTATCATCTCCATTAAGATGTTGTGGAGAGTGTTTGATAGACTTTTTGTTTCCCTCAGACCTTGTGCAGTGACATATGATATTTTTTATGTTACATTTGAATTTTGTCACAGGTCGTGCGTGTCATGTTTAATACAGCCTTTGGGACTATTATCTCTATTTAGATGTTGTTTTACATGTAGTTTCTTAAAGGCATCACATAGTATCAAATTCTATTTTTCTATATACAGGACAGTTTGTAGCAGACTGTATTACACCGGACTAAAGTAGACAGACTAGGATTTCCATTCAGATGTTGAAAAGCTTGTTAGTGAAACATTTTGTTCCTCTAAAAATCTGTAATACTATCAAATGATTTGGTATAATTTTACAATTTTTCAAAGATTTTACAAGAATTTTGTAAGTTTCATTTTATCTTTAATAAAAAAATGTTATGGAAAAAATATCGATTTTCCCATATTTATACTTAAATGATAACGACCAAGTAGGGTTTATTTAAATTCTTTTAAGAATTTCAAAATTTTACCTCAAAATTGTGACATTTTTCAAACTATAAAGTCTAATCACACCTTTCCCGCTGTACCCCGCAATCTACCATTAGTTGAGTTGTTATGAGTGTGATAGAAAAATGAAGAAAAAATAACAAGTAATGATATTAAAAAATGAATCCTTGTTTGACATAATTTCCTTTTCAAACTTCTTTAATCATATAACCTCCATTAAAGATATTTTTGTTAAAAATGCTATAAAAAATAGAACTCTCTGTTAAACTATATAAAACAAATGTTTACTCTAGTTTTAACACCGAAAAAAAAACAATTACTAATATCTCTAAATTTGTTGAATAATGTGTAAAAAATAAAAAATTATTTAATTGTAAAAAATATACATACACACTTCATACAAAACAAAAATCTAGTACCTTTCTTTTATTGAGAGAAAAACATAAAGTTAGAACAAAAATCTGACATAAAAGAAAACCAACAACTGTGTAAGTAAAATATAGCTAAAAAGTTAGTGGACAAAATAAAAATGTATATTAAAAATATGAAAAAAAAATATATAAAAAAAAAACTATAAAAAAATATAAAAAAAATAAAAATTATAAAAGCATTAAAAAATAAAACTAGTTAAAGCAAAAACAAGCATTGATACAAAACAAAAACATATACAAAAATTATATCGAAACCGTAATAATGTTGTGAATTTATAAAGATTTATGTGTATGATTTTCGAAAACTTCAAGTCTTTATAAAGACAGATGAATATTTTGAAAATAGTTAACTTTGTTTTTTTAATATTTCTTTGAAATTGAACAAGTTTTTTAATCATATATACTTTTTAAAAAAGAGTTTCTAAATTCTACGAATTTCAAAATTTTTAACCTATTTAGAATACGCCTCAAGCTCCGTATTCAGTTCTTGCCAAATTTTCGTAAGAAATTTTGTCATTTTTCTCTAGAAGAAAAATTTTGTTGCGCAGAGTTTCCACCTATCTTTGATTTACCTTACAAATATTTCATTTATAATTCCTCTACTCACTCCATTTTATTTTTAACGCATGTTCTGCCACGTTTGGTTGTTAAAATTATGGAAATGTCAAAATTCCGATCGCAAACAATAACACTGTGATAGTTTTTGGCAAAAAATTTCGTAAACAAAGCTGTAGAGTACGGTTTTTAGGAGGAATCGAACTGCATCATTAGCTTTTTGAGTTACAATTACGATTTCATATACATTACGGTTTTTTCTACTAACAGAGTGGATTTTTTTTTTAATTTTTCGATTTTGACCCGCTTTGACAACCCCCAACTTCTATTTGGTTGGTTGTAGAAGTAAACTCTCTTCACCGAAGTTATTCCAAATGTTTTGGGCTTCAATCTTTGAGAATAAAGTTTACCTGTAAAACCAGGTTTTTGGGGCAGAAAAGTAATTTTGCGACTTTTATTGAGTTTCCCGTTCACAAATTGTCGGTAATCAGATTCTTTCGTTAAATAAAAGAACGCCTTTCACTATACAATTATATTTATTTACTTATCTTCATTTTCATCATCCAACTCCACTTAATTATCAATTTCAATTAATTTTACTTATTTCTACACTGAAAAACATTTTTGTATAAAAACATTTTGTTTAATTGGATTTGAACCAAAGAAAAACATAAAAAACTACAAAAGAAAAAGTACAATGGCTTAAAAAACGTAATCTCGCTTACTTTTTTAAGGGCTAAACACCGTATTCAGTTCTTGCGAAATTTTCGTTAGCAATTTTGACATTTGTCTCTAAACGGAAAATGTTGAGTTACCACATATCCACGATTTGCCTTGCAAATATTTTATTTATAATTCATCTTCGCACTCCATTTTATTTTTAACGCATGTGGTATTACTTTTGTTTACTAAAATAATCGAAATGTCAAAATTCCAGTCCCTAGCAATTATCAAACAATTGTTTCCATACGAAATAGCTTTGGCGTAACAACCCTGTAATTGATTTTGCCTACGAAATTTTCGCAAAGAGCTGAGTACCAAGCAAATGAAAAGTGAGGGAAATTTTCATTTCATGGAATTTTCGTTATTTTTTACACTCTTACATCTTATGGCAACGAAAATTTCATAAAAACTTAATAGCGGGCTTTATGAAGAAAACAATATAATGAACAAAAAAGTACGGGTACTGTTGAAAACAGTACGTCTGGCAAGCCTACATATATTTTATATGAAACCGTAATTGTAACTCAAAAAACTAATGATACAGTTCGATTCCTCGCAACCGAATTAGGGTAAAACCGCTCTCTCGGGCCATGTCTCATTTTTCGACTTCCACAGTATTATCAAACAATTGTTTTCGTGTGAAATAACTTTAGCGTAACATACCTGTAATTGGGTTTGCCTACGAAATTTTCGCGAAAAGCTGAGTACCGAGCAAACAAAAAATTATCAAAATGTTCGATTCATGAAATTTTCGACATTTTTTATACACATACTTCTATGGCAACGAAAATTTCATAAAAATTTAATACCGGGCTTTAATTAGTAATACCGGCAAGTAGTCATTCTTGAATCTCTTTATCGCAGGCATCGTATCTAGTTCCCTTACTAACCCCAAAGTAATGCAATGAAGGGTCATCGGTAATTTCCGCTCACACTCTCTCTGTCTTATATTGTAAAAACTAAAAATCATTTAATAAAGTACTGAAGGTAGGATAGTCCTTCTTAAAACACAAAAACCCGTACTCAACTCGTATGAAATTTTGTCTCGCCACAAAAATTACTTGTATAAAATGTTACGAAAATTTCGCCCACTTTCAATTTGCTTAGAACTCAGCGCTAGGCGTAAATTATCGCTGCCAGATTAGCGATAACCTTGTTCTCTAATCTTTGCCGTTTACACCACCCAATTTGAGATTAAATTGATATTTCAGGTGGCAACTTTGTGCTTAGATCAATTTAGAGCAACCCCGTGCCCGATATCAAATTATCGAAGACGGCGTGAGAATACAAAAATTAAATTGGCGGCTCTTGGTTGTGCTAGTTTTGTACAAATTTGGGATGTTTTTGAAATAACTCAAGGTTTAAAATTGGATTAGTCGGTCACATCAGGCCGGGTCAATTACAGGGCGTAACAACCCTGTAATTGATTTCGCAAAGACCTGAGTAGCAAGTGAGTGAAATTTTATGTTCACGAAAGTTTCGTTAGGTTTTATACATGTACTTCTCATGCGAACGAACATTTCATAAAAACTGAATACAGTGCTTCAAAAGCGAGGTGATTACAGACAATTGCATAGCACCCAGCTATGTATGTAATCTTGTCGTAGAATTTTCACAGCATTGAGCTATGGTAAAGGAAGAACTATGCATAAAATTCTCATACATTAAAATGTATAAAACTGACTTTTTTGTTTTCTCATTCAGCTATAATTTTAAAAGTTATGAAGTTTTCGAAAATTTTAATACAAAAACCCCCGACGCTGATTTTGAAAATTTACCAAATTTCTTAATGCTATAAAGTTTGTTAATTAGAAATAAAACCAACAAAAAATGCTTATTATTGGAAGAAAATACAAAAATCTAAAAAAAATAACTAAAAGCTTCAACTATTAACTACAAATGTAAAATATATAAATAAATTATTAAAGAAAATTAAAAAAATAAAATAACAAAACTTAACAAAAATTCACAAATTCATGCAATCACCTGACAAAACGTCATTCCGAATCATTTATGTAAAAAGGTAATTAAATAATGTAAACAAAAACATAAAAAAATAAAACAGAAAATTAAAATAGATTTTAAAAAAATAATAAGGATTATAAATAATTAAACCTACTCTAGATTAGGCAACAAAATGCTGTTGTTTCTATATACAAATTGAAAAAATAAAATAAATATATATAAAATAAAAATAAAGTAACTGATGTAATTATTAAAACAACTGAAGAAAATAACACATTTCTTAAACTAAAGCATTTAACAAGCAGTTTAACAGGCAGTTTAAACTAAACAGAAAAAGGCTTAAGTTAAACTAGACATAACTATATAGACAGACAGACATACCCTCAACAAATTATATGAATCTATATTAAAATATATGCGAAATTTAACTAAACAAAACAAAAACAACAATTTAACAAGAAGTTTGCTAAACCAAACCTTAAACTCTACAACAACAATAAAAACTTGCTTAATTGTAGAAAATAAACGCTAAATTTACTAAACACCCTACGATTTTTGTAGTTAACTTTAAAGGAACATCATGAAATTCGTGTAGATATTGTGTAAATTGATTTGAAATGAAGAAAAAGAATAAAACTAATTAGAAATTGAGGAATAAATTAATGAAAAAAGCTTGCTTAGTTTTGAAAATTCTATAAAGAAAATTTTTAAAAATAATTTTTAAGGGAATTTTTCCCCCCGTTTATATGCCTTTGAAACACGCTAGTTTAAATAGTCTCGCTTGTCAGTATATCGCACGAATAAATTCATAAGTTTAACTTTTCAGTTTAACTTAAACGTGTAAAAACATTGGGATTCTATAAATAATAATCTGTAGTTAAGTTTTTAGTTAAACTTAAAAATATTAAAGTCGTGATCTGACTGCGCAGTTAACTTTTTAGTTAAACTTAAACCTGTAAAACCAGAAGTATAGTGTAAAATATAAGGTTCAGTTAAGCTTACGTCTGTTCTGACAAACATTAGTTTAAACTCAGCTTTATGTTTGTTCTTTATGATATTTGTCCAAAATGCCTACAGATTTGAATTTTCATTTACCTCGAACTTTTATGTGTTTGTTTTTTTTTCGTCAAAAATGCATACCAAAACTTAAAACTACAAATCGCCTGCATTAGGTTGTGAACTTCATTCAATTGACAATCGTTTAAACCCAAATCTAAAGAATTACAAAAAACAAAACAGGTATAAACGTAAATTTTTTTAACCAAAACTACTAAAAGAAAAACGAAACCAAGAGCTTCAAAATACAATATTTTGCCAACAGATTAACAATAATTGAAACAAATTTTAAAAAGACCTCTCAAAAATCTGAAGAACAAATGTAAAACCTGAGACTTCTTCTAAAAAAAAATGATAACTGAAACTTAAACCACAGTTCTGTGAAAGTTAGATAAAGCTAACCAGGGTTTAAGAAATCATATTTTGCGCTTAAACCGGTAATTAAATATAAAAAACCATCGTTATTTCAAAACAAAAAATTGAAAACCAATTTAAAGTCTAATTTATATATGAAATTTATATAGTTATGTTGTGGGGTTAACCACAGTTTATTAGGTCGTTTATGTTAGCAATTTCAAGGAAGCCACACACTATACCTTTTTGGATAATATGCGTGTTTTTTTATTTCCCGCTAAACTAATTTTTCGACGACTTTCTACGGGGTTAATGAATTAAAAAAAATATCGCTTAGCTCCCCATACAAAGTAATCGAAAAATTTGTTTAGCTTTTATGTCAATTTATTTTAAACTTTTACTTTAAACCGTTGCTAACAAAATATGGTAACACTGCATGCACCATAGAACAAGCTAAAGCTTCCAAGTAGTTGGTCACCAGTACTACAAATCGCAAGTCTAAGAGTCCAAACATCATATCACACGCTACAGGCGACGACGTGTTTTATACACAGGTTTCTTATGGCAGGGAAAAATCGTCACGAAAATCCGCTGCGGCTGTCGTCTCGCCTCTAGAATAAAATCTTTTCAAATTTATTGGCCGCGCTCTCACGAAATTTCTCAATTGAGAGAATGAAGCTGCACATTTTCATGAAAATCATAAGAGCAACCAACACATATGTGTGTACGATGGTACATGTGAATACAAAAGAAAATTAAAGAAAGGGGATCCAAATGGTATATTACTAAACACAATACAATAAAAGTAAACACAGAATTTTTAAAAATAGTAAAACAAATGTAAATCCTGTACAACAATAATATTACGTTTCCAAACTTTCAAACAAATTCCAGAAGAGCCGCAAATATATACGACGCAGAGAGAAAAAAATCAACTGAAGTCGCCAGACGCTCTCTCTCCCATTTTGTTTAGACACTAGAGACTTTTTCCGTCGTCATCTGAAGCGTGTCTGGTTCTACTTGGACTCTAACTAGCAGAATAAAATAAAAGAGTTTGTACTATAAATAACTAGAAACAAAATATGGCAACACTTCATGTTAACAACACTGCAGCCATAGACCAAAGATAATGTACAAGTAGAGAAGAAAAAATCACCGCAATGTGGCAACCCTCCTAGAAGAGACCAAAAAATCGAGTGAAGCGCCTCGTTTCTCTGCTCTCTCTATTACTCTCTTGGTTGATTATTTCAACACACTAGCAGTTTTCTGACGATGCTACAGTATCTAACTATAGAAATTCCACCCATGTTTATATAAAATTACATAAAGTACGTAAAAAGTATAATATAATCAAGGTATGAAGCGAGAGAGAAATGCGTTTGAGTGAATTGCGTTGACTATTTGGTTCTCTTCTCCGAGGGTTGCCACATTGCGGTGGTGTTTTCTTCTCTACTAGTACATCCTTTGTGCATAGATAAAATATGACAACAAAAGTATGTTTTCATATAGTAGTGCTAAAGGTCATGACTCATTAAGCGTGTGTTTTTTTTCGCGCTAAACTAATTTTTCGACGACTTTGGATGACTAACCGCTTAAAATCGCTGAATATCGCTTACATCCCCATACAAAGTGGTAGAGAAATTAGTTTAGCACGGAATAAAAAACAGGCTTGCTATCAGATTTAGTTTTTGGCATCACACTTACAACTTTAGCAAAAATGTGGCAACGTGGTCTTATCAAATGTTAGTTGTATATAAGACCATCACCAGATATTTTAGAGCTTTTTGGTTCCCTGGCCTTTTCCTACTTTATCAGTAGCGGAAGCCGATGACTCATCGTTTCCACGTTAATTTCTTCTATTACCATTAAATTATTAAAGTCAAGAAGTGATCCTATAGGCCGGTACTGCAGCGTCATATGTAACCTGAAATGAAGAAAGGGACCTAGTGTGTCTAGAAATCGATTTTCAGGTTTGGCCGATTCTGGCGGAGAGAAGTATACCAAATCGACTGGCAGGTGTTATCTCGAAACCCTGCTTTCACACACTGGGGATATTTCTCATATGTATTTATGTATCTTATTTATATTACTTGGGCGAAGCTTTTCAAGGTTTTTTGCATGCACTTGAATGTCACATGCAACGCAAGCATTTTGCACGCGTTATGAAAATTAAAAGTATAAACAAACTGTGAAATTATAAAAATAAACAATTTCGAAAAATCGTACGCATATGTAACTCATACGGTACAGAAAAACAATCATAAACTTAACGTGCCACATACTAATTCCAAAGTAAATGCAACAAATCACATAAAAGTCGAAACATATTTTTAAATAGTTTAAAGTCACCTTATAAACATTTCAACATTTTCTTTAATAACATTAACGAATAAATTAACTAACAAAATAGCAATTAACATTTTGAATACATCAGCTGTGTAGATTTTGTTCACAAGGCAAAAACTTTTGAGATCCACAACTTTTTAAGATTTGTTCAAAAAGTTCAAGTTTATTTTTTATTGCAAACAAATGTGAGTAATCGCATTTATGTAGCTGACACGTATTAACCAGAAAACCGATGTTTTTAAATAACCGGTTCTTTTGAAGTATGCAATAATTTTCATATTGTTGTCATCTACCTGTAAGCAAATTTTTTTTTTCAATTGGAATCATTTCTACATCAATCGTTTTCTTTGGAAGCAGTTGCTCAGACAGGTGTATTATAACTGATCTGTGTTTCACCGTGACTTCATTTCACGACACCGGTAGTGAGGAAAGTTTTGTTTCACAACCACTTCAAATGATACAAATATTCCTGCAAATATAATAAATTCATCACAATAATAATTGGCGAGTGAAATGCCAAAGTGAAATGATTTCACCTAATAGATTCTCGATATCACTTTTACGGTAAAGGCTCGCACTAAGTTCGTTCGCACGAAAAATATTAACAGCATGTTTCCTTATCTCCAACGAAAGCTTTCGTTCGTGTTCTAGGCGAAAGAAAGTTGATTTGGGTTTCACAATCTTGTCGTTGCAAGTCGAAACTTTTCAGTACAAATATTGGTTTCTCTATTTCGAATGTGCCGTCAGTTAGGAACAAACATGGAGTCTGGCGAACGAAAATGTCGTCTTATTTGAGTCGAATGCAAGTGACTGATTTTCGTTCGAGATTGAGAAACAGGCTACCAGCAACAGCATTTGTCACTGCCAAATTGGGTACCATTGATGCTAGGTCCGTTTGATTGGAAAAGGTATAGCAACATCAATTTTTTTCGCCGTGAAATTATGAAACAACAGACCCCAATTTGCGTATCTTTGATCTTAAGCTTTTTTAACAAAAAAATTTATATTTTTAAAAATCCAGTGAGAGCAGACAACATAAATAAGTGCCTCCTAGTATTTGATTGAGCGTTACAATTTTCTAATACTACGTTTACACGGTACATACGGCAATATCGATCATACAGCGATATCCCCGTGTCTCTGTTTATACGGCATTCAACAAATTGGCACAAAACTGCTTATGATTTATTTATCACAGGTTATAGCCGGTGATGTAGTTGTCATTGTAGGCAACAGCAACAGATAGTTTGTTCAAATGAGCTGTTTTAATGCTTCAACCTTTAATACTTATAGAGACATCTAGTAAATAACAGCTGTTCCCAAATATCGTGATATGTAGCGATAATCGTTCTAAACTTTCGTAACAAACTTGATATCGATCTAAAGCTTTTAGACGCGTAGTTTTTGACATATCGCGATATGATATCACGTAATTTTTTCTCATGTTACTGATATTTTGCGTGAACAACTAAGTAGTATAATAAGGCTTGTACTAAGTCTATTCATTTGGACAAGTCTAGAAACATAAATCTTATTCGCTGCAATATTTAAAAGTTGAGTTTGTTTTTGATCCTGGACATATGTTCATTTTAATAAATTAAGGGCGGATCAATAAGTTCGTGACTTTTTGAATGAAACAGTTTTAATTTTTTGCAAAAAAAAATGTATTTTTCAACATAATCTCCTTTTAGCTCAATACACTTAGTCCAACGTTTCTCCAATTTTTGTATCGCTTCCAAAAAATAGGATTTTTCGAGGCATTTGATTAAATTAGGCATTTGATTGATCAATAATTTCATCGCTGGAGCTAAATCTCTTTCCACCGAGCCATTTCTTTAGGTTTGGAAATAGGTAATAGTCACGGCGGGCTAAATCCGGCAAATATGGCGGATGAGTTACCAATTCGTAGCCCAATTAAACAACTCCAAACAATCCTTTGAAGTTGCCACACGATTACGTTTATGGTCAATTGAGAGCAAACGCAGCACCTATCTTGCAGACAGCATTCTTAAACCCAACTGATCATTTAAAATCGAAAGCACACTGCCATGTGAAATGTCTATGGCATCAACAATCTCACGCACTTTTACTCTTCGATCGGCCAACACATCGTGGATTTTTTCGACATTTTCGGGTGTATTGACCTCAATTGGCTGCCTAAAACATTCAGCGTCATTTGTACTTGTGCGACCACAACGAAAGTCAGTAAACCACTTGTTTACCACTGAAATCGATGGTGCAGAGTCCCCATAGTATTTATCAAGCTTTTCCTTGGTTAGATTGACGGTTTTTTTTTCGCAGAAAAAAAATTTTAATGAGCACTCGAAATTCACTTTTTTCCATTTAAAAAAAATGCACGAGGTCGTATGTTGGAACAGCTGTTAAACGCAAAGTAAATGACAGAACTTGCTCAAAATTTTACAGTAGTCTATTAACAGCTGCTACTTGATGGGAGCAGTGTTGCATTTTATATATCTACGAGGGAAGTTCGAAAAGTCACGGACTTATTGATCCGGCCTCGTATAAATTATATTTTCTCTTAGCATCATTTCCATGATACTCGATACATGTTGCTGATATTTCGCATATAAAGGCTGGTACTAAGCCTGTTGGAAAAAATTAAGCAACATCAGTTTTGTTTTTTGCCAGCAATAAATAAATGATGTCAACCGTATTTTACAGAGATCTTAAGTTTTAACAATTCACCTTTTTTGATAAACTGAATCAGAGTTCATAAAAATTTTAATTTTTTCCTGCAATTTGATTATGCACAACATTTTCCTTCGAAACATTCAAATGTTGCTCGATACATGTTGCTGATATTTCGCATGAACAACTAAGTACTGTAAAAAGGTTGGTACTAAGCCCGTTCTTTTGGACAAAATTAAGCAATATCCGTTCTGTTTGCTGCTAAATTTGCCGGCAACAAATAAATGAAGTCAACTATATTTTTCAGTGATTTTAAATGGTAAAAAAATCTCCTTTTCGAGAAATTGAATTAGAGAGAGAAAATTTTCCATTACTATTCAAGTAAAATATATACCAGCAACATGTATCGAGCAACATTTGAATGTATCTAAGAAAAAACTGTTCGACCAATCAATTTGTAGGAAGAAAGTAACAATGTTGTCAACGCTCAATCAATTTATAAAAAGAAAATCATGTAGAAAACCCTAAGCACGGAGATATATGTTGATATGTTGCTGGTCAACAACGCAGGAAGAACTTATGTTGCTCAATTTATTTCTTTCAAACGAAGTTAGTGTCAGCCTTCTGGGTTTCAGTGAAAGTAAAATGGTTATTTATTTCAATGAATTTGGCTTCTTACAGTGAATTCATTTCACCTTACGCAGGCAGGCGAATGTATTCAGTTTAATTTGTAAACAAATAATACAACTGGATGGGAAGAAAACGAGAATGATCAAATAATAAGGAACTAAATTAAAAAGTATTTTATACAAATCGGCAAATTATATATTCACTCCTGCTCTGTGTTTCACAGAAGAATTGAAATGAGAATTGTATCAAACAATTACATGAATAATTTTTCATTGAAGACAACTAATTGCTAGATGTCGCTACTCTGCACAGATGTTGCTGCAATTCATAAGTGAAATGACAACTCAGTACACAATTCCCATTACACTTAACGACAAAAACTAATCCACAGCTAAGGAATTTTAGAATAATAATGCATAAATCCACACACAAATCATCATATTAAGGCGAGACTTTCTTTAACATTGTTAAATATAATTTCAAGGTTTTTCTTAATTTTCAAGCAAGCTTTTAAGGTAAAACAAAAACACCATTCGATTCGGATTTTAGAACACATTTTTTTTTAGGTGAAAAGGAAAAGGAAAATAAAATATGGTTATATTGAATCAGCGAGCTATACAAGTTTATTTATATACATATATATAAAAATAAATATATATATATATTATTAACAGCTGTGTACATTAATTTAAAAAGAAACTTATATATATACATTCATATATATACGCATTGAAATAAAATCCCCAAAAATCGTTTATTAAAGCATAAATATATGTATACATATATATATGTATATATATAAATATAAATTAAAAAAAAACTATTATTCAGAAAAATATTATTATCATTATTAATTATTATAAAAATGCATTAGCATAGCAAAAAAGAGTAAATTTAAAAAAAAAACAATACTATATATACATACATAAACAAAAAAAGAGAAAAAACGCTGATTTATTATAAACAAACCAAATATAATTATTATTACTAATTATTTAAAATTAAATTGTTTATTTAACGGCTAAAGTAATATTGTCCTTAATATTTACATATACATTCAAAACAACAAGATGAGACACAAAAACCAAACATATTATTAATTATATTATAATTATTTAAAGAAAACAAAAAACCAAAGAAACCAACAAAAAGAATGATATTATAATGAAATGATAAAAAAAAGAAAAATAAAACAAAACAAACAAAAACATTAATAAAAATTGTTTTTAAAAAAATAAAAATAAATTGGTGTTTTTATTAGGTAAAGGTAAATTAAGGTTATACATATATATATGTCCTTTATTTGTTTAAACAAAATATAAAACAATATTACAAAATAAAGTTTAAATAAAAGGTACGCGAAGAACATAGGGCGTCAACGAATTCTCTCCATCTGTGGCAAGTGATTTAATTTGAATCCATGATAGACGAGTTTGTTTATATTCCTTCCACCGCACCGCTTCCAAGTATTTGGTGGTCTTCCTGGCCTTCAAAACCCCAGCGGGTTTCATTCAAGTGCCGCTCTTGCAATATCTGTTATTGGGCGCCTAAGTATATGACCGATCCAAGTCCATTCTCTTCTACGTATATTCAATTCAATAGGACTATTAGATGTAAAGTACTTTGCCAGAGTACTTCATTAGAAATTGCCTTGGGCTAGTAGATACGTAGAATTTGTCTCAGACAATGCTTGACAAACGTTTGGACCTTCTTCATTGTCAGCCTTGTCAAGCTCCAAGTAGTACAACCGTACAAACTTCACACTGCAATTGAATATTCACAATGTCGTCTTGGTCACAAGATATTTGGTGCCACCAAACAAAGGTACTAGTGACACACGGAGGAAGTCATAGAAACATTACGATAATAATTTGGTGAACAGAAAAATTGACTCTTCGAGCCAGTGAATTGACCACCTAAATCATGTGATATCACACCTCTAGACTTTATCCAATGGGGCTACCAAACTCTACATGAATACACTAGTGGTGGGTAACGCGTTGCGCTATTGCGCTGATACACTAAGAAAAGTGGTAGTAACGCAATTGCGTTACTATTGCGTCACAACTCAGTTTCAGCGCAAAGAGCATGCAGCGCAAATGGGTTGGAGCAATTAACCCAGTAACTCAAAGAGAGCATACAGGGCTAAGAAGCCTATAACGCAAAGAGAGCATAATAAAGACAAATCAGGGACGCTCGTGTTTTTAAATGAAATTCATTATTGAATTTCTAGCCGTGGAAATTTATTCAATTGAATAATTTTCAGTTATCAAATAAATTCAATAAAAACAATATTGTATATATTTTAATATATTTAAAAAATATTTAAAAAAAAAAATTAATAATATTATTATTATTTTAATAAATTATGAAAAAAATATTTAAAAAATTAATATTTCATAATTTTATTTAAAAAATATAAGTATTAATTATATTATTATTATTATTTTATTATTTTAAAATTATATTTTAGAATTTACTTTTCATGAAGAGTGTACTCGTTTTCTTAAATTTTAATATAGTGAATCATAAAAAACTTTAAATAATTTATTTTTCATTTCAGTCAACAATCTTTTAATTCTTTCGTTTAAAATATTATATATAAAAAATTATATGAAGCAGGCGACTCCCTATTGACGGCGCGCACAAGAAAAATCGCACGGATTTGTTTACATCGATCATTGAGGGTATCATTGAAGCAAATGCGCCATAGCGCATTGCGTTGATACCCAACACTGCGCTTGCGTTAGTGTATCAGCGCATCAAAATTGCCTGCGTTACCCACCACTAGAATACACCGGCTACGATTGCTGAATTGGAGCCAACATTACTCACGTCGTTCGCCATACATTACTCGAAATGGTTGAATCCATCATTCAAAATTGGATCCATAGAATGGACCGTACGGCCGCAGTGCAGCCAACATTTGAAAGAAATAATTTTAAAAAATAAATGTAAAGAATGGGTATTTTGTATAATAATAAAGATTACCCGAGAAAATTCAATTTTCTTTTTTTATTTTGAAAAAAATTTGTATGGATGAATCACCCTTTATTACAGTACAAATGTTTTTGCAACGTTTTAGCAACAATGTTTGGGCACAATTCTCCATAAGTAGCAGAGAATGCTGTTCTCCGCAACCAGTACTTAAAGACTGTATGTATATGATAGTGATGCAGGCTGTTAAATGTTTGGTATTTAATCCATTATTATTTGGGTTTTATTATTCTTTTTCAATATTTTATTTACTTATTATAATGATTTGTCAAAAATTTACAGTTGACGAAAGAAATGAGTTGCTGCAGCGAATGCGATGCAACGAAAATGACTTTTATGGAATTAATCCATGAAATTATCATACAACGCTGTTTTACTCCAAGTACTTCACTTACTACTTTTTTTCGCAACCATGCACAAACACATAGACGTAAAATTGGGAGGAATAAATAACAAATATCTTCTTCGTGGTTTTGTAAATTTTAAGGCCCGAACTATAAAAATTTCACGTGAAATTTTACAAAACTCCATACAAAAGAATATCAACGAAATTTTTCCGCACATGTAGTACCAAGTTGTTCGCACCAAATATAAACAACATTTTAATGTTGCTAAGAAAAATTGCAGCGACCAATCAAATTGCAGGAAGATATAGTATATACGATCACTGTTGTCTACTGTCGCTTAATTTCTGAACAAAAATTGATTTTTAATGTAAAGAAACTTAAAAGCAGATACAAATTTAATCGTCATCACCGATATGTTGCTGGCCCGTTTCACAGAGAAACAAATTGATGTTGCTCAATATTTTTCACGTGAAGGATTTTAGTTCACGGCTTTATACATAACAAATGAATTCTCTTAATTTGGATATTTCTGTCTTATAGTGGAAAAATCACAAACATATAAAATTATGAACTTTTAAATTTCCATATAAAAAATTTGAGAAAATGGTTTAAGGTGTAAAAAAAATGCAATTCAAAAAATTATTTATTTCAAATCTCTTTAAAAAAAATGTGCTAACAGGGTAAATAAATATATTTCCAACCGTTTAGCCGATTCGCAAACACTGCTCGCTATCATCCAACGACCACTACTATAATATTTAGAATTTGTATTGATTCAATTTTAATCAAATCATATTTAGACCAGTTTTACGCGTTCATTTGCATTCTAAACCAATATCAAGCAAGTGAGAACACCTGTTCGATCGAATAGGAAAACCAAAACAAAATTCTACAACACTTCTCCTCAGTATCATTTTAAATGTGCTAGTGCTAACACCATAAGAAACTTCGTAATCTAATAGAAATAAATACTAGAACGAAAATATTCCAGAAATGCCTCAGCCACTAACAAAATCCTGCTTAAGTGCCCACGATCAACAAGTATTGGATTCGATTTTTAATCCTCTGGAATTAACATCCTCTCTCCAACCACAACTCATAAATCCAGAATCCGCAGAACCACTAATCGATAATGATGATGACAATGATTGCCCATCAGAGTCATTAGAAACATCAAAGGCATTAGAAATGGAAGCTGTACGTTTGGTGGAAAATACTCATTTGGATTTAGCACTAAAGAAATTTGATGAAGCTCTTGAGTTAACCCCCAAACGGGCATCAATTTACAATAACAGAGCTCAAGCATTGCGTTTGGTGGGAAAAGATGAAGGTAGGTCTGAGGATTAATTGAAATAAAGGGATATTTGTTGGGAAATGATTTGTGACAGGTGGTGGAATTCGCTAGAACACAATTTACCACTATCTTAGCCACAAACCGCAATGGTGAATTAAAATTAAAAGGTGAATTTTGTTTTCAAACAGTAAGAGTATTCATGTGCTTATTCATTACTATTCACGCTAGCACAGTACTGTTTTGCTGAAGTGAAGGTTAGGTAGTTTGCAGCAGCAATAAAGAATTTAACTGCAGATATGTGTTGGGTTTTTATGTACAATTTATCAAACAAAATAAATGTAAAATTTATTTTCAATGAGAAATTTACTTCACAAAATTTGTGTTCAATGAGAAATGTCTACAAAGGTATCCTACGTGGGACACAAAAAAATTCTTTTTCACCGACTTTGGTTTCATACCTAGAGTTAACATTTTTTGTAAAAAATCGACCTAGATCGATACATTATCAATTATGTCATATCTACGATGTAATTTTATTCTTTAAAATATTTTAATAAATTCTTGCAGTTTCGAATGTTGTCCTCCAAAACAAATTTGATATCAGAACGCAAATATCCAGGGGGTTCCGATGAAACAGTTGTTCGACCTTGTACTTGTAAAATTCAACTAACCTGAATTTATAACTTTCCACTATGCAAGTGTTCGCAAAATGAGTTTTCGTTTGCATTTACTTTGGTGAAATTTTCAAAAGCAGCTTTGCAAACATCTGTGGGTAGATTTGAAATTTTGTTTGCTAGGAATCATGAGGATGCACTTGCAAAACTTTTTAATTTTTCAAAAACCATATCTCTATTTATAGAGATGTAGAATGGTCTTGAGCTTGAATAAGGAATCATGAGGATACAATTGCAAAACTTGCCTTTTTTCAAAAAACTATATCTCTATTTATAGAGATATAGAATGGTCTTGAGCTTGTATAAAAAAGTGCCAAAAATATATTTTTATAATTTGAATAATGAGGCTTTCAAAATACAATTTTATTTTTACAAATTTCAAAATTTACTTTCTCCAATCTAAAGATGAGTATCTACAATTTGGCCTGTGTTCATCTACTTTGCAGGAGATTTTGCGCAAAGATCTCGGTTTTACAAACATTAAGTCACAGCGAATTCGTGATGCCTAAAAATATTCTCCGTGTTCGTCTATACGTTCCCCTTAGATTATCCAGACTAGGTATTGTATAGTCTGAAGAATGTTGAAGTTTTATTCCTGCAAATTCGGTCTTGTGTGTAGAAGTTCCCGAAGCGTGGAATGCCCAATTAGGACACCCATGATACGGCTCCATTGGGGCTTTATCAACCCTCTTGTCTTGTTCGCCTTACTCACTTCCGTTTGATGCCATGGAAAGATTTCGCATTTTGCGTTGTCACAGTTCGCCATTATTTTTTAGTTTGCTCTGTCATATAGCCATTGCCACTGTCTACCGAATTTGATTGAAAACTTTAGCGGGCAATGTATACCCTGGCACGGATATGTGAGGTGATCTTGGTACTACAAATGCGTTTTCATTTTATGCGAATTGGTCAATAACAGATTTGGAATCCATAACTGACATTCACCATGAGAAAGCATTTCAGACTATTAAAGTTCGGAATTGGTGTACGTATGTATATTCCAAACGGTACCTCTAAATATAGAAAGCGCACAGCTGGGTGATTCCTTCAGAGGATGTAATAGGGAAATAAAACACTTGTTTATGGTAACATTTTATCTACGAATTAAGCTAGTCGTATCTGATTTTAAATAACCATCTGTGAGACAATGGGTTGCGTGCGCGAATGTTGTATAAGTACATGAGAATGCGGGTATTGGGCTAATACTGACAGCTTTTAATTTCTATCGGCAACGATCCCTACTCTTGGCAATGGCGACACTATCGATAAATTATACAATGAAAAGTTTCTCAAATCATTAACGTTCCGATTCGGTGTACAATCTACAGGTATTAAGTGAATCTAAAAATAGAAAACACATCTCACCGATTGTAAGAAGCTGTTCCTAATACCTAATACATGTAATGTAATAAAAAAAACTAAGCTTTTGTTGATACATAAACAAAATGGTTACCTATTACATCCCTTGAAGGACTTGGGGAGAGCTTCTCACAATCAGCGAGCAGTGTGCTTTCTAGTTTTTTACTCGCTGATTGAGACCTACAGTTTTTACACCGATTCCGTACGGTATTTTGAGAATCTTTTTCATGACTAAATACTCGATAGTATTGCCGTCACTATGCGAGGTGACCGCCTCCGAAGGATATTTAAGGTGGTCAGACCAGGGATCGAACCCATGATAGCATGTACAAGAGGCACGCACACTAACCATTCCACCACCGACGGCCACAATTTGTATTGTTACTGATAGTACATAAGTGATATAAAATCTTATCTGATTCAAAAGGGTTCACTTATATTAATTGAATACAATCATTCCATAACCATATTCAATTCAATTCATAATTCTTCCCTTCTTAAAATTTCAGACGCATTTGCGGATCTCAACAAGGCCATCGATTTTGGAACTACTCAGCTCAAAACTAAATGTCATGCTCTATGTCAACGTGGTGTTCTCTACAGGAAACAGGAGAAACTCGATAATGCTCGTGCGGATTTTGAAGAGGCAGCAAAAATGGGTAGTCAATTTGCCAAGACTCAATTGGTGGAAATTAATCCCTTCGCAGCGCTTTGTAATCAAATGTTAAGGCAGGCATTTGAACAATTAAAATAAACATTTGTTTTAAATAAACCTAAAGATAAATGATTAAATTTAAATATGTTTTAATATTTATATAATTTCGCAGCTTGTATACATACTTTCTCAATTTTATAAAAAATTCAGAAAAGTTTTTTTAATTTTCTTGCAAATGCAGTCTTGAGCATTTTAATTACACTATACTTAAATGTTATTGCCCCACTGTGTAGCTATTGTTGACAAAAAGGATGTACAGGTAGAGAAGAAAAAAACCCCGCAATTTGGCAACCCTAGTAGAAGAGAACCAAAAAAGTCGACGCGATTCACTCAAACGCATTTCTTTCCCGCGTCATAACTTGATTATTTCTTACTTTTTACATACTTTGTGTAATTTTATTTAAATATGGTTGGAATTTCTATAGTTAGATAGAATAACCTCATCAGAAAACTGGTCGTGTATTTAAATATTCAACGAAGAGAGTAAGAGAGCGAGCATAGAAACGACACGCTTCACTCGTTTTCTTTGTTGGCATTCCACTCCATGAGTAAATTTTCTTCTCTATACAATAGTTGCTTTGTGTTGTTGAAAAGTTGAGTTGATAGGCGGAAAACGGAAACATCATTGCCAGCTACGAACGCAGTTAAGTTAAAGCTGGTAACACTATTGGTGTTTTGGTTTGTGTCTCCGATACGATTAACATTCTTGCAAAGGGGTATTTAAATAAAAACCCATAGATGGTGAAAGATAGGTGGTGGATTTGAAAGTAACGGGAAATTTTATGGATGGCGCCGGAGTGGTGGATATGGATATGTCAACAAATATCGAAAGCAATATGATTTTTCTATTATTTATATTCTATTTACAAATTTAAACAACAGAATACGAAACAAATACAATATTTTTGTGGCATGTACATTAGTGGTAAGTCGTTCTACGTTTGAAAATATGTTTGGAGGATTACACACCTCCAGCGCTACAAAAAAAGTGTCAACGAAATGGAGCATACTATGGAGCTTCGCGCGCAGCACGAGGTAAGGTACTTTCAGACATACAAAGATCGCTTAGCAGATCCACTGCGTTTAAGTGTTTGTCCACAAATAGGTCATGAGAAGAAATACCAGTGATTCGACCCATTTTCCTCAAACTATCCTAACCTAGGGAAATTTTACAAGTCATCAGGTCAAGAGTTGCAGATCTTCAATGATCTTAAACTTGGTCGATGCAAGCCTGTTTGTAGTTACTATCGATTACCTTTGTATGGGTTTGTAATTGTATTACAGTCATTTCCGATACCAAAATTAGAATACAATTGCTGTTGTTCGCTTCACTATCTCTTTGTACCTACTGCTTACAAAGGACAATTCATTCGTCCGCTTTAGATCCGAATGTCTGATGACAATGGACACGGCTGACATAAGATCATGGTAATACTAATGTTTACATGTTTCCTAAAGAGTCAAACGACCATAAGCACTTCCTGACCACCTTTTTTGCTTCCTTAATGCCCAAAAATATTGTGGAAATACGAAGAATAATATGTCGATATAATTCCGTTATAACAAACGATTATCATATATCATTTGAATTAGTCTCGTGTTGAAATCGATCATCATTGATTTACAACTTGCAACAAGTATTAAAAAATACAAATTTCATTATAAAGGAACAAAAAACTACCCAGGAGGAAGACGAAATGAAGACCAGAAAACCTGTCGAATTTCATTAAAAACGAATGAACATTGAGCAAAATGGGGCAATGCAAGTGACTCGGCGGTTGCAAGGTGCGTTTTCGTCGATGCTTTATGATGATGCACTTTGTTTATAAACGCGAGATATACTATTGGCAGGCAGCGGTGGCAGCAACAGTTGCAGTAAGTGGCACGTGGTTAACAGCAAAACTCGCACTCAAAAAACGTACGATTTTGTGCCAATTTTAAGGCCAAAACAAAGCAACTGTTGCTGCCATAGAGGATTTGTTGGCCGCTTTTCAGCTGATGTTTGTTGGTGCTTGACCCAACAGGCAAAGCCAAAGGGTTCATTTGATGGGCACTTTACACAGCCAGAGTTGAAAAAGTCATGGAACCCTTCTTTGTTTGATGGAATTAAAAGCCAATACTATTTTTTGGCAAACAAATTCGAACGGTACAAAACCGCATTAACAAATAAAAAGATTAAATTGAAGACGATTTATTCTCAACTCAAGTTTTTGGAGGGGAGATTTTTATTGTATTTTGCCTGATCCTTTATGCAAAACCAAAAACCTGCAAACGTTCAAACATAAGTTTATTATTGGTAGAAACAGCACAAAAAAATGAAAGTGGTTTTCCCTTTTTTCTGCATTTTGGTATCTGGCGCAAATGATTGGGGCATGTGTTGCTGTTATCCGTTTTACAAGTAATTCCTTACAAAACGGGGATGTAATGATCGTGTGTATAGGGTATAGCAATGAAAACATGAAAAGAACTTGTAATAGGTATTCGGCGAATTGGAAAACATGTTACAGTTTCAAAACTTTTCAAACTTTTCTATAAAAAAAAAGTTTCGTAAAGAAGAGTTAAAGTTCCTTTGACTAATTGTATAAATATTTTAAAGCCGTTCAACCTTTCGTATAGAAGTATTGACTTCCATTTTCGTATACAAATATGATAGGGGATAGAAAGGGGATGGAGCCTAAACCTTCAGAAAAGTTGAAGCGCCAATTTTCCTTTTAAGACAAATAGAAGCAGCAACATTTCTCTAAGAAAAGTTGAGGCACCAACTATACAAATCAAAAATGTTAAGGGCCCATACGAAAGTTGTGCAACCAACTATTCTATTCAAAAAGTTACGACACCAACTTTTTCATACGAAAATTTAAAGCTCCAACATTTTTATGCGAAATGTTGGTTAAACTTTTCTTACACTCAAAAAAAGATAACTACATTTAAATCCAAATGAACTTAAATTAAGGAGAAATGAAACTTCGTATAAATCCAAAAATTTTTGAATTCAAATTAATATCCTTATATTATTTAGATTTTGGGAAGCATATGTCCTTAAACCGAGAAAATATTTCATTAAATAAAGATCAAATTTCCTTAAATTCAGCGCACCCGTTTCTTTTAATATGTACACGCTGAAAAATAAAGGCCCCAGCAACATATTGCAGGAAACATGTACATGTTTTCAAACATTGTTTTAATGAATTGAAAATCTTGAGCTTTTTTGTTTCTTTTTCAAACATGCTATATTGAATAGCAAACACAATGTGTTTGGGCACAACTATAGTATATTTGCGACAAGCTACAAACACGTTATATTTGCATCCAAACATTAAAAAAGGCAGATTTTTCAGCGGGTAAATTTTTCCAGGGTTGCCAGATCGTCACTTTTTGTGCTGTTTTAGCTCATTATTTTGGTCAGGGATGCTTTTTGACTTACTTACTTACTTAGGTGGCCTCAAACAACCCAGACGGCTCAAGGGCCTTACAAAATGAGGATAACATGTTTCTCCAAACGGCTGGATCTTCAGCTTTTCTACTCCAGTTGGTAACACCAAGATTTCGCACTCAATATTCCACCTGGTCTATCCAGCGAAGTCTTGGTCATCGAATTTTCGAGTACGTCTTCGAACACCTTTCGCTCGGATTCATTCTGATCTCTTCTACTGACATGGCCTAGCTAGAGAAAACTATGTCGGTGTCGGGATACAGATTATGCAGCTCGTGTTTCATCCATACCCGCCATTTTCTATTATAGGACCGTATATTTTTCCGATCATTTTTCTGTCGAAGAGTATCAATGTTGTTTCATCAGCATGCGATTTGACTCAGGATGCTGCGCCATAAAGCACGATAGTTTGTACGAGAGTCTGATAGAGTTCGATCTTCGTTTCTCGAGAGAGGGTCTTATCTCTGAAGTGCTTGCTTAGCTCGAAATAAGAACAGTTTGCAAGCACAATTCTCCGCTCGATTTCTAGGCTGACGTTATTGGTTATAATGGTTATCAACATTCATCCTTTTATCCAATTGGGTGGATGTTCTGCTTGTCGAAACCATTAATTTTGTCTTGTCCTTCTTTACTGCCAAACCCACTTTTGTTGATTCCTTCTCAAATCTCGAAAATTCTGCAGTAACTTCTTGATGATTTAGCCCAATGATGTCTAAATCATCAGCATACGTGAACAGCATGTGACTTTTGTTGCTGATAGTTTTACTCGTGTTGACTGCAACTTTTCTCACGATGATCTCAATTAATATATTGAAGGGATCGCATAATAGGGTGTCGAACTGCTTGAGGCCTCGCCTCGTTCTAAATAGGTCGGTGAAATTGTTATCAGTTTATAGGGAGGATTTCGTGTCGGTCAGAGTCATTCTACAAAGCCGTCTCAGCTTAGCAGGAATACCAAGCTCCGATATAGCATGCTACAGTTTCCCCGTGTCGGGATATAGAAGGCAGCCATATAATCTGCAAAGAGGTCGTAGGTGTTGATTTGACCTTCGTGGTGTTTCTCCAGGACTATTCGTAATGTGAATATAATTTTTTTAGTTGGTTGTAAATGTATATTTATATTGGAATTATAATAAACAATATATATATGATATTGAGTTTAAAAAAAATAATTTGATTCTAAATATGGGCATTTCCACAGAAAAGTCCACCTTTCGTCACATCACGTCACCCTCGTTAATTGCTTATATTTTAAGACCTGATGGTTAGACTGTTTTTTCATCTGTTATTAAATATAGAGCTTCTTACATTCTGTATTTAGTAAAAGAATAGAAAACAATCGAACTTCATGGTCCTAAAATATAAACAATTTACGATGGTGACGTGATGCGACATAGGGTGGCACTTTCTGTGGAAATGCCCATATTATTATGTTTAGGAGGAAACACGCATATGCTTCCATGTAAGTAACCGCTGATTTGGGAGGAAACACAAATATGTTTCCACGTAAGTATGTGGATGTTTTGGGACGAAACACACATATGGTTTCACGTAAATGCATGCACGTTTTCAATTAAAGATTTTAATATTTGCATTTAAATACGAGTATAAGTGAGTTTGGGATTTGCAAATATATGAATGTTTGTAGCGTGTTCAAAACATATACAAAATTCCTGCAGAATGTGTTTGGGGAATATGATAAAGATACCGTTTTTTCAACCTGTACGGGCCATTGATACATTCCGACGATATGCCGCACCAAACAGTGCACTTACTAGGGTGTAATTGTCGTTGATGACAATGATGAGTAATTGTCTACTATTTAATTCTCCGTCGCCCATATCCTACAGTTTAGCTTATTTACGAACCCATTTAATTGGAAATGGGCTTCAGCGCTCATTATCAAATTTTGAATAAATTCAGGACTTTCTTCTGCTTTATGCCGGAATAAATTCCAGAATCAAGCCGCTGCTGGCGGTTTGTTGGCTTCAATTCTTGCACAAGCTGAACTTTTTATATGAACATACGTAATATATGCCAAATTCTCTGCAGCAATCTTCGTGATATTCCAAGTTGTGCCGAACGTCTCATTGTTGATGTTTCTCCACTTTATTGAATACTCTTCCGTAAGTTTTCCGGCACCAGGAAGATTCCTTACAGCGCCTTCACGCTGAAAAATCGTTCGTTTTTTGTAGTTTGGATGCAAATATAACGTCTGTTTGGAGCTTGTCGCAAATATAATATACTTGTATGCAAACACATTTTGTTTCCTATTCAATATTACATGTTTGAAACACTATGATTAATATGTTATAATATATGTGTTTGTGACCCAAATATATATGTGTTTGTGATACAAATACAGCTGTGTTTCTTGCACTGTTTACGCTCTCTTGAGACCAAGAGGCTAAAAGAGAGACAACCAGAGAGTCTATCTTGTAAGTGTGTAGCTGTATTTTTGCATTATTCTCTCAATCAGTGATTCATAAATATTCCTGATTGAAATCAGAAGGAATGAATGAAGATCCAGATGAAGTCAGGCTTTCTTACTTTAGCTGATGTATTGACTTTTAGTTTCATGTATTCATTCGTCAACGGTTCAATGAATAAGAAAACCGCTTGATCAGTAGGAAAAATAATAAACGAAGGCCCGGACGGTTAAATGGTTTGTGATGTTATGTATGTGTGCTACCAACGTGGTGAACGATTTTGAGGAAAGAAACTGGAAAAGCTAACAATTTCAACCCCTTTGTCTTGCCGAGCCTTTACTGAGAAAATCGGAACGGCAGTTCATTTGTGAAATATAATTTTAAAAAACCCAAGTAATTAATACACGCTTGGCTTGCATGAACTAGGTATGTATATAAGTATATTGTTTGTCCACCAAGTGATAACCAGCGCATACTTAAAACCTTCTAAAAACAAAAAAGTGAGAGACAACAAAGAAAGCAGAAGCAAAAGAGCAGAGAGCAGCAGATTCCCATTTCATGAAAAGAAACAAATAATGCAATCAATGCAAGTAAATGTAAAAAGGGCTGTTTTTATTTTTTATAAATGTGAAGTTTTAAAATTAATTATAATAAATAATACATATATATTAAATTCAAAGAATAATTCGTTTCTAAATGTTATTATGTTTGGGAGCAAATACGCATATGTTTCCATGTAAGTCTATGGAGGTTTGGGGGAAACACGAGAATGCTCTACGTAAGTATATGGATGTTTGGGATGAAGAACGCATATGTGTCCACGTAAAAGCATTTAACTACACGCAAGTTTGAGACTTGCAAACATATGAATGTTTGAATCGTATTCAAAATATATACATGGTTACTGCAGAATATGTTTGGGAGAATATGTTACAGAGGCCGATGTTTTTCACCGTGTTGTTGTCGAAAATTTGCCACCAGACGGTCTATTGTTGGCTCTGTGGGGCCACTAAGAGTATTAAAATGTCGATAATGTGTACGGTGAGTTAAAATAATGGACCGTTGGTTTGAAAAATAAAGTTCAATTATTTTTGTTCATTATTCGTTTGTGTATTGCTTCGTTTTAAATTCTCAAAGTTTTTTTTACAAAATAATGAAATATGATTAATAAAAAAATAAAAAATTTATAAAGAATTCAAACTATAGCGTTCATTTTGAGCCACCCTGTGCAACTATAAAGTCAATTTTAATATTTGGATTAATTTTTAGTCCTACACGAACTTAAAATCTTTACGTCTGTGTAATTAATTGTCAAAGTTTTGTACACTAAGTTTTAACGAAACCGTATTAAGTAACATTTTCCTCAAATTTACGAAAATTGTATTAATTCTGACTAACTTTGCCCTAGAAAAGTTAGGGAATTTTGTTATATTATTTTGATTCCGTACTATTTTTCCGTGTACTCGTTTATATTTGTGACAAGCTACAAACATGATATATTTGCATCCAAACAGCAACAAAAAAGACCGATTCTTCAGTGTGTACTAAAACAAATGGACTACAATTGAGAAAATATTTTTAACTAGATTTAAGGAAGTTTTGAACAATTTGTTTCTAAGAATGAAGAATAATGAAGTTCTGAACTCAAATTTGGGAACTCATTTTTTCTGAGTGTAGTGAAAAGTAAGTAGCTAGACTTTTCTATATGATAAAACTCGTACTACCAACATTTTGTATGGAATCCTTTAAATCTTTTTGAATATTTATGCCATACTTAGGGTATGTGAACTACATGGCATACTCGTATGATGGATCATGCCATCTCATCGACACCACAGCTCTGGCGGCCAGTGCTGTATGCATCATAATGAATTGGTGAAGTGTGTGCGGTTTAGTATTGAAAATGAAATCGAAAAAAAGTTATTGGCACGCTTCTGTATTAACTTGTAAATGTTGAATGTTTTAAAATCTACAAACCGACAATTCAAAATTTCTGCTGTTGTACACGAAACTCTACCACAAACTGTATTAAGCCAAATGTTAAATCTTTAGACATATTTTTCTTTTGCATTCCATTCCAAAACTTATAAATCTAAATCTGTTGCAGACGTAAAGGAGCAAAAGCGATCAAACAACAACAAGAGCTGTGTTAAAAACAATACCAAAACACTTACTTAACCTCAAGGAACATCATCTGTAGCCTAAATGTTACCTTAGGTTTGGTTTTCTTCTTCTTTTTTTATTTTGTACTCCAGGGTTGCGGTTAACTGTAAGCACTTGAGTTTGAGCCTGGCGTTGGATTTGTCTCTGTTTCTGTCTTGGCTCAAGCAGCAGCAGGTGCTTTGGGTTTTTATAGTGTGTGGCCAAAAAAAGTGAACAAAAAAATTGTAATGATGAACAAATTTGAAGCAGGATCCTGAAAAACTCTACTCTGCATAAAGCAAAACGTAAACTCATACAGGCTTTGAGCTCAATCTTGCGCATATGCTCATGATTGTAAATGTGTTAAAGAAAGAAATGATATTAAATCTTTACTGAGAGAACTCGAAATTGCGACATTTATGGTTCACTGGATTGGCCCAGTTTTGAGCAACAGCATTTATTCAGGATATTTAGTTAAATCTAGGACGAGGTTTTGAATCTGGACTGAAGTTAGCGAAAATTAGTTAAAATTCATAGTTTTGTTGTAGCACAAGAATTTCTCATATATTAGGGTTTAATTTACCACCACAACGTATGCTTGGACCGAAGTTTAAATGTCGCTTGTTCTAATTTCTATGCCGCTTCCATAAAACCTAATTATCCTTACAAATGTTTTGAATTATTGCCCGCATTCAGTTCTTCTGAAATTTTCATTGCAAAGCAAAACGTCGCACTGTTTTCATTTTCCTGGTACTCATCTCTTTGCGTGAATTTCGTAAGCGATAGCAATTACAGGGTTGTTACACTCTATCCCTTTTTGTTTCCCACAGAGGCCATGTGGTTTATGTTTCAGAGTCAGCGATATTTCTACTCACAAAATCCAGAATTTACTATCTTTGGGTAAAATTCAAGATTGGAACACATGTCTTACATTTCGGATTTCTTTATAGAACTCCTAATGCGGGAAGGGAGGCATCCTTTAATGGCTTTGACAGCCTTTCCGATTCCATTTCTGAGATATTGGAGAATTATCGAGTTGTTGCTGGTTCTTCAATGTCCATAATTCCTCTTGGTTAACGCATTCTAGTCATACAATACGTTGAGCTCTTCGCCGCGCGTAATGACTTATGATGAACCGACGCACATTCCGTGTGTTCCAGGGCACATCCAAAATTTACTTGACGCTTGCATATCTTGGTAATTCGGAACACTGTATTATTTCAGCGTCCTTTCCGTATTTAGCTCTTCGTCTCGCTTCAAACAATGTGGACAATTTTTATCTACGAAGAGGCATGTTGGGCTGAGCTCAACAACTTTTATCATCATTTTAACTGGAAGGTTTACTTTCTGGACAATGACATAGATGCTGCTGCTGAAATGATCGAGAAGATAATTTTGATTGTTATGAATTCATTCATCCCGACGAAAATTATTTCGTTTAAAACATCGAAAAACAATTGGTGTAACGGGATCTGCAAGAATACTGTCAGATCCAAAGAGGACGCGTTCAGAGACTGGCATTCTAACAAAAACGTAAATACTGAACTGCTACGCAAACAGGTAAGATCCAAGTGTGCCAAAGTACTCCTTTACGAACAGCATATTCGTGCTAAAGTCCTTTCTTTTCCTAGAGGAAGTAAGAGCTTTTGGTCATTTGCAAGAAGAGTAAAGGACAGTTCTTCCTTTATCCCAACTCCTGTTAAAGATGACATAACATTCACTGAACTGGTTGAAAAAGCTAACCGCCTTCCTGAAATTTTTGCAAGGAGTTCTTCCTTGCCGCATAGCAATCAACCACTCCCCATGATCAATTACGTATGCCCAAGATATTTTTTCGAATGCGAGCAGCTAAAAAGGCTCTTGCGAATCTCGTCCTAAATAAATCACTGGGCCAAGATGGCAAATCTGCACTGGTATTGAGTAGGTGCTCTTCGACGCTGGCACGTCCAATGCGCAACCTTTTCAACCTTGCATAGCGTGCGGGAGTCTTCCTGGCGCGTTGGAAGGTTTCTAAATCCCTTAAAAAATGTGATGCAAGCAACCCTGCAAATTACCGCCCAATTGCATTTTGTTCTGCGCTCTCGAAAGTTATGGAGAGCATGGTTAACCACCATCTTGTGAAATAGCTTGGGTCCAATGACCTTCTTAATGATCAGCAGTATGGCTTCCGTAGAATAAGATCTACTGGATACCTGATGGCGTTCCTTTCGGAACAGTGGAGTTGATCCATCCACCGGCTTAGTGAGAGTAAGGTAGCGGCACTTGATTTCCAAGGCCTTTGACAGAGTTTGGCACGATGTAGTCTTGTCAAAGCTCGCTACTTTTGGTGTCGGTGCTAACTTCACTCGATTTATATCGAGTTTTCTCGGAGATCGCATTATACGAGTTGTTGTAGACGGGGTTTCACCCGACGAGCATAAATTGACTGCAGGTGTACCACAGGGCTCTCTGTTCTTTCTCCTTTTCTTCTTCTTATTTTCATTGACGATCTCCTGGGTCAGACTGTGAATCCAATCTACTATATTGCGGATGACAAGGTTAGGCCATGTTATCAGAATGGACAAAGATGAGCCAGCGCGAAAGGTTTTCGATAACGTACCCGATGGAAGCAGGAAAAGAGGACGACCAAGACTCCGATGGAAATACCAGACTGAAGAATCCTTCCGTATCCTTGGTGTTAGCAACTGGCGAGAAAAGGCGAATGATAGATCCAGTTGAAGAAATATGTTAATATTTGTTTAATATGTTTGTTTCATTAATTTGTGTAATACCTCTGACCTCAGGAGGTTGTAAAATAGTCAATAAATGTACAAAATACCTCTAATTCGGTTGTGATGACCTCTAATTCGGTTGTGATGACCTCTTATTCGGTTGAGACAACCTCTAATTCGGTTGACATAACCTCTAATTCGACTGTGACGACCTCTAGTACGGTTGTGATAACCTCTACATTCGGTTACGGCTCATTCGGCTGCCTCAACGGAATTTTTCTTTGAGTGTTGGTGGGTTCGCAGTCATGATTCAATTTTTGAAAAAAAAATTAAATGCAGATTTTTTCCAGTGCTTTAATTTTTCTGACATCAAATTGAACACAGGTACCATGACTACAAGTCTCACCGTCTATCCATCGGTATAGACCAGGCATTGCGGTAAAACGAACAACATTTTAAGAGTAGGATTTGCCTATCCTTCTCGTTGAATGAAGAGACAAACAACCCAAGAGAGACATCAGTGGATGTACTCATACACATGTAAGTTTATATAGTTATAGCAAATTATTCAAATTTTGGGGTAAATGAAAATCTGTTTACAACAATGCAAATAACTATTAGGGTAAACATTTTTATTTGCGGGAATCACTGCAACTGTTGTAGTGAACGTTGAGTAAATGTAGCAAGAAAATAATTAGCAGCTAACAACCTCTAAACTTTGTGTCGTAAATCTACATGTTATCAAAACTACAGCGCTTTTGCCTATGCCATCCCTTTTCCACTCTAAATTATACCGCTCCAACCTTAAGTATATATAAATGTACCTAACAATGCTTAACAATTTTAATGACATACAATTTCCAATACTCCTAGGTACTTAATTATTACAATGCGATTTAAATCCCAACCGGGGACATAAGGTTTACATGTATCAATTTGTACGCAAACATATTGTGTTGATATTGAGGCGACTCTTCAACTGCTGGACAAACAATGGGCATTTCACAAAAACCATTCCAATAGATAGCAATGAAAAAATAAATACTCGTAAAAGGAATCGAATTGAATGAAAAGTAGCGTCAGTTGTTTGGTCAAAAGGACATACAAACACACGTCTATGCACACAAACACTGACACTACTCATCCAAACTCGCAGTCAAGAATATGTTGCGATGCGCTGATCCTGATCGGCCATCCTTTCCACATCATAAAAACTGGCAACATGTGTTGCAAGTACAATATTCTACTCAATCACTCAATAAAGCAACGGAGCAGAAGAAACAAAAATAAAAACTAAATTCATTTTTCAAAAGGTTCAATATCCGAAAAAGCGCAAACAGTTGTTTCCAACAAACACACACAAAAAAATTGTTTAAGAAAAAGGATTTTTTCCAAAAGTGACTATGTGGGAGCAGACCGGAATTGTAATTTGAGCACAATCTTATACGGTCGATGAGAGATTGATATCTTTGAAATTACTTCCTTCCGTTGGGAGGAAACTAATTTGAAATTTGTTTAAAGATCACAGAGAAAATCTTAAAGCGTTTCCCCAAAATGTTAACATAACTTTCATTTAATATTTCATCTCACTTAATCAAGTTGCTCTAATCAAATATCACAGGATTCCTTTACCTGCTGAACTCCCTGTCCATCACCATCTCCCTCTCTATCTCTCTCTCTCTCTCTCTATCTGTTCAACTTTTCTTAAATACTTCGTTTCACTTCATTTCCAAAATATTGTTACCTGGTCGCGTGCCTTCTGTCGTCATTTAAGGGTTTCTTATGTAGCCTTAAAGGAGATCTCTCTTCGGTTGAGGGATTTCCTCTTTTTTTCTCAGTTTGTTCATTTACAGTTGTGCCTCTTTTTTGTTGTTGCCATTGTTCTCGTAGTCATCCTTTTTGTGGTTATTATCCTTGTAAGATTTGCTGTCATTGACTTTGACTTTTTGGTATTTTGAAAACATATGACGCTTACAATTATTACGGATTTTGTTTTGGTTTCCGTGGGTATATTTTGAAGATCCTTTGCTGTTGAGGGATTAGAACACTTCAAAACTCTCATTGTATTTGAAAATTGTATAATATTTTTCAAAGATTTAAAATTCTTTTTAAAAGTGTAATAATCTTAGGACATAGAAATTATACAATTTTAAATTCAAATAAAATCAGAGAACCAAATTAATGCAAATTCGCGGAATTGTTGCAGTGCATCCAAATTGATATTTAAAGCATGAATTGAAGTTTACAAAGGTAAACCGAACAAAGTCGTCACCTCGACGACTAGCTTCATCAAAAATCAACTAAAGATTACAATTCACAGCCGCAATGTAAAAAAGTCATTGCCATAACGAAGAGTTTCGTACTTACGACGATTTTGTCGTTGTAAAGAATATTTACGTTGTGTCGATGAAAACATAGGTTAACTCACTTTTGAAAAAAAAAATTTTCCGCCAAAACACAATAATTTCTTGCCATGAAATTGGCTCTGTCTGAACAATACAAAGGTCAGTAATTGCATCAGTTTTACGCCGATTCCGATTATTGAGTCTTAAAAAACTGTTGCTGATTTTAAGAATATTTTCCTAATCCTATCTGGAGATGTGCAGATTGGTTGAAGGTATGATATCCTAAATCTGATTTTAACTTCAGACTCCTTTAAGTGATAGCCTGAAGACTTACAGATTTCGGAGCAATACATACTATATTGGGCAAGTAATAATAGGGAATGTGTCCAATGCTCTTTGTAGCAATTCCTTTAAATATTTTCCCAAGTACACTCACAGAATTAATTGATTGAAGAGATATTGTACCAACTTTAAAATCAGCTGTTGCCACCGAATTTAGTCCCCACAACTGAAATGAGGTTGAAACAACCTTGTTTCATAATTGATTCGCTTATATCACCTGAATTTCCGACAATATTCGTTCTATCAACTAAATTTTCTATAACTTCGGGTGTTTAAACCGAACTTGGAATCAATTCGGTGACAACAACCGAATTTGGAATCTAATCGTTCGCAATGATCGAATTTGTAATTCATTCGGTTGCAACAACCGAATTTATGAGAAATGAGGTTGCTGCAACCGAATTTTCATGAATTCTGTTCCCAACATACTCGCACATCTGTGACAAGATTCCCGTCCTTAGCTCTACCAAATGAGTCTCATTCTTCTTTCTGTAATTCTTGTGTAATTTGCTCACTCGCGTCCTTCCTCCACAACCGTTTTTCTTCTTAAACAAACGGGTTTCCGCCCTCCTATTCTCCTTATATCGCTCTGTTACTGCTCGCGTTGCAACTGACTGATGCATGGCCATACGTGCAGCGTTCTTTTCATCACTTGCCATGCGACACTCTTCATCGTACCATGGTTTGTCTTCAAGCGGATTTTCATTAGCAAGTACAGCCTCTGCAGCAGTTTCCATAGAGTGGGAAATGTACCTCCACTGCGCTTCAGGATCATGAGCGTTCTACGCCAGCATCTGATTGGAGTTTTCTGCATAGGCTGTGGCAATCTCTGGTAATTGCAACTTTACAATGTCCAGCTTTCTATATGTCTGGTTTCGTACGACTTTTGCTCTGCGTAACCTTGTGCGAACCTTTGCTGCAACCAGGTAGTGATCCGAATCCATATTAACTTCTCGAATCACATATACATATGTCCATTTCACTGTAGAGTGCCTTCCATCAATTATCTGGTGATCAATCTAAAACTTCGTCTGGTGATCAGGGGATATCCAAGTAGACTTATGGATGTCTTTATGTTGGAATGTCGTACTACTGACAACCACACGCTGAAAAACGGGCCCAGCAACATATTGCAGTAAGCATGTATATGTTTGCAAGCATTGTTTTCAAGAATTGAATATATGTAGCCTTTTTGTTTCTTTGTTGTCTATCACGGCTTGATTTTCAGCTGTTTTCAACATCAAAAATCAAAAATCATGTCTCAAATATGTAATATTGAATAGCAAACACAATGTGGTTGGACACTATTATACTATAATTGCGACACGCTACAAACACGTTATAATTGCAACCAACCAGTAAAAAAAATCAGATTTTTCAGCGTGCATGTTTTTTCGTCGTGGTAAAATCTAATAATCTCATTCAGTCACAAACAAAAGTCATGTTTCAAACATATAATATTGAATAGCAAACACAATGTGGTTGGACACAATAATACTATATTTGCGACAAGCTTTAAACACGTTATAATTGCAACCAAACAGTAAAAAAATACAGATTTTTCTCTGCGTACATGTCTTTTCGTCGTGGCAAAATCTAACAGTCCCATGCCGTTAAGGGAAGGACCATAGCATAAAAATCACCTGGAACAATCTTAATGCAAAGGCCAGAACAGCGGTCGCATGTTTCTTCTAGGCGCTCAGAGAGCATGTCCTTTTCTTCCGTCGGGGCATGTACACAAATTAGCAATATGTTCAAGTATTTCGCTTTTATGCGGATGGTGGCTGCTACAAGTGATGCACAGAATCGAGGAACCGTTTCGCAAGAACCGGATCTTTACAGTAACAGACTGGACCGGGGCTTACAAGAACCGAAAGACGGGTCCAAATGAACCGAAAACGGTTCTTGAAGGACAAAAACAACGGGTTTAAAAGAACCGAAAACGGCCCGGAAAAGATCGCAAAACGATTCTACAGGAAATGTAAAACGGGTTGAAATTTGTATTTGTATCTAATTTTATATTCTTAAAATAAGATATTTCACTTTAGCCTCTTTGGGACAGGAATTTGTTGAGAACCGGAACCGGTCAAAAAACCCGGTTCTCTCGGAACCGAACTCGACAGAATCGGTTCTCAAAAACACGCGGAACCGCTCATCACTAGTGGCTCTACGTTCAGTCACGGGGTTCAACCTTGAGACCAGATGTCGCAGTCTTTCGCCAACTACAAATCCGCAACCAAATTCATGCTTTTTCCGCAAATCCGCAACAGAATTCATGCTTTTTTTCATTTACCTTATTGGCCTGAAATAGGGCAACAAACCATAACCGTTTGGAATCGGTTCAAAACTGCAATTAAGATCAAAATATAGAAACACCACAGACTACTGAAGTTTTCGTCCACACCCTATTACGAGAATATAAAGAGAAATTATGGGTTTTTGTGGAGACCCTTAATGAATAGCATAGGATTTTAAGCATTTAGTGATTGTTATTCAATAATGTGACTCATCCACATTAAGATTTGTTTTTGTTGCCCAGTGTAATAGGAACAATTTAGTTTAGTTTATAAATTGAATTATATTTTTTTAATTTATAACGACATTTATTAATTGCTCCCGCAACGCACTTTCAAACCGTATTTATGACTTCTTCCGCAAGGAGTCTACATACACGTAGATTCCAATTCAACTCCTCCACATTCTCATAAGAATAAGAAGAAGAAGATGAAAAACACATTCACACCTTTTTGCCGCTCTGGCCATTTACTGCCTGAAATACTAACAAATATTTACACTATCGCGTTGGTGATCTTCCTTCCGTATCTCCTCTTCTCGCCTGGTTTTATGAATGGCTATTTAAATCATGCAATTATGAGATCTTTTGTCAGACGGGGGCAGCGGTTTTTTTTTTGTTCAACGTCTGCTGGAAGAAAACACACGTTTATGCAAATCACTTTGCGGCTAAAAAGAAAAACCGAAACCGAAACAGTCACAACAACAGCGGCAACAACATGTTGACAATATCCACAAACCTCATCCGCCAAAATCCCCAGCAAGACGAGATGAGTCGAGCGGGGTTTTTACCATCGCACATTTATAACTTCTTTATGCGCATGCGCGGCCCGACCAATGTTGTTTCTCTTCTCAGCCCCATTGTTTGGTAACTTCCGTAGGCAAACAGTTTATCTGTTGGCCCGTTGGAGTATGTTTGTTCGATGGCTTGTTGCCATGATGAGACGGCCGCTGATGATGATGATGATGCGTCTGCGCCTGCGTCTACTGTTGCCACTGCCTCGGCTACTGTTGCAGTACATCACGTCTCGTTAGCCGCAATTTGGTAGTAAATCTGTGTTAATATTTATGCCCGCCAAGAAATCTCTATTCTTCCATCGCATCATAGAACTTCCGATAGTATTGATGATAGAGTGTAGTTACCCAGCTATTGAAGTTTCTTCATTTCAGCTTGAAAATGTTTTTATCTTGTCGAGCTGTTTGCTTATTTGTTTAGCTTAAGTTTGCTTTAAAGCTTTTGGGTTGTCGTATTTTTGTTTCGCTGCTGGCTGCTGGGGAGAGTTTATCATCCACTGGGTGAGGAGGAGATCACTTCTTTTGCTGCTGGGTGATTTCTTTAGTGGTTTTGTTGTTTTTTGTCCATCAGATCTTTCATTTTGTGTGTGCTCTATTTGGCGCCGTAAAAGAATTTTGTATATTTGCCTACCGTAACGCACCTTTAGGATTGGTTTTTTCCCCTCTGCTCCCTTCAGTAGCTGATGATGATGACGATGATTGTTGTAACTTAGTATATTTGTTAACCGTAGTTGTAGGGTATGGTCGATTGGTCGGGAGTAAACCTAACCTAGTATTCATTTCAAAGTCCAGCGAAATGATAAATGTGCTAAAGCGCCAATAAACCCGACACACATGTACATTGGAAGGTTGGGAAACAGAGGCGGCGTGGATGTGGCTGTGTAACAGGGGTTGCTCAAGTTACATTCAAGTTTTGTCGCATCTTTGCCAAAGTACTCGTAATTCCTTGGAGCATTCAGTGGTAGGTTTTCATCTTTAATCAATAAAATTGCAAATTGAAGGTGGAGGCCAATAATTACAAGTAGACTGCAAAAATATTGGCACTTTAAAAAATAGTTTTATCGAATGCGAACTAACGTTTAAATACATCGCCACAACGTTAAAATTGGTTGCAGCAATGAAAAGTTTCATATATTTAACGATTTTGCCGTTGCTGCCATGACTATTTACGTTGTGGCGATAAATTTATACGTTAGCTCACTTTTGATTAAGCTATTCGTCAAACTGTCAAAACTATTTTTAAATCCTAAAGTTGTGAGCTCCCTTTCGATGGAATAGTACTCAAATGTAGTCTTTTGAGCCAAAACAGATCTACTTTTCCCGCTTATATTCAGGAGACACTCCAAAACCATAATATATTTTAGATCCCAGCAAAGATATTTGTTAAATGTTTGATCTTCGTGGCCGTCGGCGGCGCAATGTTTAGTGTTCGCGACTCTTTTATATAAGAATGTGGGGTCGATGCCTGCCCTGGACACTTTACATTTGTTTCGGCGATGGTCACCGCGATTAGTGATGGCGACACTATCGAGTGATTGTCATGATAAAGCTTCTTAAATATACCGTTCGGAACCGGTAGAATGGATCCGATATTAAGCTTGCAGTGTGAAAAATGCATCCGTCTCATCTGACGTTTCATTTCACACAATTCGTGTCTAGGTAGGTGCAATACAGAGATGTTCGACGCAAAACGACTTACACCAGGTGGAGTTACAAGAACTGTTGTATTCACTGTTCTTTTTTTGATTTTGTTAGCCGCGTCAAGACCAGGGTTGGTCAATCACCTTCGTTTCTTATAGACCAGGACTGATTTTCAGGGTTGTGTCCTTTCACATTATTGATGTTTTTTCGATTATTGTTTCTATATGTGATGGGGGTTATATTGTATTCACTGATTCATATAGTTTTGGTGAAGAACTATGGAATTGAAATGTATTTTGTACTTTTTTTAAATCGTTTATTGTTAGTATACATTTGTGTTCTATTTAACACAGCTATGTTAACACACAAACACGAAACGCCGTTGGTGTTGCCTTGTTGGATGTTTTATACTAATGCATCTATCTGCTATTATTAAAGCAATACGTTTCAACATGCAACGTCAAAAGGCAACCACAACAAATATCGAATATTTAATGAAAGAAGTGGCCCCTCTATACCTTTTCTTCTCTTTGGTAGAAGTAGTTGTACTTTTTACAAATGAACGGTTTTGTACATCCAACGATTTATTTGTTGCTGCAATAAATGTTTACGTTGTGACGATGAATTAATTCGTTAGCTCACTTTTGATGAAAATATTATTTTTTTGGGCAATACATCGTTCGATCCTTTGGTCAAATAATATCAATCAGATGTGAATCTCTCGACAATCGGGTGGTACAAACAGATATTCCAAACTTATAAATGAAGTCATGTATCTCTCTTTTTTATTGTCTACTTTTATTTATCCACTTTTATTGACTATTTTACAACCTCATGAGGTCAGACGTCTTACACATATTAATTAAACAAACAAATTTCAAAATATTCTTCCAACTGGCTTTATCCCTCGCCTTTTCTCGCCAGTTGGTAACGCCAAGGATACGGAGGGACTTTTGTCCGTCGAGAGAGGGCTTCATTCCTATACTGCTTGTTGAACCCAAAATAGCATCTATTTGCAAGCACAATTCTCCTATTTATCTCCAGGCTGACGTTGTTGTCCTTGTTCACGGCGGATCCAAGGTAGACAAATTCATCTACCACTTCAAAATTAAATCGGTTGTCAACGTTCAAGTACGGACCAAGTCGAGAGGTTTCTCTAGTCGTTGATACCACCAATTTTTTCTTGCCCTCATTATCTATCGATTCTTTTTCGATTATTGAAAATACTCCAGTAACCTCTCGCAATTTTCGCCCAATGATGTCTATGTCGTCAGCATACGCCAGCAACATATGGTTTTTCGTGTTAATGGTCTTGTTCGTATTTACTGAAGCTTTTCTCATTATTATCTCCATTAAGACGTTGAAGAGATTGCATGAAAATGTGTCGCCTTGTCTCAGTCGTCGCTTGGTACAGAATGGTTCAGTGAGGTCTTTCCCCACTTCCACTGCTGATTTGGTGTTGGTCAGCGTCATTCTACAGAGGCGGATCAGATTTACTGGAATCCCAAGTTCAGACATAGCTTCGTACAGTTTCCCCGTATGGGGCTATCGAAAGCCGCTTTGTAATCGACAAAAAAGTGATATGTATCGATTTGCTCTTCGTGGGTCTTTTCCAGGATTTGGCATAGCGTGAATATTTGGTCAGTCGTGGACTTGCATGGTCTAAAACCCCACTGATAAAGTCCAATCAGGTTTTCAATAATTGGCTTTAGTCTTTCACATAATACGCTCGACAAGTCCTTATAAATCTATATAATTGTCTTAAATTATAAATATAAATAAATGTGTTCCCATTAGATCCCATGAAGGGACCGGGGAGAACTTCTCACAATCACTGAGCTGTGCGCTTTCCAGTTTTCACTCACTGATTGGGACCTACAGTTTTTCACCGATTCCGAACGGTATTTTGAGAAGCTTTTTCATGGCTATATACTCGATAGTGTCGCCGTCACTATGCGAGGTGACCGCCGCCGAAAGTAATTATTAAGGTGGTCAGAGCAGGGTTCGAACCCAGGATCTCATGTACAATAGCCGCGCACACTAACCATTGCACCACGACCGAATTATAAAAAATATAAAATTGCACTCAGATATTTCACGGTAGTTTTTGACACCCCATTTTAACACAGCACAAGCTACGCCTTTGTTTTCTTTTAACAGTACGACTTTAATACGCTCTTATGTCGGACACATTTATATCTGGTATACCCAGAACAAATAGCCTAAACAGTTCTTGTTTTGGTAAATTGTTTTATTGCAATTGAGCTGATGTTTGTCAACTCCCGAGGAGGTCCCCAAACCCAAAAAGCGATAGTCCATGCAGTAGTCCAAACTCTCTACGGCGATTATATTTCAATGCCATCAAAATATTAACGTTGTCGTTTTTAACATAATGGCGCTACGGTCGCAATAGAACTTCCAGTTGTGATCCCGGTAGCCCTCTGCCATCTAATGCGATTGCGCGCACACTCTTGTGAACATTGATTAAGCTTCAACTTGCAACTTGCAGCAGCAGCAGCAGCAACAGTTGTAGCAACAACATCAACAGGGCCTACAGTTTCTTCAACAATTGTTAACAGACTTTGTTTATGTCTCAGCCAACTGCCAACTCCAAGTGGAGAACTGTTACTGCCCGTCGTTGATTTTTTTGTAACTCTTTGAAGTTTTGGCATTTAGCGAGTTCGAGGCTATGGAGCGGAGCGTTTTTGGTCCAGAGCGGTGATTGTATGTTATTATTGTTTGGTTGCCTACTTGCCATCCATTTGGTGACAGTTTGGATTTCAGTGGTTTCAGTTTAGATTAGACTCAGAATGAGATAATATATGTTTTGTTAGGGCTAATATACTAATAATAGGAAAAATCATGAATGAATGCATACGGGGAGGCCTAAACGAATGTTATGACAGGAATGTCAAATGAATTATGTGCACTAAGGAATGAAGGGAACATAATATACATACCTACAGATGTATGTATATAAAAAAGTTATTGCCCAATACATTCCTTGAAAGGAACATGAGGAAATTCCTTGAAATTGGAGATTTTGTCGATTTGTTATACTGCATTTCGAGTTTAGTCGAATGTGAAACATTTTCCCATTTGGACTACGATACTATTTATGAGCAATTAGTGTCTTGAGACACTGTTTTGCATACCACATCACTCCGGACAGTCTAACGTATCGTGTCTATATCCATCCCGTTAATCGGAGATACCTCATTAGATCCCCTAGATCTATCTCGTGTATCTCAGTTGGTGCAGGAAGGGACGTCCTATAGTCTTTAGAAGTCTATTCATTAGAGCCGGACAACTGCAGATGAGATGTTCCACCATTCTGCATCTTCGCAGGTACGGCAGTGGCCATTATATGGAAGCTTCAACCGTCTTGCGTGATTACCGATTGGCCAGTGCTAACCGGCAATTAGCCTGGAGTGGCCGTCGGTGGTGCAATGGTTAGTGTGCGCGGCTCTTGTACATGAGATCCTGGGTTCGAACCCGGCTCTGACCACCTTCAAATTTTCTTTCGGCGGCGGTCACCTCGCATAGTGACGGCGACACTATCGAGTATCTAGCCATGAAAAAGCTTCTCAAATTACCGTTCGGAATCGGTGTAAAACTGTAGGTCCCAATCAGTGACTGAAAACTGGAAAGCGCACAGCTCAGTGATTGTGAGAAGATCTCCCCAGTCCCTTCATGGGATGTAATGGGAAACCATTTATTTATTTATTTATGTTCCCCCTGATTAGTCAGGTGAAAGTTATATTCTAGCCATGTGTTTCTGGTTATACAGCACGTTTCCATCCTATCCCATCTGGTCTTTGCTCGTTCAAGGTAATGCAGGAAAATACATCTTTTGACCGTCCCTATAAGCGTTGGGACTGACGCCATATAGAATTCGGTGGAAGAGGATCCTGCTCTGACTAGTTCGTCTGGCCTTTCGTTCCTTAGGAGACCCTTGTGGTAAGAACCACATTGGCCTGTCGACCTAGCTCGACAAGTTTTTGCATACATTCACTAAAGAGTTTAGATGCAGTGTTGTTAGATTAAAGTGATAGTAAAGCCGCTTGGCTATCTACAAATATTTCAATGCGCTCTTTTCTCCGTGTAGTATAAATTCGGCGCAGGCTTTCTTGATGACCAGTACTTCTGCTTGGAAAACGCTGCACTTGTCTGGGAGTTTGAATGATAAAATCCCACTCTATTCTCCTGGAAACCTGACATCGAATAGGTTATCGAACGTCAATGAGGTGATGCAGAAATCGGTGGTTATATTGAGTTCCCTTGGGGTTATCTGTAGTATTCTCGCATGTCCATATGCGTTGCTCTTCCAGCTTCAAAGAGCATTTAGTCGTGTAGCCGTCCAGGCCGCAGTATCTGTTATGTGAAGGTCAATTGGTATAATATGAAGCATTACATTAAAGTCTTCAGTTGGACACTTCCTCATTACCCCTGTTATGTCGATGCAAGCTGATCTCTGTACTTTATACAACAGTTTCATGGAGGACGTCTTCCCCGCGTCAGGTCACCATACCATTGCTTCGTAGAATAGTATAGGTCTGATTATACTAGTGTACATCCATAGCACCATTTTCGGTCGGAAATCCCACCGGCTTCCGAACATTTTCCGACAAGCATAGTACGCAACGGTTGCCTTCTGTGCGCGGTGCTCTATGTTACGCTTCCAGGAAAGTTTAGGGTCTAGAATCACGCACAAGTACTTGACGTGAGTTGATAGTGTAATCTCAATTCCACTTAGCCGAGGAGGATTAAACTTTGGCATCTTGGTCTTCGTGGTAAAAAGCATTACCTCAGTTTTCCCTGGATTCACTCCAAGACCACTTCCAGTGGCCCAGTCGTTAAGTGATTTCAGGGCTCCATTCATGACACAATTATTACCACGTCATCCGCAAACGCCACGGTTTGTATCCTCATATTGTCCAGTTTTCGGTGGTGCAATGGGTAGTGTGCGCACCTCTTGTACTTGAGGTCCTGGGTACGATCCTTTCTCTGACCACCTTAAAATTTCTTTCGACGGCGGTCACCTCGCATAGTGACGGCGACACTATCGAGTATTTAGCCATGAAAATGCTTCTCAAAAATACAGTTCGGAACCGGTGTAAAACTGTAGGTCCCAATCAGTGAGTATAAAAAAAGGAAAGCGCACAGCTCACTGGTTGTGTGGATTCCTTCATGAGATGTAATGGGAAACCATTTACATATTTATATTGTCCAGTTTTAGTAGTATTGTATTGATCACGAGTAACCAAAGTAGGTGAGAGTATAGCACTCTTTTAAATGTTTACGTGTTTTTTAAATTGGGGGTAAAATTTTCCCCCTTTTGCACATTCTTATAATGAATCGGCATAGGAAACCATATTATCCTTACATTTTAGGTATACTAAAGGGTCCGCTAAATAACTTTTTTGTTTGAAAATGTTTTAAAAAAATAACTACTGAATATTTTCTCAAATTTCTTTTTTTATTTGAAAGTACAAGCCTTCCGGTTAATAATGGAAAATAATTTCATTCAAATGGCAGTAGCCTACACGATTGGTCCAATTTTTAAGCACATTATCGATTGTGTGCAGCTGTATTTCACCAATGGCTTCACGAATATTGTCCTTTAAAGCGTCAATTGTCTCTGGCTTGTCGGCGTAACAATTATCTTTGAGGGCACCCCCTAAATAATAGTCCAACGGTGTCAAATTGCAGCTCCGAGGTGGCCAAACGACATCAGCTCTGCGGCTGATAATGCGATCTTCAAAAACAGGGCGCAAAATATCAAGTGTCGCTTCGGCTGTGTGCCACGCAGCGCCGTCCTGTTGAAACCAAATGTTGCCAATATCCTCCTCTTCAATTTTTGTGAACAAAAATTCGTTCGACATGGCCCGATAACGATCACCATTGACTGTAACGGCCACTCCTTGCTCATTTTCGAAGAAAATGGCCCAATTATGTCTCTGGACCGAAATCCGCACCAAACAGTGACTCGTTTTGGGTGCATCGGCTTTTCAATGTATGCGTGCCTGTTTTTTGTGCCCCAAATGCGACAATTTTGCTTGTTTAACTACCCGCCAAGATCAAAATGAGCTTCATCTGAAAAGATGATTTTTTTGGCAAAATCGGCATCTTCTGTAAGCCGATCGCAGGCCCATTTTTCCCATATTTCCCAGCGTTGTTCAAGCGTATACACAACCATTTTCGTTCAGCGGAAGGATAAAACTAATTATCTGTCAAATCAGACATGAGCTAAGTGTTACCATTCACGAAATAAGCACTAGTTGAAAAAAAAACGTTAGATGGCGGACCCGTTATGTGTTCAGAAATTGTATGTAAAAATTAACGAGAAATATTTTTGTGGAATTCTTTAACCCTCTACCGTCTCAATATATGAGTATTGTTTGTTCTTTTTTGGTAAAAGTGTAAAAAAAACACCCTAAAACAGCGGTGTAACGCGTTAAAATGCCCTACAAAAATATTCTTCATAAAAGTCTACTGTAAGTTTCTCAAAATGAGCCAGCCGACTATTGACTCAATTACCTGTTCTAATTGCACTACATTTGGGGCATTTCACGTGAAGCAAAATGGGGAAATTTCACGGCCCCTTAAAAAAATTCAGACGTAAACTTTCATAACGCCAACACACGTATATTTTTGTTTTGACCCCTCTTCCAGAATCCTTTGTCAGATCCTTGTTATTTTCGAAAAGGTTTCATTTTGTTCCACAGTGTTATCTGCGAGGGAAATTCAAAACAAGCACGGAGCTTTCAAAACGGCCTCTTGCAGGTTTTATCGTTAGCATTTAGAGGATATTTCAGATTTTTTTTTTAAGTCCCGGGAAATTTTAGAATCTTTCAACTTCTTAGTTGCTTGGGGCATTTGTGGATTCACGTTCCGGGCGTTTGGGAACTCTAGTTTTTCTGATAAGTTTTGATATTTTTAGACATAACCAGTTAGGTGTTTCTCCTATTTATTCCTATTCTTTTGGCTTTGGATTGTCTAAATTTGAACTTGAGACTCATTCCCACGGTCACTAATCTTCAGTAAAAATTTGCTTCTAACCAGAAACAAAATTCCTAAAATTTCTCTTGCAAATAACGCAACAAAATGTTGCTAGAAAATTTACAACTGACTCCTTATTTTTCTGCAACATTGTAGGGATATTAGTAAGGTATCACAGTGGATCGATAATTTTTGTTTCCCATATCACATTTATTATTTATTTTTAACGAATGTCCTTTAATATTATTTGATAACAGGAACTCCAATAACGACTACTTATTCTAATTATATTTATGTAATTACATTTTTATTAGAATCTCTCCCTCTTTCTCCCCCTGGATATATGTTCACTGAAATGCCAGACCATAGAGTCATCATCACTACATGCATGTAGTATTACTGTGTGTGTTGCAAAACAGGTGCTTTGGTGATAACGCCTAGAATGAATAGTTTGGATGGATGGATGGATGGATGGATGAATGGATGAATGTCTTGTGCATCCACACAACATTTGCCTGGGCGTTCTTCGCTGCATGTCCTTCTTGCTGTTGTTGGCGATGTCGTTGGTGTTGTTGTTGTTATTGTATTTCCATTGTATTCGGTGTATCTTGTAATCGATCTAGCAGGTGGCAATGTAAATTGTCCACACTTCCACATTGTCCGATATTTCGTAAGGATGATCATGTAAGAATGGATCACAATATGTTTCCGTGTGTGTGTGTGTGTGTGTGTGTGTTTAAGAGAGTGAATGAGTCTGGTTGTTGCAACAGCAGGTTGAAAAGGACATTACATAGAACAATTATTTGGTGATATTGCTGTATCCAATATTAACCCTCCGCATAGGCGAATGATATTAAAAGAATTTATTAATTTCGTAAAAAGATGTTTAACGATTGTGGAAAAACGAGAAAACAACCAAAAGGAAGACACCACCAAACAAACTCTAGAGTCCTGGAAACATATGTCGTCGTGGTAAAAGGAGTTGAGGCAACACAATAACATCATTCTATTCCTTTAGTGTTACCATAACAAAAGCAACAAAACGATTCACCTGATCTATTTGGGATATTAATTTTTGGAGGGAATTTCTTGTGTCTATCTAATGAATGCATGAAGGAGAGGAAGGAAATTCACCTGTTAGGAGTATCCAAATCGAAGCGTTTAATTTATGCGCCTTTTCTTTAAAGATCAATTTTGTTGCTACGGGGTGCTGTCGATAATCCGTGCAACGGGTGTTGATTTGGAATTAAAAACACATCAATATTTTTGGAAAAATTTGTTTTCTCTCGAGGTCTGGTTCCTTGAAAGTTGTATACTGTGTGAAGTGGTTTTGATTTTCGGCTAAGAAATTAATTTCTCATGGTAATGAACTTCCTATTGGGGAAAACAAATGTAACTGTTCTGTCTTATACGACCGGTCAAGTGGAAACGGATATGACACTTATATATATATAAAAAAAGGAGAGGATTTGTAAGATCTTTATTCGCTGAATGTCATGGAGTAAGATCCCAGACATTGTCTCCTTCTCATGTCAAAGGTTGGGCAGCAACATATAAGATGTTAAACGCTCTCGTCCCTACAGCTTCTGCAGACATGCCACGCTGAGATACCAAGTCTAGACACGTGTCTGTCTTTTAAACAGGGTTCAATTATCACAGCTACTAGCATAGAGATATCTTGTCTGCGAATGCATTTCACGTTTAGCGTACCATTCAGGCCATACATGCCTGGTGATCCTGCATTCTGTGCCTCCATACCATCTATCATTTGCATTTCTAAGGTCTTTGGTTTTAAGCATGAGCTTGCATGCAAAAAAAAGTGAATACCCAAATACTCTTTATCCCGTGGAACAGGACATCTCTGCCCCGACATCTCTACAAAGTGAATATCGAACTGATTGGCTTGGCTGCTCATTTGGAGATATGCGGCAGTTCTTAAAATCAGGAATAGAGATTGCAGAGATTATAATACATATTAATCATTGTGTCTCGAACCTGTAATATTGAATAACAAACATAATGTGTTTGGGTACAAGTATAGAATATTTGCGACAAGTTACAAACACGTTATATTTGCACCCAAATATCAAATCAAGATAGATTTTTCATCGTGTAGGGATGTGCACGTGAGTCAATTTTCACACACGAGCATACACGCTGGCGAGGCCAAAGAAATTGTCACGCACGATCACGCCACAACAAATTCGTGTCACTCGGAAAACTTCTCCTATTGCCATAAGTTCTGCCTGAAATACACTACAATGGCCTAGTAGCCTTTGTGCAAAGACCATACCCAGCTGTTTAGACTAAGATCAAAACCCTACTTTGTCATCTAATTTGGAGCCATCAATGTAGAGGCCTAAATACCTTTAACAACCTAGTATGCTTCCCTTCCACTCCTGCCGGTCCCGGATATGAGTGGATAAGTTTCTCTCCAAGGTAGAATTGGGTGTCATGTAGTCTCTAATGGCTCATATAATTTGGAGCCATCAATGTACGAGCCTAAATACTTCCTATAACATTGTATGCTTCCCTTCCACTCCTGCCGGTCCCGCATATGAGTGGATAAGTTTCTGTCAAAGGTCGAAGTGGGCGTCATATAGTCGACTTATATTGTGGAATGGCCTTTGCTTTAAACGAGCTGGGATATGGATGGTTGAAAAGTACCTATGGTCGTTTGCAGATATGAGTCAGTTATCCTCTCCCATGCCTTTAGGTGAAAGATGGGACTGATTGGTTTAAAGTCCTTTGGACTAATGATGATTTCCCCACTTTTGAATTGAATATCACCTCCAATACTCTGCATGAGTCTCAAACACGTTTTCAATGCCTTCGCAGAAATCTTTCCAAGACCTCCACTTTGAAAATATTAACTCTTTCTGGTATTCTTTAATCTTGTACACATTCTCGTCTTGCTCTATCCTTGACGACATTGACATATTTATAAACTGTATAGGAGTTACGTCACAAAAAAAATACAAACAAGTTTCACCAGGTTCACTACTAAAACTTTGCCCTGCCCACAAATACTACACTCGCACAACACGTACCAACTCTACTAAATTACAGACGATGGCATACCGGTTGCGAGACAAATCGAGTTTCAATGTGGACCATTTTATACGCCACCTTAGCAATTCTCATTTAGTTTATAGTAGTTATTGTATAAATAGTCGTCTCTTATTAGAAGTGGTGTTCGGATATTACTCTGAAGCATAGTTTATTGTCAAGTTAAGGATAGTTTATCCGATCCCAATAGGTTTTCAAAGAACTATACAAAGCATTTGCTTTTAACTCTGCACATTAGTTTTACGGAGGCTTTACCGGTCGTGGGAAATGTCCCTTAATTGTCCAAAGGCGTTGTTCCTCCGGACACTGCAACTTTGTTTTACGAACTCGAACCGGTTCGCTAACTACCACACAACTCGAAATACCGACGTTCTTGTAGATGCCGACAATTTGAAGTCTTAGTCCATCATCCATCTGTAGCCACCTCACATGTAGCACAAGCCGGTCCCCCCTTGCCGACTACCGTAGTATACGTCTGAACCCGCCGAATGAAGATATTAAGGTAGAAACTGACGATTTTAACTATCGGCATTAATCTACAACCACCTTAGCCGAAATCATAGAGAAATAGAAAAGAGCTGATATTCCTTTCTTTGCGTTCTCTTGATGGCGACGAGGTAGTAGGTCATTTCATCGAGTTAGAGTTGCTTTTGTAATTTGCTCTTTGGTTGGACATAATACTGACAGAAATAAAACGAAAGGCGAATATTCGTTCGATGCAAACAACATAAAAAATAATTTAACTGCCATTAGTATCAATATTAAACTTAGTTTACTGCTTGGTCTATAATCTCTATTTCTTCTTTGGTCTCTCATTCTACATCATTTCTTTCAGCTGTGCCATAGAAATCCTTTGCCGTAACCCAAGCCTGGCGTCTATCACTGATTATTAGCACCAACGGAATGCAGATGTCAATGAAGGAAACGAAATTATCTTGAACTATTCCACTTATAGCCCAAGCTTGGTCTCCATCCGCGACCATCGCCGTTTACGTCAAAATCAGCCGAATTCAGATGTCCAGGTAAAAGCCGAAAATCCAATGTGAAGCCAATATCTACCACCATCACAACTGTAACTCGAGCGGGGGCCGAGGTCGGTACTCAAACACCGATACTGATTATCAACCCAATGAAAGGAGCTTGAATGGTTTTCGTCAAAATAATTAATATATGGACGTTGTGAATTAAACCTAATAAGGAAGACCTAGGACCACTGTTTCATATCGAAAGGTTGTGTGGGTCCTTAAGACAACCCTACAGACGCCTGAGACCACCTCAGCCGAAGATAAAACCACGTTTTTAGCTTCGAGACACAACGCCTTACTTGCTTAAAGTGCGCAACAGTACCACTTTAGTTATTTGTCAACACTAAGATTGTTTCAGTAGTTTTTCCAATTATGGATTTTCAAATCAGTAAATTTGTTCGCATTTCTTTGACACTGTCTCTGATATCAATCAAGTGTGTCACCCTGTTTTTTTTTTTGTTTTCGAAAAACACCACATGTGTTCCAAACCAAAACACCATATGCAGCTCAACACCATGATTTTCATAGTGGTCCCAATAAAACCAAACACACTGATGCGCTTAAGGACTCCGCACAGCAGTTGCGACAAATGTGACAATATGTTGGTACAATTTGCAACTCAAATTTATGTCGTTTTATCAATTTTAGCAAAAAAAAGTTTAGATTTGGGTGGTTAATTTGACTACAGTTTTAAAAGATATTGTTAATTGTATTTGGACTCTTTTTACTACATTTCAAATAAAGACAAGAAAGAAAGTAAAACACTAGGAAATTGGAATGAACGCAGTTACGAATAAAATTCAAAACAAACACTCAAGCAAAAATTTTAATCCACAACTGAAGAAAAACGTGAAGTCATTCGTAAGGAATCATTTTTTCCTTGCTTCCCAGAATATTCGTTTAGTAAAACGTTCTTCGCCTGCTAAGCAATGTAATTATCCACGAAGTAACTTTCCAAATCATGCTAATTCAAATCGGTGTCAACAGTGCATTCCCGTCATTGAATTCTGTAACTGAAAAGAGCATAGCTCACTGATGAAAGGAACTTCGCCTCAATCCATTATGAGACGAGAGTATATATACCTCAGCTCATCGAAATGGCAGTTTGGATGTAGACTTGTGTCGATCTCGTTCACTAGTTCTCGAACTCGTGTATTTAAGGTGCCCGGACATAACTATCACACTTGCCATATCAAACATATGCCAGATGTTCGTGACGGTGATGTCAGGTCACCCTAAATGAACTATTAGTTCATGGACTATCCAACTCTGGTTGGATGTTTGATATTGAACAGAGTGGGTGGGAGAATGAGCGATAAGCAACTTGAAGTAAACCTGGGGGCACAGCTGATCGAAAAGGTACTAGGGAAATGATGTAGAATGAGAGACCAAAGAAGACATAAATTATGTTTTATGTTGTTTGCACCGAACGAATACACGCATTCCCTTTCATTTATGCCCGTATTATGTCCAGCCAAAGAGTAAATTACAAAAGAAACTCAAACTTGATGAAATGGCCTACTACCTCGTCGTTATCACGAGAACGTGAGGAGAGGGATAGCGGCTCTTGTCTATGTCTCTATGAGTAAACTAAATTTAAATAGTGTTCGAATGATACTAGTGCCAGCTAAATTATGGTTGATGCTAGTCGCTTCGAACAAATATACGCATTCTCTTTTATTTCTGTTCGTTTTATGGACAACTTCTAACAGCAACTCCAACTTGTAACAGCAAGAAACCCTCAATCACCTATATGACAGTAAGAGAAGATAAAACAGCTGATGGAAAATCGTATCTAGTACTATATGATGGTTTCTGAAAAGGTAATCATGATTGTGTGATTTTCTTGTCTTGAAACCAGGCATCGTAAATGCACGATCACAGCTCGTTCACTCGCCACGAGCCGCGAAACAAGGAGTAGAAAAACGCACCTACTCATTAGTCGTGAGATGTAAGAAAAATACTGGCTAGTGCGTGCGAAAAAGAAAACAAGAAACGCAAATGCACGCGAGCGAGTTGGGTGCGTTTATTTATATGCATTTCCGCACGCTTCTTTTCGTCTCAAAAGAGTAAAACGAGCAACTCGGGAGTGGCTCGCGTACAGCACCCGAGACGTTAAAGTTGTTATATACAGCATGTATATGTTTGCAAGTATTGATTTCATGAATGGAAGATCTGCTGCTATTTGTTTCTTTGTTGCCTGTCACGTTTTTGTTTTCAGCGGTTTTCAACAAGCAAAGCCATATTTGTGGCATAAAAATATGTATTATAACCTATCAATCATTGTGTCTCCAACACGAAATTATGAATAGCAAACACAATGTGTTTGGCGACAACCTACAAACATGTTGTACTTGCAGCCAAACAACAACAAAATACATATTTTTCAGCGTGTAGAGAGGTAAAAAATGGTTCTAATAAATGACTATGGATAAGTGTTCACGTTATTCTCATAATTTCTACCCAAAATTTCAAACCATTAACAGAAAGTACATAACATTCCCAAGACAGTACATAAAGTGTTACAGAAAGTACAAAAATGTACATAAAATTTTAGGAAATTTTTAGAAAAAGTACACAAAATGCACTAAACGTATATAATGAGTAGCAACAAATACTTAAAATGTAAGATAAATTGCCTTAAGTGTACCATATAATACATAGAGTGTACCAAAAAGTTCGAAATGTCTACCGAGTGTAGTCTACATAATGTGTGGCAAAAACTACAATAAGTGTACTTAAAAAAGTACCACAAAGTATATAAACTATTCCAAAAAGTACAAACCGTGCCACAAAGGTACATAAAAAGCACCAAAAAGTACATAAAATATATCAAAACGTACATAGTGTACCGAAACTGTACGAAAATAGTACCAAAATGTACACATAATGTACCAAGAAAGTACCAAAAAAGTACTTTTTGGGTCAATAGAGTACCAGACCGGCGGTAGTGCAATGGTAATGTCCTTAACTCTCGTACCTGAGAACGTGGGTTCAAACACTGCTCTGACCCCCTTAAATTCCTTTTGATGGTGGTCACCTCGCTTACTGACGGCGACACTATCGAGTATTTAACCATGAAAAATCTTCTCAAAATACCGTTCGGAACCGGTGTAAAAACTGTAGGTCAGTGAGTGTAAAACTAGAACGCACACAGCTCACTGGTTGTGAGAAGCTCTACCCCAGCGGCGGAAGTCATGACCTGGAACGCCTGAAATCATGACCAAACAGGCCTTCTTTAAAATACGGAAGGTCTTCCCTACACATTACCCCCTCCTTTCTTTTTAACATTGCGTGAGATTGGGAGGCAAGTCCATCCTTGCCCATTGCCTAAAGAAGGCCTTAGAAGGCATGCAAAGAGGAAGACCTTAGAAGGGATTTAGTTTAATTTATTTTTGTGAAACAAAAATAATTTATTTTATCACAAAATCATTATCCACTTCTACATATTTATGTAAAAGTATATAAGTATCTATCTTAGAATGTTGTACCACGCCCAACTTCAAATTCAAAATTTTGAAAATACCCTGAAAAACATTAAAAAAAAAATATAATTTTAAAATGTGTATGAAATTTTCCAATTCCAAAAATCGGAAACGAAATTTCTGAAAATTATAAAAATCTTCTTCTTGGTTATACATATCTGATGAAAAAATTCATGCATTCCGCAGTCCTTATATTAGGAAGGCATTAAAAAAGAACCTTATTTGTGGAAGGCCTTGAGACTTCCGCCGCTGGGACGTAAACCCTTCATGGGATGTAACGGGAATTAAGGTACCACAAAAGCGGACCACAAAAGTACCACAGCAAGTAATACACAAAAGTACCAAAAGTGCCATGTTGTTATCAAAGAGTACGCGAAAGTGCCAAAATTTACGTAAAAAGAGGTTCCCGACTTCGGAATCCCTGTGGAAGGGCATCTGAAGAAACAAATTACGAGCAGTTTGAGAATTGCTTCAAGACGTGTAAATAAATAATATAAATAAATATAATAAAAATTAAAATATTCGGCGGTTTTTTTTTAAATAATTTTATTCTCCAGTATAAATATAAATAAAATGCGAATGTTTTCAAGTGTATTTGTGTTTGCGATGTTTTCGAACACTTGCACAGAGAGGAATTGTCATTTCAAGTAATTTTTGCCTTACATTTAGTTTGAGGAAGTTTACAATAGCATCATTCCAAACCACCGCTGATGAGAATCTGTGGCTAGATCTGAAATAGCTATAGGATTTGACACGAATCCTGGCGATGCACTTTGTAAAATTGATTTTGGAAAACCATATCTTTATTAATATATATATAAAGGGGTTTTCAACAGAGACACTACAAAAGTAAATCGATAGGGACAGCAAACGACGCCATATTTTTTCCCGCTCTTTTGACATTTCTCTTCAGTAAGGTTTGCCATTTCATCATGGAAAGATATACGAGCCAACAACGAGTCAAAATTATTAAAATTTACTACCGAAATTTGGAGTAAGTGGCCTCAACTTTAAGAGGACAACTTTAAGAGGCCTCAACAATCAGCGATGAGGCTCATTTCTGGCTGAATGGCTTCGTCAATAAGCAAAATATGCGTTATTGGTCAGACAGCAATCCACACGTAATCCATGAGCCATCATTGCATCCCGAAAAAATTACGGTTTGGTGCGATTTACGGGCCGGCGGCGTCATTGGGCCGTACTTCTTCCGTGATGATCAAGACCGGCACATTACTGTGAATGCGAATCGCTACCGTTCAATGATAACCGAAAATTTTTGGCCCCAATTGGATAATATGGACTTGGAGGACATGTGGTTCCAACAAGACGGCGCCACAAGCCACACAGCGTATGCCACAATCAATTTATTGGAAACCAAGTTTGGTGAACGTGTTATCTCACGAAATGGCCCAGTCGATTGGCCGCCTCGGTCGTGCGATTTGACGCTGTTAGATTATTTCCTGTGGGGCTACGTAAAGTCTATGGTCTATGCCAATAAGCCAGCGACGATTGATGAACTTCGTACGAATATCGAACGTGAAATTGCAGCAGTATCGGCCGATTTTTGCTGAAAACCGTCGAAAATTGGGTTCAGCGTCTGTACTTCTGCAAGCGTGCCCGTGGTGGCCATCCAAAAGAAATCGAGTTCCATACATAATGGCATCGAACGTACTTTCACAGGAATAAAGCATTTCATTGGTATCTAAATCCGGTTTTGTTTTATTTAAAAAACTTTTGTAGCGCTCTTATTGAAAAACCCGTTAGTACGGTCTTGAGCTTGAATAATAAAAAAACCAACAAAAAATTATCAGATTATAAGAAATATAAATTTAATTTATACGTAAACAGATAATGCAATTTCTGAAAACTTTACAATAATTAAATAAAAGGCAAGCTAATGTATACATTAATCGCAACAAAGTAAATATTCATTGCAACAACGGCAAAATCATCGGATGTACGACACTGTTCACTGTTCCAATACATTTCTTACATTGTGGTGATGAATTTTGAAAATGAACTCACTTATGATGAACATAATTGTCGAGGTGATTATTTTTATTTTCAGTGAAGAAAAATTTCAAAAAATCAAGGATTCCTCTTAAATGATATTATTGGATTCCTGGCCAGAACTTTGTCCCTATTCCTATAATAATTGTACATAATTAATTGCTTGAGTGTAGTATTGACAGTGTTTCCATCCAAATGTTTCGAAAATGCTTGCGGGTGGTGTTACGCAGATTCGCCAAATGTTCAATGGCATCCATTGACCAAGCAACACAACAAACGCACTTACTTCTGCTACACTCCCTGGCACCGAGCTGCGCCTAAGCCCCAAGTAAACCCAACAACCAACCAACCCAACAATGCTGCTCTTTATCTTTGTCGAAATTAAAAAACAAATTGTCAAACAATTGGTCTCCTACGAGTAGTGAAAAGTCTATGGACAAGAACGCACCACCACAACCTCCAGTTTCTGTCACCGATGGCTGCAACAGTTATAAACAGTTTTCTGTAATCCTCGAGGAAAAAGTGCGCCTGCCCAACCACTAGACAATATTGAGATTCTCTTCAGTTGGCGCGGGACAAGGTTTATGCTCGTTGTTTTGTTTTCTGGTATTTTTTTTTGGCTTGTTATGATAACCTATTGAATTGTACCATAAGTTTTGTTAAGGCTGTCCTGGTGTCTTTGTGGTAGAGAGCATTTTTGTTTGTTTCTTTTTTCTGTTAAAGGTCCTTTGATGGTCGTCAATTGATAGCCAGATTTGTGCAATTATCATTTTAATAATTGCCAACAATCTTCACGATATATGAGACGCAGCCTGCTGGGTTAGCAACCACACAAAAACATGGCTAAGAGAAACACCGCAGTTAAGGTATTCATGACTTTTCCAGCTTTAACTCTCTGCTGGGAGTTAACTCCCTGCTCCATGCCATGGTTGTTTGCATATTCCAAACCCCAAATGGCCCGAGAACTCTCTGTTATTTAAGCTAAAAATTATGGTATTCAATTGAACACATTTGTGGCGGAGTTTGCTTGTTTTTGTTGTTGTTTGTTGTTAGTTTGAACATGTCTGTCCTTTCATGTTGTTCACTTGGCCAGGATGATGCTACGTTCGATGTGCGGCTTGCAGTCAGCGGCCTGCAGCCTGTAGCGCTCATAACCAGTAGCTTAAATTGTAATAAATTTATTACAGATTTTTTGTCTGATTTCTTTTCGTTAACATTTTTTAAACTTTTGGCTTCTTTGGAGATTATTTTTCCATTTGTTGTTAAGATGTATGAGTACGTAAAGGCCTACTTGTTAACATCTACTAGTAACTGTATACTTTGGCTTGGAATGGATTGTATTGGATTGAATTGAATACCTACGATAGGAGTAATATTGAAATGTTCTTTATGTTTGTGACATCTGTAGGTAAGTGGAGCCGTAAGTCGATGATTTTAAAATACGTGTACTATTGATATAAATAAACGATTTCGATTTAATCCGATTTTTGGTATCTAGAAAGGATATATACTTAATAGTACCATAGTCTTTTAGAAAGGATATAGCCTTAAGTCTTTAACAGATTCTAATATTGGCCTACTAAGAGGGATGCTTCTATGCTTCTATCTTAAGGGTCACATAAGGGCGAGCACACATTTGTCCTCTACAAGAATAAGCATCGGTTATATTTTATATTTACTTTAGACTAAAAAATTTTTAACCTATTTAGGTGGCCTCAAACAATACAGAGCGGTCAAGGGCCTTGGTTGGTTGGTTGAAAAGGCTGCAAGACAGCACGCTGTCTAGCACACTAATGCTATAGAAGACCATTGTGATACCTGCAGTTGCCCTTTTAATGAATTTGTTTATAAGACCTACAGGAATATCCTGTAGGACTACGGTGCTAACTAAATGTGTTCCGAATATCCTACTTCCCAGTCCTGCCAGAGCAGGTCAATCCAAGAGAAGGTGTTTCGTCGTTTCCTTGTCCTATTCCATGCAGCATCTACAGAGAGTGGAGTTTCTATGTCCCAGTCTTAGGGCGTGTTTTCCTACAATACAATGTCCCGTAAGTGTTCCTATCATTGTGGATAACCTGCCTCTCGGCAAGTTGCCTAGTGCTCTTCCTGTCCACCTGTGGCCAGAGGACCCTGGCTTGTTTGCAAGTTGAAGTAAGTCTCCACTTGTCCTTGAACATATTATCGACCCACTGCCTAATCTGCAAACGGTAGTTAGAGATTGGCATAACCCAAACCTTCTTTTGCCGGAAGAACCTATGCCGTAGTACCCTGTGTAGCTAACGCATCCGCTACGCAATTGCCTGGAATATCGCTGTGTCGGGTACCCAGATAAGCCTGATGTCAAAATACTCTGCCATCACCCTAAGTGATTAGTGGGATTCTTTCACCATCAGGGACGTAGCAAACATGGCTTCCAGGGATTTTATGGCAGCCTGGCTGTCTGTGTAGATACATATTCTCCGGAGGGTTGTGACACTACTTTTCAGTAGTTCAGCAACCTCCAGTATGGCGGTAATTTCCGCCTGAAATACACTACAGTGATCAGGCAGCGTGAAGGAGCTACGAGTATTTACATTTAGGTCCGGGGAATGGAGCCCATAGCCTACTTGCTCGTCCAACTTCGATCCATCCGTAAAATATCTGATACTACTGGTGTCCCCTTACAGTGACCTTTCCCAGGTATTCCTGTTCGGAATACAAGTCCTTAGATTTGTCGCTGGTAGAGGTAGGGGATACAGTTGTCCGTTTTTCGGGAATAGTGTTGATCCGTTGTAGTAATTCAGCGTGTCCGGAATGCCCCGATATCATAACGCCACAATCTCTGATTCTCACCAGCGGCTGCCGATTCGGCCATGACATTAGGAGTACAGATGTTCAGGAAAGCACTAAGTGCAGTACCTGACGTCGTGCCTCAATGTCAAGGGCCTTAAAAAATGAGGATAACATGATTCGCCAACCGGCTTGATCTTCAGTTTTTCTTCTTCCAGTAGGTAAAGCCAAGCTCTGGCAGGCAATACTACGCCTTATCTTTCCAGCGAAGTCTTGGTCGTCCTATTTTTCGATGTCGTTCGAGTACGTTTTTGAATACCTTTCGCACTGGTTCCGGCTGATCCATTCTACTGGCAGGGCCTAGCCAGCGTAAACGCGTGGATTGTGCGACGCGGCATAACTGCGTCGATGTCGGGATACAGATTATGCAGCTCGTGGTTCATCCGTCGTCTAAACTCGCCGTTTTCTATTATAGCACTATTTTCTCTCGTAGACTCCCAGCGATGTTTCATTAGCATGCAATATGACCCAGGATTCTTCCCCATTAACCAATGCAGCTTGTATGAGAGTCTGATATAGTTGGATCTCTTCGTTTCTCTAGACAGGGTCTTATCTATGACGTGCTTACTTGTGACTTTTCGTGTTGTTCTATTCGTGTTGACTGCACCTTTCTAACAATGAAAAAAAAACCGTTTCCCATTACATCCCATGAAGGGATTAGGGAGAGCTTCTCACAATCAGTAAGCTCTGCGTTTTCTAATTTGTCACTCACAGATTGGGACCTACAGTTTAACACCGGTTCCGAACGGTATTTTGAGAAGCTTTTTCATGGCTAAGTACTCGATTGTGTCGCCATCACTAAGCGAGGTGGCCGTCGTCGAAGGAAATGTAAGGAGGTTAGTTTAATGAATTTTTCGTTAGCATCATTCCATAGCATCGTTTGATGAGGATCTGTTGCGATTCGCATTGATTATTCGCATTCAATATCGATACAGCTTCTACAGAACCCTTCACCCTGATCTTTAGTCTCGTCACATGTCTACCAATCAGACACAGGTTCATAGATCTGCTGATATCGACTATCGGCCAGACTTTTCTTACGCGTCCACAATCTGTGTCCCTCGCCCACGTCTCCCGCATCATCATATAAAAAGGCTAGGGGCATACCAAAACATTTGAAATATTGTGGAACTTGTTAGGGTTTCTGTTCATCATCAGACACCATTTTCATTATCAGCAGTTTATTTAAGCGCATTTACAAACCTTGTCTGTTTGAATAAGGGGCATCCCTCTTTCTGCTAAGGGCGTCAACAAGTCTCCATGTATCCATATCCTAGCTCCTGATCAAATTTTAAACACCATTAACATCCTGGTATTATTGATCCTTCCATAAATTCTGAATTATCTGTCGAAAACCTACCCAAAATTCTTAGGATAGAATTACTATTACTTTATGTCCAAATAGATCATAAACTTACTGCGAACCATCAGGAAGTTCCAGCCGAACAAAATTAGTAAGTAGTTGCCACATTTTTTGAAATTTTTAAGGTAGGGTACACAAGATGCCGCATAATCGCATTGAAGTTATTACTTCATTTGATGTTTCTTATTATCGCCTGCAATTTATTGTGGAACCCCCCTTTGGGTCATAAAAATGCAATAAATATTTTGAAGTTGCTGTTTAGTCTTGTGTGCTCTATTCCACTCAATGTGGAATTGAACATTATGAAAAATCGTTGCTGACATGAGATTGGTGTATTAAATATCTGGACAGGATTTAAATCAAAGTTATAGTGTTAATTAATAATTGTTTTAGACAACACAAATATGTGGCAGGATATAAATACTAGCTGCCTCCGGAATATCTAACTGCTTTAACATCTTAGGATATTGTGTTTAATCAAAACAGGACGATTTCGCGATAAACGAAGGATTATTTCCGTTTGATCCTTTTGGCAGACATATATGATTCTTCTTTACATTGCATTAACACATAGGGAAGAGCTTGTGTTAGCAGTAAATTGTGCGCTTTCAGGAGGAATTTCGTGAAGGTCGTCCAGTTTCGGTCGTTTTGACGGAAACCATCGATGCTGTGTGTGAATTGATAAAGCAAGACCGACGTGTGATATACCGTGAGATTGAGGCATCCTTGAGCATTAGTGTGATAAGCATCAATAAGATATTGCATGTTCATTTGTCTGTGAAAAAGATTTTTTGGATCCCACATAATTTGACGAAAACTCAAAAAAAGGCTCGTGTCGGTTGGAGCAAAGAAATGTTGATAATACAACCGCGGTAGCTCAAATGCAGTGTATAACATCGTCACAGGTGATGAATCATTTATCTATGCTTATGGGCCCGAAACAAAACAGAAATCGACCGCATGGGTCTTTCAAGACGAGCTAAATCCAACCAAAGTTGATCGTGGAAGAAACACATCGAAGCAAATGATAGCGTTTTTTCGGTATAACCGGTTACGTGGCCACTATAGTGGAACGTAGGACGGTCAATTCTGAATGAAATACTATCATCTGTTTGCCAACAGTTTTCGAAGAAATATGGAAAACCGGCAAGAGAAAACGGATCATTTTGCATCAGTACAATTCGAGCTCTCACACGTCAGCTGAAACTATGGGCTATTTGAGCACGCAACATGTCGAATTGATGGGTCATCCGCCGTACCGCCCTGATTTGACACCCAATGACTTCTTTTATTGCCCACCCAATGACTTCTTTTTATTGCCCCACACGACGCTCGAAGTAGCTGTTGAAGCGTTCAAAAACCATGTTTTGGGGGTGTCTCAATCGGTGTGAAAAAAGTGCTTCGGAAATTGGTTTGAGCGCATGCAAAAGTGTATTGATCTTGACGAAGAATATGTTAAAAAACAATAAAAGACCATTTCCAATGATAAATGATTGATTTTTTTTATAAATAGCAACCCTCGTATAACGTCTGGACATTGGGCGCTCATGCAAGAAAGTCTTTACCAGGTTCAAGACTTCCTGATACAAGAAAAGACCAGGATAGTTACTTAGAAAAAAGTGAAGTTAGAACTGTAAAAGGATACGTCCAGAGGGGATTAGAGACACTTCTTGAGAATCTTTTGTGAATCAAGAGAAGATACATATCAGGCAGTAGGACGATAGGATATCCGAAAGATGTTTGTGACCACAGGGCTACTTGCAGTTGTAATTCGCTCAAAGACGGCCACCTCGCTTAGTGATGGCTAAAATAGCGAATAATTAGCCACGAAATTTTGTTTCCAAAAATCTGTTCGGAACCGGTGCAAAACCGTAGGTCCCAATCAGAGAGTGTAAAACCAGAAAGCGCACGGTGATGCTTCTTTTATGTACAGGTATGGATACACTTGTGACCTCCTTGAATATAACATAATAGTTGTCTGGTGGGTTTAGCCCTCAGTCTCACTAGGCCGTGGTATCACAAACAACTTCAAAATCTTAATGAGTCGTAAATGCCCTCCCATTAGCTTATATCCTAAACTAAGTTAAACCCACATCTTTTGGGCGAAACTCGTGCACTCCAACCAAAGAATCTCCGACGTTCACTATAATGGTTAACTAATCCCAAATGTCATTTAAGTAATCCAGATTAAACACATAATATTTTTTTTTAAATTTAAACAACTGCAAGTATTTCATATTCCCCCAAATATCTTTCTCCAACACCAGACATATGTGTGTATATATTTATCTTAAATTTACATATTTTTTTAATTAAATCTATACAGGTAGAGATTTGTTTCCTCTGCTACCACATATAAGATTTTTCCTTAAGATATGCATACAAGGAGGAGGAATCCTCTATGATCTTCTTTAAAGTAATCCTCCTGCACCCAAAACCGAAAACAGCCAAAACAAAACAAATCGCCATAATTTGCATTTCAAAGTGAATTTATTTCAATTTTATTTGATATTAATTGCGTAGAACTATAAAACACAATACTACATACTCCAATATGGTTACATGTAGTGTACTGGTCTAAAGCTTAGTTTTCTACGCTTGCCAAGGGATTTTTCTTATTTTTTTTCTCTCTTTTCCTCTGTCCAAAAGATAGGCTAACGTATAAGATAAACCTGGGACAAAAGGCACCAAGGAATAGGAGCACCACAACAACACCACCACCAACAACAACAACAACAATGACGATGACCAAGCTGTGTAACATATTGCAGGAGCTGGCACAGAAGCTGAAGCTGAGGCTGTGGCAGTAGCAATTGCTAGCCACAGCATCGAATGGCCTGCAGCTGTTAACAAAACATTGAACATTGAGCTCTTGCTGATTTTTTGGCAGTATATTGGCTGCATAATTGGTAGGGTATCTAAAGTCTATCGTTTGATATGTAACCAATGGGTGCCCGATGTGGTTTGGGATTATCACTAAGTTTTTCAATGTCATATGGATACAAGTTATACAAGAAGCAAACGAAAGCCTAAATAATCTGCCAGCAATGTTCGTTAAACTTGGTGTTAGGGTGATAATGAGATCTATCATACACATTTCATTCAAATTCAGCTTAGACTCTTCCCATCCTTGATGGTTCTAGTACCATACTGATTGAGCTCGATTCACTTTATTCGTTGGCGGCCGTGAAAAAAAGTGGTTCAAACCACAAACATGTAGAACCACTGGCAAGTTGTTAATCCCGATTAGTGACGCTAAGATAATAATCAAAAAATTAACTGCCAGTGAAACAATAATAATTCGGTAACTACTTAGTAAGGACATAAATACTGTTACTTATATTTTGGGCTATAAAACAAAAACTAATCAATGTTTTGGGACCAAATTTTTTTTATATATTTATTGATATGTATTGTATACAAAAAGCTAAGTTTCATTCAAAATGTCCGCCCTTGACCTTCATTTTATATAGTTATACTATAGTTTTTCTTATTATTTAAGATTCAACCCCTTTTAATACACATATAAATTTATTTTTTGTACCAGATGTTTTCATATTTTAATTCTGGCAGTACTGTTAAATCTTTTGTGCAGTGTCAACAATGATTGGTGACATTAGAGTGAAGTTGTAGATCATTATCTCTAATTCTGCTATGAAGTGTCAAACATGCAATTTTGAGGTTATACTGTTTTGAACCGAAAATATTGTTATCACGTGCTTTTTGGACCCTGAACTTTTGAAGTAGCTATAATATAGTGTAATTCTGTTTAAAAATAGTGTATTCGAGTGTTAATATTTCGACGGTATTTGTGAAAAATGGGAAAAACCAAAGATGTTTCCTCAGTAAAGATTTCTGAAATTTGTTCATTAGTAAAGCATTCAGGTCTTTCTCAAAGAAAAATTGCTTCACTTGCAAAGGTTAATGTGATTACAGTGAACCGAATTAAAGCGAAACTTGATAAAAACCTGCCTTTAGGAAGTCAGAGAAGTGGAAAATGTGGACGAAACCGAATCACTACTTCTCGAGATGCGCGAAAAATTCGTGACATTTGTTTGGAAAACAGGAGAAAATGTACGAAGGAGTTGACGACTAGCTAGAACGACTAGGCGTCGTCTTGTAGAAATGGGGTTCAAATGCTGTAGACCAGCGAAAAACCCAAAACTGGCTCCATCCATGATGTCAAAACGCTTGCCATGGGCTAAACCACATCGACACATGACGGTTGCAGACTGGGAAAATATAAATATTTATTTTGTTATACTTAATTTTGGTTGTTTCAGTAATATTTGTTGTCCTTGTGTTCCATTAAATTGAATATCTTCAATGTTTTAATTTTTTTCAAGGTTTGCTTCTCAGACGAGTCTCACATCGAAATGATGATGGATAAATCTTCATTTGTTCGGCGAAGACAAGGCGAGAAATATCATCCTAACTCTCTTGTAGAGACTGTTAAACATCCTCCGAAGATAATGGTGTGGTCAGTTATCAGTGGGATGGGCACATGACGCCTCTACATTGTCGATGGCACGATGAGGCAGGATCAGTACAAAAAATTATTGGAGACAAGACTGATTCCCCAGATCAATGAATGGTTTGCTGATCCTTCTGAATGCACTTTTATGCATGATTCCGCTCCTAGTCACAAAGCTAAATCCGTAACAACATTTTTAGAGATGAAGCAAATCAAAGTTTTGTCTTTGCCAGGTAATTCGCCAGACTTGAACCCCATCGAGAATGCCTGGGAGCTGCTGAAACGGAAAATCTCCAAAAAAAAAAATACCACAAACAAGCAAAATCTTATGGAGGCATTGATTAAAGTCTGGCATCACGATGAAGAACTAAAAGAAAACGTTCAAAAATGCATTCAGAGCATGCCAAAAAGGGTGCAAGCTGTAATTGACGCCAAGGGAGGTTCTACGAAATATTAAGAGATTTTCCTAAAAATTTTGTAATATTGTTTTTCCTCAAATATATATTTTTAAAACAAAAGAATTTATTTTTAATTGAATTAGAAATACTTAATTTACCTAAAAGAATATATAAAAGTATAAATTTACACTATTTTAAAATGTTATACAGCTTCAAACTAATCATAATGTAATTTTTGCAAGTGTAACTAATAATTTGGCCGCCCATTGTAACTTCGGCAAGAGATTTGACATAAGCGGCCAGATCATGGCTGAACTAGTAGAGGTTGGCGCATTAGAACAACTGATTTTGCTTTCTTATGACTCCATCTCTAAAATTCAGTGTATTTTGTTGTTGTACTCTTTTGTTTAATGTGTTTGTTAATATGGATCTGTGTTTAATTTGACGATTAGAGTCATGAAACAAAAACTAAGTGCCTGTTGTTGGTTCACACAATTACAACAAATCCTACTGCGTCAGCCTCTACTAGTTCAGCCATCGGCCATATCGGTGACGTTTCGTAGTAATTTGAGAAAAAATCAAAACATCGCAAACAACTTTACAAATTGGGTAATATATTTGTACTTGAAAATTTTGGTAATTTTTATTCAAACATTGTTTGACAATACAAACATATAAACATGAATACATATCTAATTTTGCAGAGTACATCAGTTCCATTGTAATTTGGAGAAATAAGACAAAACACGATGGCAAAAAAGCGAAGAAACAAAGAATTACAAACGACACTGTCGGCGGTTGCTTAAAACTGTACTGTCTTTATAACTGGCTGGACGCGTACGTCACCCAAACAATTTTTCCCTTTGTGACAACTAATACATATTCTCAACAATCTTGTCTCAAACTGTGCCGTGTAAACGCACCGTTAAGTCGCATTGGCAATCATCAATAGCTGTACGCACCTCATCCATTGGAAAATTGTCTACAGCACAAACCAGAGCTGTTTTAAGAGAATCAATGTTGGGTTATCTTTTGTGGCAGAGCATGTTGTCTAAAACGGTCCACAATTTGTAATCCAGAGGGTTCAGATCAGGGCTGCCAGACGGCCATTCTTCAGAGCATATAAAAGCTGGCAAATTGTTTCGAAGCCAGGTTTGTGTCATTTTAGCCTTATTAGGAGGCGACTTGTACATGAGTTCCTCCTCTGACCACCTCATATTTCTATCGATATTTCCTCGCTTAGTTATGGCGGCATTATCGAGTCTATAGCCATGAAAATCCGTCTCGAAATATCGATCGGAACCGGTTTAAACTACAGAACCTTTGCATAGCAAACGCTATCAAGAACAACACTTTATTATGCCATCACTTCAACATCTATTTAGTCAACATTTCCGAACCTAGAATAATAGACACTAATGCGCATATTCATAGTTAGTCACTGGATGTACCCTTCTCACAACGAGTGTCTAACTAGAATAGGTTTAGTCACACGTTAGTCAAGAGTTGACAATTTCTATCTACTGTCTAGCACTAATATTAACATGTCTGTTTTTCACAGAACCAACCCTGGTAATCCTGATAATTGTTAGTAAACCGGCACTACCATAGATTAATACTTATAGTAGATCTACTAGTTCTCCCACCAAATTTATGACATTTGGCCTGGTGTGATATTTACGTTTGATGTTGAAAAGAATTGCTTTACTAATACCAGATAGAGGCAATGGTTCAAAACAACGAACAAAATAACAACAACGTCATTTCGTTTTGTGTGTTAAAATTATTGTGTTAAATACAACACAAATGTATGCTAACAATAACAGTCAATAAAAAAGTTTAAAACACATTTAAATTTCACAGTTCTTCACCAAAATGGCATGGAAAATTAAAGCAAGAAGTTATTGTAATTCCACCTGGTGTATGTCACTTTTCGTCAAACATCTCTCTATCACACCGACCGCATCACGAAGAGTGTGAAAGGAAACGTCAGATGAGCCAAATATTCTCTCTAGTCTGAGATTACTCTATGGGCACTACTCTTAAAAAATTTGCATGTATTCGTTCGCTTTGTAGCCACTCGTTGGATACTGTATACTACTCTAGTTTTCTATTAAGAAACATTGAAAGCTCGTCCTTTTTTCTACAAATTAATCTAAATCCAAAAATTGAACAAAACTAATAACACTACCGAAATGTTTTAAATTTCAGGTCACTGCACTATAAGAAGACATTTGAAAGTCAATATTCTACGTCCCAAAGATTGCGCAAAAAGATTGTACAGTAGGGTATACTGGAAACATTTTTTGGAGTTTTCGACCTAGGAAACCAGTATAACCGACATACTCCTACAATCCCGCATTTAGGGCAATATGGTTCAGAATCGAAGGATATCTCGACTGCTGTTCCAACAATTTTGAAAGATTTTGAAGGAAAACTTCCGGGATGTATTCAAGTTATCGATGAGTTCCGAAAGTGCGAGCAGTCATAATTTGGGGCTTTAAGGCGCAGAATCCTGGCGTAGGTGATAGCAACAATTATGGAAGTTTAGAAATTACATTTATTTGTATCCAGTCACACTAGGCTAATCGGAAATATATGCATGGAAAGATTGTGATAGGCTTACTTTCAGAGGTGTCCCTATTGCCGCCACTGGTAAGGAGGTAGCTGCTCTACTGAAGTTAAAGCTCCCATTCGGGCAGGTGTTATAGAAGGGAGAAACTTTTCGTTTTCGAAGGTAATAAGTTTGTGTGACGGAGGAAATGGCTTCTTCTCGATTCGTATTCTTTCATGCGCAGAGAACCAGTTAGGATTTTGCGCCGTCAGTTAGTTTGGAAAGAACCTAATTTTTCTTTTCTTTTCTTTACTTTCTTCTTTTATATTACAACTTACTAAACATTTCTTAAAGAACGTTAAAATAAAAACATCCTCAATTGTTGTTCTCGCCGATCAAATCTTGCGGTTTTTTGCGTCGTAATGTCCTGGGGCCGACTTCTTCTAGAACAAGCCGAGCTGCAGAGTTATCATGTGTGGACATCTTTTGTATATGTTTTTGGGCATTTCTTTGATTGTGTCATGTACTGCTGACACATTTAAGTCTCTACATATATCCTCATTCCTTACATACCATGGAGCATTTACTATATTCCCAAGTACTTTGTTCTGAAATACTTGCATTTGTTTTGTGTGGGATTTCTTTGCACATTCCCATATTTCGATTCCGTAGCACCAGATCGGTTTAAATACCTGTAGGTACACAAGGCGTTTGCAGTCCATTGAAAGGGTGGAGCTCCTTCCTATTAGCCAGTTTAAGGATCTATATTTGATTTCTAGCTCTAATCTTTTCTTCCTCAAGTGTTCTCTCCAAGATAAAGTCGAGTCGATCGTCATTCCTAGGTATTTTGCAGACGTTAATATGGGTATATCTTCGTTATTAAATTTAACAGGGACGTGTTGGTTTTCTGACAGTGAGAAATTGACGTGGAGAGACTTCTCCTTATTTATTTTAATTTTCCATTTGGATGCCCAAAAGGAAATGTTTTCCATTGCAGCTTGCAAGTGCGCTGATGTTTCTGCTGTTGATGAGTCTTTAGATAAGAACCAAATGATTGTACTTATTTATACATGATGGCACGATCTACGACATCACCAATAGGAAACTCTTTATGTCGAATTTGCTTAACATGGTCTTACCATGGTGTGTCAAGAACCGCCTTGTTTTTTTGTAGTCCAAAATATATAAGAGATTTGGTGTTGCTTGTCTAAATCGATGGTGGCGGTTTTTGGGAAGCTGGAGTTGATAGTGTCGCCGTCACTAAGTGAGATTGACCGTCGAAACGATAAATTAAAGGTGGTCACATCGGGGATTGAACCCACGTAGCACAAGAATCGCGTGCGACAACCATTACACCACCGACCTTCTCGATGGACACCACAATCAGAGGTATATGTAGGGTATTAAAACGTCTTCTACTTATACCATATTCCCGGCTAACAGTTAGAGAATCTAGCTGAGCTGAGTTGGCTTTTAACTCCACACATTGAACAATATTTTTGTGGCCTAAAGGAATTTCTTGCTTTGCGTCTCTGTTTCTTGATATTGTGGCTATTTCAGTTTCACTACGACGATGGCGCCTTTTTATAACCATACAATGTGGCACCACAGCAGCAACAACACATTTGAAACCTTTATGCCAAACGAACCCTCAACAATATATCGCTGATGTTGTAGTTGTTGCTACTGCTGTTGCTGCTACAAACAATAAAAACAATTACATGTGATATTACAATCAATTTGCAACAAATAAGGCACCGTTTTTCGTTTGTGTATTTGCGCTGTTTAACCACACAGGGCAAATCTGGCAGCACTGTTTTGTCACATGGTGATGTGGCGACCCCTTCTACTTCCCCCGATAAACGGATATGTCACAGATATGTTCGGCAACATTAATTTCTCGATGTTTTGTGGCAGTTTTCTTATTCGTAAATATATTCCAGGTTGAAATTAGTTTACTCGTACTTGCCATCTTGTCTGTTTCAATTAAACAGAAAGCCCCCAAAATGAATCGCTACATACGGGTACTAGAGTAAGCAGTGCCCCGCGCATGCGCACAGTTAAGAGACAAGTTAAAATCGACAAGAACGTGTCGTTTTAACCATTTATGGTGAAAATGTTTAACAATTCGTTAAATGCGCCAGAGTATTTAAAGTAATACCAACAACATAAAATCGAAATCATTTCCAATTGTTAAAATTTATATGTGGTGAACTGGACTGCAACTCGTACTGGTGGGCTAAGACTATAAGGTGGTGGTGGTGGTATAATTGTTAAAATATTTTGTAAGCGTTTTACAACATTCTCAGGGTGACAATTAAGGATACGTTCGCCAGGAATGTTTGGCATGTGAACTGCATGTCGTGGGGGTTATAGAAATCTCGTACCAATGGGACAATTGGTAACAAGCTTTATAAGAATATGTGTGTTAAGGGGTTTGTTATGGGCCAACTAAATGTGTGGAAACTAAACAGACACTTTGGTTTCCTAAGGTTAATTTGCCTTGACATGTTACAGGAAACCGTTTAATGTAGTAAATAAGTTCTAGTCAATGTCAATGTTTGTTGATGTAGGAATAACTGTTAGGTTCTGTAGTTTATAACCCACTCCGCAGAAGAACTGCGGAGAACTTGTGGAATGCGGAATGAGAACAGGATCTAATGTTAATAAAGCTGGGAAAAATTGAACTAAGTTGGCTCAAGGGCTATGTAACAGAACACTCTACCCCGAGATCACATTTACATTGAGTTGCTCAAACTGACAGCAACACTTCCGCGGATTAAAACTCCAACACTTTTCCGATGATACAATACCTTGTTTGGAGCATCTCAAGTGAACGGATTTGAGAACAGTGAAGAATTTTTTTCTAAACAGAGGTTTCTTCTCGGGTCGGGTCTTAACGATATCATAAATAAGATAAGGTACTCCGGGGACTTCCGGGCTGAGGTGTAGGGAAAGAAATGGTTCATCAGGCGATACAAAATTATTTTCGGTTTTTCTTTTATAAATTTTTATTGAAATGGAGAGATTAAGAAATCCTACAGAACTCTAAATCGTCAATGTATTTTCGAATTTTCGTCAACAGTTGGGTAGTTTAGAAGTGATCTCGTAAGAGTTTCCCTAAAGTTTATGTGACAAGATTAAGTCGAAGCATTGGAGCTTTGTTTCGAGGGCCTTGCTATGCTGAGCGAACTTCTTAGTCGCGGAAGTACGTAATTGGTTCATAGGTAGTCCGTGCTACAGCAATTCTCCAACCAAACTGCAGGTGCTGGCGGACTAACACTGAATTGGTCAAGATTAGCGGCTATGATCTGGCAAGGTGCATGCACCAGCTCTCGTGTAAAATCTGGTTAGACAAATACATGCCAGGCGACTGCAGAATCACCGTACTCTGTCGTTATATAAAAAAGGCAACCCGCGATTTTGTGGCAACTGCCGTGGAATCAGCAGTTTAAACATTTCATTCCATGAAGGGATTGAGGAGAACTCCTCACAATCAGTGATCTGTGCGCTTTCTAGTTTTGCACTCACTGATTTGGACCCACAGTGTTACATCGGCTCCGAACTGTTTTTGCGGAAGCTTTTTTATGGCTAACTATTCGATAGTATCGCCGTCACTAATCAAACTGACCGCCGTTGAAAGAAATGTAAGGTGGTAAGAGCAGGGATCGAACCCAGGATCTCATGTACAAGAGGGGCGCACACTATCCATTGCACCAGAACTGATGCTTACATTAAACGTCAAGCACGCTACAGCTGATAATAAGGTTAGGCAGAAGTAGCTGTCACAATTGATACACTTAGTCCAATGAGGGCCGTTGTGATATCACCGTACCCGGTGTGGTTAAAAGGCTTTGTGAGAAACTGTCCCCAATTTCTTCATGGGATGTCATGGGAATCCGTTTATTTTATCAGTTCTTATGCAAAGTTGCTTACCGTTCCTGTTTGGTATTAAGAAAATGAGGGATCAGATATCAGCTGACCTGGAGGACCTGTTTGGCAATTGGAGATGTCGGGTTTCTGACTAAGGACTTAGGCCGACAAGGCGGGTGTGGGAGTAGGTGCGTTCGATTTTCCAAACGATATCTTGGGGTTGTAAGTCGTATGAATTATTACTGTCAGAGGCCTTTACTTCGCTTAATGTCAACAACAGTATCGAACAGTAAACCCAGGAAAACACTACTTTAAGCATTACTTCTTGAAACCCTGTCAAACTCAAAGCTTTACTATTTGAAACTGGTGTAAAATTGTAGATCCTTGTATTTAATGGCTACTATTCCTAGATGTTTTGGCTGTCACTCATTGGGGGGTTGTAATCGCATTTGAATTTGCTTTGTATGATTTAACACTTTAAGGAGTGAGGAGGTCCTTATTCGAGAAACTCTTCCCTATCCAAGGAAGGAATAAAGTGTGAATTCCGTAACAATATCAGAATCTTACTGAGGCATGCAACTTCTAGACCAGCCTAAAATATTCAAAACATCAATGAAGGATATTCCTTCAGACTTGACACCTTCGCCAAAAAGATTTCATTGGATATTTATGGATTGAATTCCCAATTGACGAAACACAATCATTTACATATCAAATTTAGTTCAATTAATTTAAATGTAGTTCAAAATTTATTTCAGTCGTTAACTTTTAACTTCCACATATAATTTGTTTTCCCTTCTCCCCTATACATCACATTTCCTTAATCCATGATTATCATTTACTGTGACTTTTATCCCATTTTTGTTGTGTAATTAATTTGAATTGCATTTCCAGCACCATGTAGAGGAATTTTCTATGAAAGAATCGCTCGACATCGTCAGTGAAAAAGACAAAATAACTACGATGATGGTACACACCTGCCCTTCGTTAAAGCCCTTAAAACTTTCTTGTCTCTGAAGTGCAGAGTGTGTGGCATGTGCCCTCATCCAATGTTTTGTTCCCCGACAATATGTAGATGAGAGAAAATGTGGATTCACCCCTTAATGTCGAAGCAAAGGCAAGAAGTAGTCTCCAATTATGGTGGCACGTATCACAAAAGTTTTAACGGACATTTTTCAACTTTGTTATCATGTCGCATAAAGGCGCTCACTCGTTCGTTCGCTCGCTCTATGAATGTTGTCGGTCTAAGACATTTTCTTTGTTTATTACACTTTTGGCGGGGTTTTATGGAGGTTATTAAAAGGAAGCAATGAAAAGAAAAACTACGATTATACTAGGTGGTAAGTGGCTGGTGGTGGTGCCGGACACGCGCCACCAAGTAATGCGCGCAAGTATTTTAGTTGAGAGTGGTGGCAAAACCCTCGTTCTGTTCTAAATGATAATGCGCAGGCGCACGATTCTGTTTTTATTATTCTCCCTCTCTCTCTGTTTCCCTCACTGTCGTCATTTTATTGAAGCGTAATAAGGGCACGTGTTCGTCAAAGTAGACGAGGATGGGCAACGAAAGGTAATACCTAATGTGGTGTTGGAAGATGTAAGGAATGCTAATTTGACCTGCTTTATGAACGAAACTTAGGGTTGGTTAGGTTTGTCGGAAACGGCTGCCTAATATGTCCTATTTAAAAAGAAAAAAAGTTATGTAAATCCTAGAAAAAAGTATGTCCCCATATACCGTCTTTATGGTCTTATCGTAGAAATACATAGCAACCGCTGTTTCAAGAGTTTTAATCAGCGTTTTCGAAATATTGGTCTGATTTTTGACGCATTCAAAATTTTCGCCAATTCATCAGAAATTTTGCTTCCCGAAAACAAGTGAATAATAGTTTTCAAAGGATTACACGTTCGTGGCCGTCGGTGGTGTAATGGTTCGAGCGCGCGCCTCCTGAACTTGACATCCTGGGTTCGATCCCTGCTCTGAACACCTTAAATTTCATTCGGCGGCGGTCACCTGGCACAGTGACAGCGACACTATCGAGTAGTTAAATAAATAAATAAATGGTTTCCCGTTACATCCCATGAAGGGATTAGGGAGAGCTTCTCACAAACCAGTGAGCTGTGCGTGTTCTAGTTTTACACTCACTGATTGGGACCTACAATTTTACACCGGTTCCGAACGGTATTTTGAGAAGCTGTTTCATAGCTAAGTACTCGATAGTGTCGCCGTCACGAAGCGAGGTTTATTTTAGCCATGAAAAGCTTCTCCAAATACCGTTCGGAATCGGTGTTAAAACCGTAGGTCCCAATCAGTGAGTATAAAACTAGAAAGCGTACAGCTCACTGATTGTGAGAAGCTCTCCCCAACTGTTTCATGGACTGTAATGGAAAAAAATTTAGTTTACACGTTCATTACCGTTAAATGCCAACTCAGTATGGCAAGGCTGTGCCAGCTCCTTTCGTAACCATTATAACCAGCGTATATCCATTATAACCATCGTGGCCCAAAATGTATCTGGCTATCCGACGATGCTAGAACATTTGCAACTGTCAGTTTTGTTTTGATATTTGTGAAGTAAACAGATACACATTACACGTCGGAAAGTCATGAACCGCTATACTCCTCAACAACTCTGAATTATCGTGACTCTTCAGTACTTTTGGTGCAACGCCCAGATTTCCCGGCCGTCCTATGGCGTTTAGCCATCCCACTTAATTGGTCATTACACTGTCGCATTTTGGTGAAAGGCTTGAAGATATTCCCGTACAAACTGTACGCAATCCATCAGCTTCTGCCTGTTGATAGTCAATCGCTCTACTGAACCACAACGAAGCAGTGAACAATGTTAGTTTGAAATTTATCATACATTTCCAAGTCGCCTAATATTAAATTCAAATTCAAAAATCTCGATCGATCTCTACTCTGATCACCATTCGTTTCTTTCGACAGCGGTCAACTCCCTCAGTGACGGCGACACTTTCGAGTATTTCGTCATGAAAATGCTTCTCAACATATCGTTCGGAACCGCTGTAAAACTGTTGGCCCATTCAGTGAGAGTAAAACTAGAAGGCGAACTCGTTGTAAGAACCACGGCCCCATTAAACTTCCTATGTCAGGAAAATTATGAAAAATATGTGGTTTCAAGGAAGGCAAAGTGATTTTCCAAACCAAATTTGGTATTCTAAGGATTTAAACGAATCAAACGATTTAAAACCAATAATGATCGTGTTAACTTTGGGTCTAGAGAGTGTTAGGTTAATTTGAAAATGGTAAGTCTAAGCTTTGGTGTTTCGTTCCATGTCTCAATTCTGGGCGTTCACTTAAGCCTCATACAAATCGCACCTTTCTAATTCAAAATCAACAGATAAGTAATAACACACCGGGGCTGTTCTATATTCCACTGTTACGAAATGTGACTGTGTGTCTCAAGATAAACGACCCTATAAATTCAACAAAAATTAATCAAATGTTTCTACAAATCGATAATTGTCGTAATCGAAAAATATCCATGACGTGTCAGGATACGAATTGCATCGTAAGCGAAAATAAATTCAAATTTAGTTCAGGTGAAAGTAGAATGTCGCACAACAGATTATCATCAACTGAAAACGAATCATAAGGATGCTGGGTCGTTCATATGTATAATTTTAGTTTTGGAAAATATCCAGCTGTTAATAGCAAATGAATTAAGTAAAACTTTCCTTGTGCTCCTCGTAGACCAATATATTTACTAGGATCCCTATTTCATATGTGGCTTGCACTTTTCTTAACACTTGACAGACATTATTCAATTGTGTTGTAGTTCAACAGCAAAAAAACACGCGGCACATGGCAACCATTTGGCTTGTGTCAGAGTTTTGTCGTACTTTCTTTCCCTGTTTGTCAAATGTCATGGATGAGCGAAAACATCCATCCATAGTGGTTGGTTGGTGGTTGGCGTCTTCTTCCTTCAATAGGGGTAAAATGCACATGCGAACAATGAAATGGATGTTGCAATAACGACAATGACACGAGGGCGAGATCCTGGCAATGAAGTTGATAATTGTAACGGACTCACCGTATGGCACAAGTCAATATTTAGGGACGGCGGCTTGATTCGGCGCGTTTGGAGTAACAGGTAAGTAGGGCGAGAGATAATCTTATAAACACGAAGGTATTTCAGACAACAGAAGCGATTTGTTTATATTCTTTTGATGTTGAAGTAGTAGACTGCGTACCCCTAGATTTTATTCTGTTTCGAAAGTGGTGGCCGGAGGAAATAGTAGTGGTAGGTGTTTAAGGTGGATGGTGGTGATGTTGGTGGTGGCAAACTGAGATCAACCCACTAAGCCTGTAACGTGATATGACAAAAAAAATTCAACCCTATACACATATACATGCGATTACCCTGGGTTGCTGTGTTTCCACTACCAAAATCAGTATTGTCACTTGATGTTTGACATACACAGGATAGCTTTCATAGAAAAATTTCATAAAAACTCGATTTTTAACACAATAGTTCGGAAAGTTACAATGAAGCACGGCAGTTCTTATATAGACTAACAGCGACATTTATTGCCAGGCTTACCGTGATATCCATAGGCGACGATTCGATCGGGGAGACTATTTTTTAATTTCATTACTGTTTGCTTAAGATTATAAAACGGCTACAAAACTTGACAGAATTTCGGTTAAAGGACGCGGCACCCAACATGCGGATTGTGGTTTTGTAATCAACAGATCATGTGAAATCAAAACCAGTGTAATATAGTGTACACTTTTAATGTGAGATGGCAACATCATGTCGAGGCACCCATCTTAATTTGACGAAATTCTGTCGAATATTTATTCACCCTATTAAAATTATAAGCGCAGACTCAAGCACTTCCATGATTTTGGTGATTGATTTTTAGTCAGAAATTCACTTTTTTTTTTCTTTTCTATTTTTGGCTAGAGAGTCACCTGAGTTTCTCGCTCGAAATGGTTGCAACGCAGCAAAGCTGAAACTATGTCGCGTCCACAACTGTAGATTCAATAATAGAGAGAATCCCTCCCTTATTCCTTCATGAGATGTAGTAATGGAAAATTGCGTTTTTATACATACCTGTAGAATTCCGACTGGGGTATACATAGACGTTCATACCTTCTCCGTCGATCTTCGAAATTCCTATTCCAGTATAACTTGCGGTCAAGAATTACAACGCAGTACTAAGCCTAAGATGGTAATGATGGCATAAAATAAATAAATAAATAGTTTCCCATTACATCCCATAAAGGGACTGGGGAGAATGATGGCATCACAACCCCTAAAGGAGTTAAAAGTGCCGTAAGGTAGTACTCCTTACTGTGTGTCATGCGTGGTCGTTTTTCCTATCGTGCTTACTCCCTTGATCAAATGAATAATCCATAATAGGATTCCCAACGATGTGGCCAATCCAGTCTACAATAAACCTCGAGAGAGTTCCTAATAGCGTCAATCATTACATTATTAAACACACCTTCTATGTCCAAGACGTTTGCTCAGGTAAATTTCCCAAACCCAAACTATCCTTTATATATCCACAACATCATGGAAGATATTTTCCACAGACTTCCTCTTCAGGTAAGTGTACTAAATATTTAATCAGTCTACACAACACTTTCAACAGAAGGGCAGGGAGCCTAATTGGTTTATAGCCTTAAGTATATACAGGTCTACATTAAAACCCACAAGTACTTCCTTCTCCTTATAAATGTCCAAAAGATACGGTGTGATGACCTTAGCAGTATAACCGTTAATTACTCCTCCCGGACCTGACGATCTGTAGCCCACACCGATTTTGCTTCATTCACGTCATCAATCACCCCCAAAGCGTGTGATTTCAGAAACAGAAAACCCTGGATTTCGTCTGGTCTCGGTTCCGATATGTTTCCTTTTTGGGAAGTGAGTTTCCATAAGGTGCACAAATGTCTCAGCTCCAGAGTCAGTTAATGACCCATCTGCTTGCCTAATGATACTAGAATTTCAATTCAATTCAATTAACTTCAGTTCAATTCAATTAAATTTAATTCAATTCAATACAATTCAGTTCAATTCGACTCAATTCAATTAGTTAAATATAACTCAATTCGATTTCGTTAAATTGAATTCAATTTAGTTAAATTCACTTCAATTTAATTCAATTAAATGCAACTCAATTCAATTCACTACAATTCATTTCAATTTAATTCAAATCAATTCAACCCACATTTAATTTAATTCAATTCAATTCAATTCGGATCAACTAATCTCAATTCAAATCAATTCAATTCAATTCAATACAATTCAATTTAATTCAACTAAATTCAATTGAATTCAATTCACCTGGACTGTATGGTCCAAGCCCCAAACCAATATGGCTGTCGTGTGGGAATCAAATCGCAATGCAGTAAAACAAAGCACATTGAAATATGTGTGCACCACGACAGTTGTGCAGTAGCCTGTCAAAGCTATAGTGTTATCTTGAATGGAAGCATCATCTGCAATTCTTCATTCATTCCCACCTTCTATTTCGTGCGATATCCGATATCTGACTTATGGCCAGCTTTTATGTGGGTAGTTGACTGTAGGATTAATTAATCCTTAACTTTGCATTTAGTTTTTTAGTGGCGAGTTAATGTAACCCGTCATATTCTCACCGAACATGGCAACCCTTACATTATTCTTGGAAGGAACATCTGTTTTTAGCCAAATTCCAAAACAAGAAAGAGGAGCAACCAAATAGAATTATGTAAAATATGAAATAAATGCATAGAATTTAAGTAATTTTTACAAACCTTAATAAAAATCTATGTAGGCGCACAATTTAACTATCTAGGCTCAAAGTAAGTGTACAAATAATCAAAATAGAAACATGTGTTTTATACAATTTAACATTTCTCATTTCGATAATCAGTAATGTGATTGTCAAAATCATATGGTTCTAACTACAATAACAAAAATTGGGAGGTTAAATCTTTGTTAACCATTGACTTAAAACCACAATTAGATGTTTAACCACAATTTAACTAAGAAACGGAGATGACCACTGACTGAAAAACTAGCCATTAAAGTAGAAAGTCTAGATTAACCTTTGCCTTATATGAAACCCTTAAAACTGTTAAAAGCAAATTTGGCAACCCTTTACCATATATACTAATCTTGAGTTACCTTTTTACTGCGCCTCCATTTCTCTAACAAAATGTTTGTTTATTGTTTACCTTATGAAATCCCCACCTCTACGTTTTTCTTTATTTATACAGTTCATCTACACGAGTGGTGAGTTTCGTATTATACACTTCGTCATCGTACGAAATACCTTTACATTTCGGTTTGGTTGTGTGGGAATGATGTGTGCCTATGGCTGGCTGTGTTGATTTTGTCGACTGTGTTGATTTTTGTTTTTGTTTTGCTCTTCTGTGATTGGCTGCACGCGGCATTTCACCAGGTAGGCGTTGACTTCAGAAGTGGTGGCTACTACTGATACGAAAGTTAACATGTGGTTTATTAGTATTGACGATTGTAGGATCTTTGCGCTGTTGGTTTTTCTTTGAAGTTTCAAACTCCATTGATTGTGTAATAGTGTCAAAGAACCCTAAAACGGTAAATTTTTGACGGATTTACAATAGCGTGAGGGCAATATTACATACTGCCATATATGTATGAATTTTCAATGACCCGCTTACAAAAGATGAGAGTTTTGGATTAAAATTTAAAGAGCTAATCGGAAGTCAAATTCTAGTTGTTTAACAGTTTATCATTGTTGGTTCCTAACTTATTACAACCAGGGGTCCGCTGAAACAGCTGATCGATCATCTAGTTGGAAATTTCATACCGGATAGAATGTGAAGTAGAATGAGCGATAGGGAAATTGAAAACGCTGGCATGAAATTTGTTTTTACTTGCACCTACGACAAGTTTAGGAATGTTTTGTATACCGTGGTAAACTAATTTACTGAGCATTTTGTATGGGAGCTAAGCTATTTTAAGCGGCTCCCCATCAAAGTCGTCAAAACATTAGTTCAGTGGGAAAACAAAAAACACACTTTTTATGTGCTATAAATGAATTTTGCTATATTCATATTAGGTGCAAAATCTGTCATAAATTCAAACTGCATCCAAATTCCAATTAGACCAGTTGCTATCGACGAAACTGTGGAAGAAATTAAATACTCATGCACACTCATTAAATATTACTCCGAAAATTGCGTTCGAAGGCTCTCCTCAGAATGTCATGTAATGATTTGGGAAATAATTTTGTATACTAAATCTGAGGTTAGCCAAGGTTAGTGTGATCGCCTAGCTAGTTTTGTGAAATAATGTTAGGTTAATTATTACGATAACTCTCGACAACTCTCTGTTTGATCCAGTAAATGGGATCATATGAAGATACTTACGATAGGATATCCATTCCATTTACGATCACGCTCCTAAGAAGATCCCTTCAGTGACTTGCGCTTGTTTATCCATTCCATTAACGATGACGCTCCTAAGAGAAGGTCCATTCAATGACTGAGCAAATTTTTCCCGTCATTCATTCAGACTAATAACCACTTTACTCTCCTCAAAGTACATTCACATTTAATTCTCAGAAGGAATCTAGAATGAAGTTCTTATCGGACAAATCTCATGACAATATGGAAAATTGTACTTAGGCTGAGGTGAAATGTCAATAAAAAGCCTTGGATATCAACATCTACTCTGATAGTCTGGCTGCAATACAGTTTTTTCCATCTGTAGTCTTGTCTTTAAAATCGACCAAAATCTGTCGCTCCTCTAAACGGGATGACCAATCAATTTGATATCTGCCTCATAGAGGGAACGATAATGCGGATGAGATGGCCATTCTAGAGAGGATCTTACCGATTTCTTGGTATCTAGAGCAAGCACTCATTCATAAAACCGAAAAACTGAGACTAGCGACCAGAAAGTGGCCCGGTGGTACAAAATGCAGGATCTCCAGGCAAGTTTGGACAAATGATCAACCGAAACGTTGTTAATATTGAAAACCCACCTTTAAAAATTATATTTACATATTAGTTGTTGTACTGACTGGATACTATTCGTTTGGCAGACACGACTCCGTAATGGGAATTTCAACTCATGTGAAAAGACGTACAAGACCACCAAACATATCATATGCTTTGCATAGTCATTTGCTTCACTAGAATAACAATTTTAGGATCCTACTTATTTTTGAATCTAAAAGATATTAAGGCTTTTTAGTAGAGCACAAAGTGATTCGTCAGGGCCTGATCTTAGGTGAGGTCTTTCATTCACAGAACTAACTGTTTGAATTTAATTTTCCACAACCGAATTTAGGTTGTCACAACTCTACTCTTGTCACAACTTCTAATTTGATTATGAAAACGTCTAATGTGGTTGTGACAAACCCTAATGTGGATGTGGCAACCTCTAATGTGGTTGTGACAACCTCTAATGTGGTTGTGACAACCTCTAATGTGGTTGTGAACACCTCTAATGTTGTTGTGACAACCTCTAATGAGGATGTGACAACCTCCTATGTGGTTTTGACAACCTCTAGTGTGGTTGTGGCAACCTCTAATGTTGTTGTGACAACCTCAAATTGGGTTGTGACAATATCTAATGTGGTTGTGAGAATCTATAATGCAGTTGTGAGTTCTGGCAACCTGTAATGGGTTTATGACAACCTCTATTTCGGATGCTATGACATCTAATGTGGTTGTGGCAACCTCTGAATTCGGTTACAGCTAATACAGTCATTTTTTCTGTGGATGTACGGTGACACCTATAAACACCTGGTTTAAACTCCTCTTAACACTAGCAGGTCAAATTGCTGGTTCAACGAGGAGGATGGACCATGATATCCAGGGGTATCACAACGGTCCTCAATGGACTAAATATATTAATAGTGACAGCCACTTCTAACTGATGTAACCCAAACCACGTAATCCTTGAAGGGATTTGTAATTATATTTTTTTTAATTTTTCTTTTTTATTATTCTTTGTATTATTAGTTAATTTATTTTATCCCCCACCCTATTTAACTTATACGCTTTTGGTTATTCTGTTTATATTATTTTGTAATTGTTCTTACTGGTATTTCTATCTTCAGATTTGAAAATTTGTTTTGTATTTAATTTATTAGTTAATGAGTCAATACAATCTACATATTGTTAATTAATATACGTAATGAAATTATTGCTATTGTAATTTGCAATCTTTGTTTTAAATTACATTTTTGTGTATCAAATGTATTATTTATATCCCTCTAATCCACCTGACACATAGCTGAGTAAACAAGACAACAAAGCATCTCTCGACAGATGATAAATATCTATAGGGTAGATAATAACTAGGTAGTCCTTGATTGGATCGGAGAAAACATCTTCTGATTAGTAATTAATACATATAGGTTCGCACTGTTTCTGAAAGATAGCCAAATAGCATGAGAATCATGCATTGATAATGAATTTCATAGTGAGTTCCTCCATTTGATCGAAGAGATTTTTCCACAAATAAATAATGTTGATCTTCCTATCAGCAGTCCATGGTTCCTTTCTACGCAGATTGGGGAGAACATCTCCTAAATGGCAATTAAAACTGACTATTTTACACTGCCTCTGAACAATACCCATATATCTGGAACGAATCGATCATTGTCAGCGAATTTTTATTAAATTCCCGGAAAAAGAGTAGAAATTCTTCGATGGGATCGGGGGTTTTCCAACAAATCCATAACTGCGTGCTTTTATTTGCAATCCAATCATGGAAATGGGAAAAGGTTTCCGTTTCCGAAAGGTGTCCATAGGTCTCTTACTAGTCATAAATTCACAATGAAGTCCCAGTAAATTATCAGTATGAAATCGAAGAGAGAGTTCGTAGAAATTCCACAACTGTGAGAATTTATTTTTCGTTCAATAAAATAATTACGGAAAATTTTCGCATTAGGAGCATACATGGGTTCTTTTTTAAATTGAATTGTATTTTAATTTGCATTACTTTATCTAATGCAAATGCAAAAGAATTACCATTGTTCGCAATGGCAATTATAAAATTTTGAATTTGCATTTGTTCAGGCAATGCAAATGCAGGTTGTGGAATCAGATGCCAATTGTAATGAATATGGGAATGCTTTTAATTGTTTTAAATTTATTTGACAACTGGCAATTCCGATTTTAAAGTATTTTATATCTAGAGGTTTGTGTCTTCGATAGGTATTGCCTCGTAGTACTTTCAAATTCATAAACATGTACTGTAGAAAATATTTGAAAACCAAAATTGCCAGATATGAACAAAACGCTTTGAAAATAAGTACAATTGCCAATGGTATTGAGAGTTTTTGCATTTGCATTCAAATTAAACAACAAATTATAATTGTCATATAATTAATTTTCCCCATGAATGATTAGGAGTGATTAAATGCTACTGTTTTACTCCATTTCTGATAAGTCTCTTACGAATCGTTGATTGTCAGCGTATTTTCTTTAAATTCGTGGATGAAGTTCAGGTATTCCTCAGTGGGAGCGAAAGTGTTCTAACAATTCCTTAACTGTACGCTTTTAGTTTGAATCCCATCCACGAACTCAATGAAATATTTTCTGTTTTTAAAAGGTATCCACAGGTCTCTTACGAATCGTTCATTTTCAACTAATTTTATTAAAATTCTCAGAAGAAGTTCAGGTATTCCTCGATGGAATCGAAGATAGAGTTCTTAAAAATTACAGAACTGTGCGATTTAATGCGCTAATTCGGAAAATATTCTCCAGGAAATGCTCTCTATCGTTTAATACCGTCTCCGAAATGTATCAATAGGTCTCTATCGAATCGTTCATTGATAATCAACTCCCAATACTAAAGCTTTTTTGCCTGACCTTTAGCATCGCCGCATGTCTATCGATCAGACAGACAGTTTCCCGTCAAAACTGAATAATGCATTTATACCTTGAACCTGGATAGAGACAGTTGGTTCATAGATCTTTGCGTGAAATGATAGTAAGTGAGAAATGGAATTTTGTTTCCACTAATACTCTCTTTCGAAATATCAAATTAAAACCTTTATATCTCAATAACTATTGGTGATTCATTTAGACGTAAATTTTTTACAAATTAATTAACAAATTCATTTTATATGATACTTTCGACCGTTCTTGAAGCCTCAGCCTTCATGGGTTTTTAAAAGAGGTTGTAGCAATTGTAAATGCGTTTAGTGCCACCTAATTGCAGTTGCCACAAACGAATTTAGGTTGTCATGACGGAATTTAGACCACACAACTGAAATTCATTTTAGCGACCTCTAATAAATTGTGACAACAATTAATGAGGTTATGAAAACCTCTAATTCGGCTGTGATGACATCGAATGGGATTGTAATAACCTCAAAATTCGGTTAAGGTTAATTCGGTTATTTTTTCTGTTTCTTTCGGGCAATTTACATTTTCAATAAAAGATACACTATGACTAAGGTGGTGTCTAAAAATGTATTAATATACAAAAATCAAACTGACAGATTTTGAAATTCTAAATTCAACTCTGTACTTAATCTCAACTCTATACTTAACTTCGGTTTGTTGTGTCTGTAATGCACAATAAAAAAAAACAGACAGATTTTTGAATTCAAAAATCAACGCTGGACTTAATCTTCACTATCTACTTGACTTCTGGGAAACACAAACTGCATATAGACCAAAGCGACTTCAAAGTTAATCAGCAACAAAATATTAGCAGTAATTTGGAGGGTTCAATGGTTATTGTGCATGACTCCTGAAGATGAGTACGAGGGTTCAATCCCTACCCTCAACATCTTACATATCTTTTGGCGATAATACCTCGCTTAGTGACTACGACACTATCGAGTAATTACCAATGAAAAGCTACATAAAAAATCAATCGGAATCAGTGTAAAACTGTACGGTTGCAGCTACCTCGTTTTTCATAAATACAGTTGTGGCAACCGAATTGACACGAAATTCTGTAGTTCCAACCGAACTAAGACAATTTTCTGTTATTGCAACCGAATTAATGCGAAATTATATTGCTGCAACCGCATTGATTTGAAATTCGATTGTTGCAACCAAAATTATTGGAATTTTTATCTGAGAGAACGAATATAATTGGAAATAATCCAGTTGTCACAACCGAATCAATTATGAAATGGGAGTGCTTTCAAACGTATTTCAGTTGCGTGGACTAAATTCAGTCGTGACACCCTCAATACGGTGGCAACAGCCAAATATACTGCTCTGGCTATCTAACATTTCTTTCGACGATGGGCACCTCGCTTAGTGACGGCGATACTATCGGGTATTTAGCCATGAAAATGCTTCTGAAAATACCGTTCGGAACCGGTGTAAAACTGTAGGTCCCAATCAGTGAGTGTAGATCTAGAAAACGCCTAGCTCATTGGTTGTAAGAAACGCTACCCAATTTCTTCTTGGGATGTAATGGGATACAATTTTTTTTAAGTATTTAGTTAAATATCTAAATATTCGAGTACTAATTTAAACCCTTTAAAATATATTCTTCTGTGAAAAAAACACCTGACAAGACAAAATCATCCGAAAATCAGGAAGTTGGAAAAAACCCCTAAAGCTAAATTGAAATTCGAACAAATGTCAATATAGGGACACAGATCCAGTTACCTCCACAACGGTATAACGAAAACAACGCCAGCAGTTTGAACGTTACACGTTATTTTCGGCGCATTGTGTTGTGTTTTTCGACAGCCGACAACTGCATAAAAGTGTCAGTTGTGCAACAAATCCCCTTACAACGATAATACCCATAAAGGATACACGTTTGTATATTATTGTAGGTAAATGTAAAAGGAAAAACGGGGAAAACGCCCGCCAAACAAAACCAATTAGTATAGAACGCGTGCTACTAGTAACCGAAAGAGAGCGAAAAGGGAGCCAAAACTCACAATGATCATTAAGAGAGGGAGAGATTCCGTGCACGAGTGTATTGGTATGCCAGCTAAATAACTGTGAGTTTATGACCCTTAAACCTGGAGCATAGAGAAAAAGGATAGCAGTGAGTTTAACACGAGTTGGTATTTGAGAATCAAACTTGGAGTCAAAAGGATCGTGCCTCAATGATGTGCACGATAGACGATATATGCAACATTTTAGGGGTGCCTTTTGTTGTCGTTGTGCAGCATATGGAGAAGAGACTTTAATATCCACGTACAACTGGCCAGTAACAACAACAGTTAAGTAAACCGTTTTGATTCGTTTCACCTTCGTTTTTCCTTAAACGACAAACGATATGACGAGTGGTGGTTTAAGCCAAAAAGTGGTTGATTTTTTTTCACCGTAGGGTTTTTGGTTGGTAGTTGTTGCTCTTTCTACCGGCTGTGAGTTACTAATACTGACTTTACCCACACCACCACTAGCACCATCATCATCATCATCATCCTCCTCATTCACAACATCGGTAACAGCTCAACCACTACCACACATACTACTACCAAACTCTCTCTGTGCCATACGGTTTTTGCTTTGGTTTTCTGTTGTTTTTTTTAATGTTTTTTTGGTAGTTAAAGGCTCACAACGATTTTGGCCATATTATAAACACAAACAGCACCAGTTAAAACCTACGATGTGCATTGCCCAACAGGCTTGTGAGAACCCAACGAGCTCAGAAAGATTCAGTCAGGTGCCAAGCACCAAACCGTACGGACGTGTACACGTTTTAAACTCTTTTCTGTTTAACAAGAATCAAGATCTATTTTAGACAAATAAACCTAAACTTGGCTTAAATTCCTTTGGAGAATAATAAGAAAAATTATACGTTAAGAGACGTTGTTACATCACGGGCTTATAAACACCAACCAACCAAACAAAGAATGGATTTATACATTTTAAACCCAATTTAAAAAACAAAATGAAATTTTTATAAATTTCAGAAAACAAGTGATTTTTATTTAAAATTTATATAAAAAAAAATATTGAAAAAATTATTTTAAAAAAAGTGTTAACATTTGTTAAATTATAAGAAAGAGTGTTTTTCAATCCTTCGCTCTTTATCACAATGAATCATTTATCACCTCCTCCCTCGCCTCATTCAAAACCCGGCCAAATGAATAATTTCTCAAACTCTGCGGTGGATTCGAAAAGTTGGATACAAAGAGCCTCGGCTTTTAATACCGTAATGGCAACAGCTGCTGCTCAAAAACTGAACTCAAGAGGTAAGTTTGAACTTCTCAAAACTAAAGCTTAAGTAAACAAAATTTTCAAAATCGTTTTTAACCTATAAAATTATCAGATTAACGGCCGATTTCACTGTGTTTAGATATCCTACATTTACAGCTAACGAACAGTTTTAGCTGTCAGTTGAGATTGAATTCAAAATGTTTAACTGTCGGTTAGATTTAACTTTTTTGTTGTTGTGAAATTGGTCGTTAGAAGATTAAATTTGTGAAGAAATTTACCAATTACCATATTATAAACCTTTGAAACTAAAAATACTGATCATCGATAATGATCTTCCTTTAAAAAATCAGTTTCCCATTTCGAAACATTTTCGAGAATAGGCCCACTGAGTACTTCACGATTGCGGCGTGACGAAAATCTGACTGAGCTCTTCTATTTAAATTCAAATAAGATTTGGAGCTCGTAGAAACATCGATAAGGGTCTACTGATTCTTTCCCGATTATTTCGAGACCAAAAATTCTGATAGATATCGTAGTTAAACATGTTTTACATCCCACAAGGATATTAAAGAGCTTCTCGCAATCAGTGAGTTCGGCGCTTTCTAGTTTTACACTCACTGATTGGGACCTACAGCTTTACACTGATTGTGAACGGGGTTTTGAGAAGCTTTCCATGGCGAATTACTCGATACTGTCGGCGTCATAAAGCGAGAAGATCGTCGCCGAAAGAAATGTAAGGTGGTCAGAGCAGGGATCGAACCCACGTTTTCATGTACAAAAGTCGCACACACTACCCATTGCACCATCAAAGCGACACCAATGAAATCCTTTATCGTGGAGTTAACATTTTCAACAAAAAATTCCTTCCATCCTTGAACACTATGGCGTGATTAAAAGGTCTAAACGTTTCTTAATGTACAACAAATAAACTGACCGAGTTTGAAATTTTAAAACGAACGCTGTACTTAATCTCAACTCTATACTTAACTGCTCTTTGTTTGTGTCTATGATGTAACTTAATGTGGTGTCTAAGTGTTTCTTAATGCACAACAAATAATCTGACAGATTTTGAAATTCAAAATTCAACTCTGTATTTTAATCGCCATTCTATACTTGACTTCTGGGAAACAAAAACTTCATATACGCCAAAGCAACTTCAGTGCTAATCAGCAACAAAATATTAGAAGTAATTCTGAGGATTCAGTGGTTACTGTGCGCGACTCTTGTACATGAGTACGTGGTTTCAATCCCTGCTCTCAACATCTTAAATTTCTTTTGACGATAATCACCTCGCTTAGTGACGACGATACTACTGAGCAATATGCCATGAAAAAGCTACTCAAAAAAATCAATCGGAAGCGGTGGCAAACTGTAGATCCCAGTACGAGAGTGCAAATATCTTGAGAGAGTGCTCATAGTTCACTGATTACACTGTGATAGATTTTCGCAAAAAAATTTCAAGACAATGCCGGAGAGGTTGGATTACCCTAATTCGGGATTTTTGAGTTACAATTATACCCGAATTACAGTAAAACCGTCCTCTCCTGCCCTGCCTCGTTTTTCGACTTCCACAGTGTTATGAGAACCTTTCAGGGAATGTACTGGCAAAATATTTATTAATTTTTTTTTAATTCAGGAGTCATTACATTATCATTAATGCCAAAGAAGCAGTATAAACATTTGTTTTACTTCCAAAGATGGCACATTAAAGTACTTCCAAAATATGTTAAATAAGCATTAAATTAAGATCTTTTGATTAGGATCCAAAAATTGTCTATAGCTTTTTTTCATACCAATATTATTTAAGCCAAATCTCAACTTGATAATTTAAATATTACCTATGAAATAATAGTTAAATTTAAGTGCTTCCCTGCAAAGTCAAACCCTTGTTAAATTCACCAGTTATATTATGCTGCATGAAGGGCAAAATAAAGTAACTACAATTTTTCTTTTTATACAAAACCAAGTTCAAAAAAATGGTAAGGAATACAATCTGGCAACTATATTTTCGATTCTTATCTTAAGTAAGATCTTATCTTGAGTAAGAGTCAAAAATATCACTGCCAAAACTATATTCTTCGCCATTTTATAAGGTTGTTTTTCTTCTTCTGACAAAAAATTTAAATTATGGTTACATTGTTTGATTTCAACTGAAGATTTCAATTGACGATTTCAACTGATGATTTACAGTTTTTCAAATACAGTTTATCACATAACTTGTGGTGCTGATTGTACTTCTTGGGAAGCATTTTTTACCATTCAGAAACGGTATAAAACTGATGATCCCAATCAAAGACTCCAAGAGTAAAATAATACAGCTCATATATTTTTAGAAGTCCAATGCCACATACCTTAATGAGATGCAAGAGGAAATCATATTATGATTTAGGCAGATTTTTTTAAAGGATCTTTAGTTTATGAGATATCACACAAATACGTCTATTATATAAAACCCTAAACCATATACAGAATCAGAGACAGAAAAAAAATCCATACACGTCAAGCTCATACATTGTTTGAAACCCAATTCTCAATACATTCATCAGATATAATGAAAACTCCTGGTATATGTTCCTGAAATATTTTTTTAATAATGTTAAGTTAATGAGATATCATGCAAACGAGAGTAAAAGTTCCAAATTTATACAGAGTCAGGGATAGGTTAAAAATCCAAAATTGTCTCAGGATACATTTTGAAATATTTGTAAATTTAAATTCCGATATTTTCCGAACTTCAAAAACAACATCTTAACGTGCGAGATATCGACAAAGAAAAAGCCTACGTTTAGTCAATATGTTAAGAGAAATCTCAAGAAGCTGCAGTTGTTTTAAGCTAATTTTTAAAATTCTTACAAGTTCTATATTTGATAACCTTAAAACTGTTTGAAAAATGTATTTAGTTCATGAGATATCACGCAAGAAATGTCGTATGTTTGATATCTCAGAAATCCATAGTTGTCTCAGATTTATTTTTAAAGTCTTTGGTTTTTTTTTTGGCCATTGCAATTAAAAGTTTTGTTTTAATAAAATCTTTAGTTGATGAGATATCACACAATAAATGTCCAACGTTCTTCAGTCTGTATTTAGCGATATCTCAAAAATATTTGCTATTCTGAAGGGGCATAAATCTGATGATCCCTATCAAAAATTAAAATAACACAGCTCACACATTATCCTATATCAACATTATGTTATAACGTAAACCCTTGATATTTATTTTAGGATAATTTCTAAAAATTTTAGAATTTCTGTATTCGACTTTAACCCCGTTTGCAAAACATATATGGTTTGTGAAATATCACGCAGTAAAGTCATATATTCCATAAAATCTCAAAAATCCCTAGTTGTCCCAGAAATATTTCTAAACTGTTTGGGTTGAATTTTGTCAGCTGCAATCAAAATTTTTGATATGTTAACATATATAGGCACGGCTCGGACAATCTATTAAAGTGAACACATGCAAACAACACACAGCGTTAACATCACATACGTGGTTGTTGTACAACAATAGTCTCTGCCTGAAAATAAGAATGATGGTATTGATGTAGCGGCAGCGAACAAACAATCAGGTCGTCGTCGCCAAAGAGTATTGAATAGTATAGAGAACTCATGGAACGAATTATATGACTCAAAAGCACTGGCGACATCTGGCGAATGATTCAAAACGTATTACTCTCTTTTAGTCATAATTTGGTCCATTCATAATTTTGATGTGAAACATTGATGCCTTTTGAAACATTTATGCTTTTTGTATTGTTTCATGTAATAACATTATCACAATGGTGCATTTATATTGAAATATTCTATACAGAGAATAAGACTTTTTTCATGCTCTTTTACTCAGACTCTCTACATGAGAGCGGAAAAAGACTGCAATAAGCTCTCTATGCTATTCAATACTTTTTGCCGTCGCTCTGTTTACGACAAAACAAAAACAATTATTTTAGTGAGCTAAATATTGTTTTATTTATTTTAACAATATTACATCTGATGCTAAAGCAAATGTACGAAAAACGAAAGTGCAATAGCAAAAGAGCCTTCAGCACAAAAACTATTCTTTTTTTATTTTCCAATGTAATATTTACTAATGTGTTCATAGGAATCGAACAGGTACTGTGTAACAAAAACGTGTTAACACATCGCCCGTGAGTTCGAACATTCAGTTTTTTAATCTTTAGTTTATAAGATATCACACAAGAAAGAGCTAAAGTTCTTCAATATAGTTTTACGAGTACATATACATATCTCTAAAATCCATACCTTTCTTAGTTTAATCTAAGAAATGTTTGAAATTCCTACATCTTGTATTTTAAATTGTTGAAAGAAAAGTTTTAAAAAAGACTTGGAAAACAGATATAACAATATACAACATGAAATTGTTTTGAGAAATGAAACTAGACCATGAGCTGTTAAAAGTTTTCAACACTGAGTTCGAAGTTTGGAAATTTTGAAATTTGACAATTTTGAAGCTTGGCTATTTTGGAGTTGGTCCACTTTTAATCGATTTCCCAACATGGGTATTAATTAAAAATTTAAAAAATTAATTAACAAAAATATGTATTTAAATCCCGTATTAAATCCTGATTAAATCCGGTAATAAAACCGAAGGAAAAAATTCCATAAATAAAAAATAATTCTTTTCACAACAAAAAATTAACAAAAAAAAATTTAACCAATATTATTAAATAAAAAGGTCCAACAAATATTCAACAAAATTGTCGACCAAATATACAACAGATTTATATTTTTTTTTTTTTTGGTTTTAAAATCCGATTTAATATAGCAACTCGAAAAAACTTAATTTTGTACGCATTAATTAATCTTGTTAAATTGTTATTTCTATCCATAGAGGCCAGTACTAACGTCAATATTTCAGGCAAACTTTTGCAAATCTCGACATAAAACAGTGCCTGCGAAATATCATTGAAATATTCGCCCCCCAGTGTTGATTAAGTTGCTCACGCTAAATAAAAGCAACATGTATCTAGCAACATTTTAATGTTGCTAAGACAAATTTAACGCCCAATCAAATTGTAGGAAGAAATGATCAATATTGTCAACTCTTTTTCAGTGTAGAGAATATTTAGTGTAGAGAATTTTTGTTATTACCTATTCAATTCTCATTGTAGTCATGTGGTTATCGTACAACTAAGTACAAAAAAAATGTTTCCCATAACAATCCATGAAGGAATTGTGGAGAGCTTCGTTTTTTAGTTTTCTACTCAATGATTGGGAGCGAAAGTTTTACACCGGTTTCGAACGCTATTTTGAGAAGCTTTGCATGGCAAAATACTCGATAGTGTCGCTGTCATGAAGCGAGGTGACCGCTGTCGAAAGACATTTCAGGTGGTCAGAGCAGGGTTCGAACACACGTTCTCATGCACACTAGCCGCGCACACTACCATAGCACCACCGACGGCCACACCTAGCCTTGAAAAGTTTCTCCAAATACTGTTCGGAACCGGTATAAAAATGTAGGTCCCAAACAGTGAGTGTAAAACTAGAAAGCGCACAGCTCGCAGGTTGTGAGAAGCTCGTCCCAATCTCTTCATTTGATGTAAAGGGGAAGCATTTTTTTGTATGTTTCATGTATGTTCAGCATGTCGGATCAAAAATGTCAACTTATAGAGGCGTTGAACTTTGATTCCCTTCTCACAAGCCGCGAGCGAGACTCGAAACCTACCAGAAACACACTAAGGCGACAATAACAATTGTATTTGAAAATCTCGCTTGTGCCTGTACGACAAGTTGAAATTTAAGGGAAAAAATCCGTCAGCTTCAATTTTGGCTTCCAGCTCGTGAGCCGCGAGAGAGTTTAAGTCCTGAAGGACATAACAAATACTTCTTTAATACTCTTAATATTTTTATATTTACATTCCATATATACAATATTAAACCAACCCACTTTTGTACTTTCTTACAGATTTACCACCCTTCCTCTACAATCCTCTGCTGTATTCCAGTGCCCTTCTTTGGCCCCAGTTCCTCCTGTCATCCGCCTCAGCGCTCAATACCCCCCAAACGCCCATAACACCTAAATCTCCATTCAATGTCAGTCTTAACAATCGCGATTATGCCCTAACACCGGAAAAAGAAGATCTCTCCGCTTCCTCACAAGAGGAAAACACTAGCGGCGCCAACGATGATATGATGCCCTTAAATTTATCCACAAAACGAGAACTAAGTGAAGAAGCACAAAGTTATACAGGTACCCCACCGCCCCTAAGAGCAGTCAATCTTAAAGCCTCTCCCCAAACACCCGAGGATGACTACGAAACCTCTTTAAAAATGAGGACACAAGGATCCTCGATATGGTCACCCGCTAGTATGTGCGAAAAATCCATAAGATACAACACCGCATCCGCCATGAGTGTCAGTGCCCTGCCGCAAGATGATCAAGAAATGGATCCCATTGTTAGAAAATTCAAATACGAACGACGTAATAGTTTCACGAGGCAACAGGCACATGATAGTAATATGTTGACTCCCCTGTCCACCATCTCTGGTCCTGCCACATTCCCGCGCACATTCAATCAAAAAACAACAACCGACCTAGAGGCTGCCCAGCAACAATTGAACGCCCACCGTACGGCATTTATGGCCGGTCTGGCGGGAAACAATTTGGAATTATTAACGCAACATTTGAAAGCTCAGACACAGCGTGAATTGGAGTTATTGCGTCAGCAGCGTGTGGACATATTTGTGCATCAGCAACAACAATCGAGTGATAATGATAGTATAAGTGAGGAATATAAGGAACAGGAAACCAGTAAAATATCGCTGTTGCAACAGCATCATCAATACTTGACCCAACAACAACAGCAGCAGCAGCATCATCATCACCATCACCAGCATCAGCAGCAACATCCTGACTCAACGGCCGTTATTGGCAGCAGCAGTAGTGCAGCAGATGGCCTGCATTCATCATCGTGTCATCCCGATAGTGATGATGGCGGCCATAGCGGGGGTAATAACTCGCTCAGCGGTGGTGAAAAGAGAACAGCAAGAAATTTCCAGGTAAGTGCAGAGGATTGGAAAAGTGCCAAAGATTAGGTTGGGGGTGAAGTTTAGGGAAATCACAATGAATTTATCCCTAATTGCGGGCAGTCAATGGATGATATAAAGCCATCTTTTAAGACTGATACATATCCTTAAACCAAGTATTTGCGTTCTTAAAATTTAGTACAATCGAGAATAGAAGAAGTCAAGTTTATGTAACTCAAATGAAATGTTAACTTAACAGTTTCAAAATATTTTACTGTTTTACATTCATCATCAATCGTTAACCTTAACCCTTTGACGACCCGAGTCAAAATTTCTTACACCAGGGTTTATGGCACATTTATTTATCCAGGTAGGAGATACGGCAAATTTGACGGAAGGGGACTTGTAAAAGTGATTTGGGACAACAACAACTCAAGCCACTTTTGCAAATTGCTTTGGACAAATTTATTCTATCCCCTACCTACACGATGAAAAATCTGTCCTTTCCTGTTGTGTGGATGCAAATGTATCGTTTTTGTAGCTTGTCACAAATATAGAATACTTGTATCCAATCACATTATATTTGTTATGTTTCTTTGATTCTAGAGATACCACGTTAGCATTTTAATTAAAAAAAATGTATCATATCTCATAAAGTAAAATAGGTTTAATGTAATATTTGTTAAGATCTATTGTGTGGAAAACTTTTTTTGGTATAAACTTAAGTGGTTCCAAAAGCAAACAAAACAAACAAGTTACGTGATATCTCGTTGTCTATAGTTGCCAGTCTGGAAAGAAATAGTCATTTGTGTAGATCGACCTATTTCTGTCTCTCATTGGTTGGTACTGAATATATTTGTATCACATTTAGCAAAGTGGCTATTGAACTGGCTTCCGAAAGAATCCAAAAACATTTTTCTAAGATTTCTTACGCAATATCTCACCAACTATGATAGTTATCTAAGGCGAATATCATCTTTCTATACTACATAAATAGTGATAAATTATTGGTATCCAATTTAACTAATGGGTTATTACGTCAGCTTCCAAAATTCTTAAAACACCTAATATTGAACACTTTTCTTTGTGATATCTCATAAACCATTACTGTCCAAAGAAAAATAAGACGACATTTGAAAGTATTGTTTCCCTTACTCTTCTAAATATGCTAAAACTTTATTGATATGAACTTTAGCTAAGGAAATAAAACCCCGGTTTACAAGTGACAAAAACTTGGTACTCGAATTTTCTTTCGCGATATCTCACAAACTAAGGCAGTAAACCAAGGAAGTAAACGATTTTTCTACAGATAGTTCTACTTTATCTGTTAATTGTGGTAACCTGTTTTCAACTCAACTTTATTGAAAATATAAAAAAATAAAAATCCGTCCTTGAATTGTATTTTCGTGATATCTCACAAACTAAGATAGAACACCAAGAATGTAAAAGAATTTTCTGAAGATAGGTCTACTTTAAACTTTGACCTCAACTTTAAGGCAAATATAAAACCCCGGGTTTCAAAAGTATCAAAATCCTATATTGCTGTATATATTTCATTATCTGATATCAATATTATGTGATATCTCGTGAACTATCGCAGAAAAGCTGGAAAGTGAAAACTTCTATTTTGTAAAAATAGAAAAAATATATAGAATTTGTAAAAATCCACTTTGATCTTTATGTGATATCTCGTGAACTATTGCAGAAAGCTGGAAAGTGAAAACTTCCATTTTGTAAAAATAGAAAAAATATAAAGAATTTGTAAAAATCCACTTTGATCTTTTTTTAAATGATATCTGGTTAACTATGGCAGTCAGTCAAGTAAACTGTAAGTTTTTATCCTCAAATTATCTCTAATATTGTCCCTAATATTGTCTATAAATCCTTGAAAAGCTAAGGAATCCGACTTCAGCTAAGGAACTGTTACGTTGTTTTCACAAAAGCCCAAAAATCGTTGGACAGTCATTAAAATTAAATTTAGCTAAGAATTTATAAAACTCAGAAAACACCCGAATTATTAATTTTATTTCTTAATATCTCGTTAACTGTGCTAGAGCCAGGAAAGGTTATAGATTATTTTTTAAGATCATCTTGTATACCCTCTAAAAATTGATAAACTATTTTGGTGACAACTTTGGTTTAAAAAATTTAAAAACCCGACATTTGAAAATTCTTTGTGTGATATCTCGTTAACTATGGCAGTCTGCGAAGGATAGTAGTAGCTTCTTCTGATGACCGCCTTCTCTGTAAATGGATGTAAAGGTTTTAATATCAACTTTGTCTATAAGCATGTGTACTTCCAAAAGTCACAAGGCCCAGATCATTGAAGTTTATTAACGTGATATCTCGTTAACTTTGGCAGTCAGTCAAAGAAAAGCCCCCTAATTTTGTGAAAAGTGACGTCGTATACTCTCTAAATTTGAGGGAGGGTATAGGTAATAGATTTAACTAAAGAAATATTTAAAAGAGGTTTAAAAATCAAAAGAGAAATCTTTTCCAAACTTTTCTACTTGATATCTTATAAACTAATATAATCCGCCAAGTATATCTTTTTGAGAAAATCCTACCATAAAAAAAAAATATTTTGTTATAACATCTCATGAAGGGATAGAGGAGAGGTTTAGTTTTATACATTCTAGTTTTACTGTCATTGATTGGGACCTACAGTTTTGTACCGATTCCGAACGGTTCTTTGAGGAAAGCTTTAGTTTTACACATTTTAGATTTACGCTTATTGATTGGGACCTACAGTTTTATACCGATTCTGAACGGTTCTTTGGCTAATTACTCGATAGCACCGCTGTCGCCAAAACGAGGTAACGACGAGGTATTCGAATGAAATGTAAGGTGGTCAGAGCAGGAATCGGACACACGTTCTCATGTACAAGAGTTGCGCACACTAACCTATCCTATCTCATAACTTCTAAAAAGGGGTAACATCTTTGGTATAAACTTGCTCCGGTTTCCGAAACTCATGAAACTCTCAATCTCTTTTACATGATATCTCATAGACTAATTAATTGCGGTATGAATTCGGTTTTAGCCTAAGCCGTTTTCCAAAATTCACAAAATACCGATTCATTCATACTCCCTTTACTCCTTTATCTCGAGAACTGAATCAACTTTAGGAAAAGCCAGAATCTTTGGGAAAGATGGCTCTTCAAGCCCTCCAAAGCATTTTGAAAACAACCGTATACCCACAAAAAATTAAGATTTTTATTTGGTATCAACCTGTGCTGGTTTCCGAAATTCACAAAATAACGATTCAGAGTTCCTTTATGTGATATTTCGAGAACTGAAATGATATTAGAAAAAGCCAGAACCTTCCGGAAAGATGGCTCCTCAAGCCCTCCAATCCATTTTGAGAGAACCCTATACCCACTAAAAACTATGCATTATATTTCATATTAACCTGCAGCAGTTTTCGAAGTTCACATAATTACACTTCATAGGTCTTTTAGGTGATATCTCGAGAATTAGAATAATCTTGGTAAAGACCAGAATAATTCGGGTAGATGGCTCTTCAAGCCCTCTAAAGCAATTTGTAAAGAAACCTAAATAATCTAGAAATAAAAATTCAAATTTTGCGTTAATTCACAAAACAAAAGCTCGTAGTTCATTGACGTGATATCTCGAGAACTGAAACAACATTAGGAAAAGCCAGAACCTTCCGGAGGGATGGCTCTTCAAGCTCTCCAAAGCATTTTGAAAACAACCCCATATCCTCTAAAAATTGTGTTTCATATTTGGTATTAACTTGCGCCGATTTCCGAAATTCACAAAAATAAGATTCGTAGTTCCTTTAGTGATATCTCGAGAATTGAAACAGCATTAGAAAAAGTCAGAACCTTCCGGATGGATGGCTTTTCAAGCTCTCCAAAGCATTTTGAGAATAACCCTATACCCACTGATAAAATTAAGCTGTACATTTCATATTAACCTGCACTGGTTTCCGAAGATCTCACAATTACACATTATAGTTTCTTTACGTGATATCTCGAGAATTAGAACAACGACTGGAAAGCAAGAACATTTCGGCAAAATGTGTCTGCAAGCCCTCTATAGGATTGCGAGAAGAACCCTATAACCATTAAAAATTAAGTACTATATTTCATATTAACTAGTGACGGTTTCCGAAGTTCTCACAATTACACACTATAGTTCCTTTACGTGATATCTCGAGAACCAGAACAGTGTTGGGAAAAGCCAGACCATTTCGGGAATATGGCTCTGCAATCCCTCAAACATTTTGAGAAGAAACCTATTCCATTCAAAAATTAAGATTTCTATTTGATATTATTTCACAAAATATCTATTCACGAAAGGATTGGGGAGAGCTTCTCATATAGGTTCCAGAAATCATGTTTTTGGGTCAGATTATACGCTAGATTAGCTCAAGAGTCAATTACTGGGAATATTTTATGGAACACTAATGCTTTCAACAGAATCAGTTAAAGAATATGTTATTTCTAGCGTTTAAAGAGTCTCCCCAACGATTTTTTTACATTTTGCGTTGTCTATTTCAGTGACAATATTTGTATGAAATTTCACTGATTCGAGAAACCAATCCGAGAACAATTTTGCATATGCAGACATAATTTTAGAATTAATTTTCGGAATCTAATACCGTATCTAGACAAATGCTAAGTCAATACAATGATTCTAAGATGGCATCAAGGGATCGTAACACATTGCTGAAGAATCTGTTCCGATATTTTATAACCGATTCCAAAAATTTGAATGGGTCAATGAAGAGGCACACGAAAAAAGAAATCGTCACCTCAACTACTTGTTTCAATAAAACTGAGCTAATGTTCAACAATGTATCGCTCCGACATAAATATTAATTGCAGCAGTGACTAGTTTCGTATATCCGACGATTTTGTCGTTACTGTATTGAATATTTACGTTACGGCAACGAATTTATAGTATAACAGCTTCGCACTTCCGACAATTTGGTCGTTGTTATAATGAAAATTTACATTGTGGCGATGAATTTATATGATACCTCACTTTTGATGTATCCTTTGGTTGTGAGTGCAGTATAACAAAGTTTTGCTTTAGAAACCTTAAAACTTCTTTCCAAAACTCCTTTCTCTTCTAACTTATTTGTCACTTTACATGATTGCTTGTGATATTTCGCCAAACATCTGTGTGAGATGTTAAAACTCTACAGGACTTTTTGAGATAAGTAAGTGTAAAAAAAATTGGATAACTTCACTTTTTTAAAGGACCACCCTGCCTCCTGGCATTTGTTACAGCATAACGTAACAGATGTATTACGGGTTTTTTCAAATAACTGATTATTTTTTTCTTTTGATTTCTGCCCCCATCTCTACTACTCGTATCATCATCAAAATCTGTTGGATTTTTTTATGATAGGCCGGCCCCCAAAGGAACCAAAAAAATGAACACAAGCACATAACAGAAAATCATTGAGAATCCTTGATAAACCGTTTTCAAAACCATCTGTTTTTGTTTTCTTCTTCTTTGGAAGTCACACGCATCGTAATGCAACGCAATGGAACAGACGTTGCAGTGGTGATGTTGTTGCTGTTCTGGGTGATCTTAAGGGAAACCTTTCAAGACTATCAAGTTGCAATGAAAAAGAAGAAAAAACGATAACAAAAACGAAAACCTGGCGAAGCGAGTATGTAAACAAGCCAAGGCAGCAGGTCGCGTTTAGTCAGGCTGACCATGTGGCTCACTTTCGTAAAAAGGGGCAATTAAAGAGGAACGCACGACGCATGTGTGAAGAAAATGTAAAGTGATATTTACCAAAACAAAATTGAAATAATTATCATTAAACATAAAGTTTAATCATCAGCACACGACCAAAGCGACAAAGGAGGAAGAAGGATTAAAGGCCAAAATAAAAAATGTCCTGCAAAAGGTTTTGCATCTGGTATTTGCTGATGATTTTTTTTTTGTTATCGATAAACAATCGATGGAGGTCATGTAATTTTTTTTTTTGTTTTAGGAATAATTTGATTAATTAATTGCGTGATTTGAGATTTCAATTACAATCAGTTATTTGCTATAACTTATTCTTGACTAATATTTCATTTAAACTACATTTAGTACAAGTTGTTTGTTTTTTGTATCGAGTTTTTATTGTTGCTATTACTCTGCTATCTAAACAAATTATAAATGTCCTTAATAATAACAATACCACCGCCAACCAACAGGGGAAACGGATAACGTCGTGGTGAATAAGTAATAGAAATGATTGTGTTGGTGTCAGGGTATTTAAATACAATGGCATTATTATTAAGGAGGGGGGAGTAAGCAGCCGGTCCCACTATTAAATTATGTTATAAAATCGTAAATAAATGTTTGTAACAATTAACACAACTTGTACGTAAATACTATATGAAAATTATACCGATCCAAAAACACGCATCACTTCGAGTAATAGTAATTCCATGGGTGGTTGTCGGGTCAGTCGGACGTTTTGATTATTAATTTCAGTAAAAGGGTTCAATACCATAAACTGTACGAATTTTTTTTTTTCAATTAATTGAATTGAACACAAGTGTCCTTAGTCCTTAATGCAGTTATTGTTCGGGTTGGCAGTAGAGGGGGTATCTATCGTTTTGGCCAACAATGTAGAGATGACACGATATTAAGCAATTAAAATCTATAATACAAATTAAAGGATTTCAATCAAAAATTGTTTTTATGTACATAGGAGTCCTGGGAAAAGGGGTAAATATTTGATTTAATTACTATAGCCTCGAAATGGAAATAGCGGTTACAACAAATGATAATAATAGGTAACAAGGGAAGAAACTAAAATGATTATTATTTAATTGATTTCTAATTTAATGAAAATGTAATAATTTCTATAACAAAACAAAACAAACAAAATCAAAACAAAAATCAGCTAATTCTTCATTACAAATCATCAAATTTTCTTTGTAAGAATTCAGTGATTCTTTAGAAATTTGCACCTACAATTAATACTACGTTTATACGAGAGCTTATATTGTGATATCACATCGAAATATGTCAAACAGGTACGTGTTGCTTGCACGTTCTTTACAGACATATCGCGATATGATTTCACAAACGTAATATAAGATTTCTTCTTTTGAACAGCAGATTTTTTTTTTTGAATTTGCACAAATACAATAACAGATGATTGTATTTTTTAACAAATTTAATGAGTTTGTTTGAAAATCAGCTGATCAAAGTTTTTATTAGAGGTTGAATTTTATGTTTCGGGATTTGGCAACCCCAGTGTTGCAATCTGGCAACTGACAGCTCTATCGTAAAGTTGGACATCTTTGAGGTTATCCGTACTCAGAACGCTTTGACCTACGAGCGCTATTTGTGTTGTTTACAGTAACTTAAGATTCATCTCGGCCCAAAAATGGAATTAAATCGTGAACATTTTCGTGCGATTATTTTTTACAACTTTCGACGTGGATTAACTCAGCACCAGTGCATAAATGAACTTAGTTCAATTTTTGGCGATGAAGCTCCATCAAGGACCAGTGTTTATCGATGGTATGGTAATTAAATCGTGGTCGTAGTTCACTCCAAGACGAATTTCGTGAAGGTCGTCCAAAATCAGCTGTTGTTCCGAAAACCATTGATGCTGTGTACGAACTGATTTTGCAAGATCGTCATGTGACCTATCGTGAGATTGAGACAACCTTAGGCATTAGTGGGACCAGCATACATTCAACATTGCATAAACATTTGACTGCCACACAATTTTTCAATCGCTCAAAAAAAGGCTCGTGTCGAATGGTCGAAAGAAATGCTACAAAAATACGATCACGGTGCTTCGAAACACGTCTATGACATCGTGACAGGTGATGAATCCTGGATTTAGGCGTATGAGCCCGAAAGTTAATTGCAGTCAACTGTATGGGTGTTTCAAGATGAGCCAACTCCAACAAAAATTGTTCGCGCCCGAAGCACTTCCAAGCAAATGGTCGCTTGTTTTTTCGGAAAAACCGGACATGTCGCAACCGTACCTCTAGAACAACGCAGAACAGTGAATTCTGAGTGGTACACAACCATTTGTTTGCCAGTTGTCTTCCAAGAAATCAGGAAAACCAACCGCCGAAGACAGATCACTCTTCACCACGACAATGCGAGCTCTCACACATCGGCCGAAACAACTGCATTTTTGAGCACCCAAAACATCGTCCTGACTTGGCACCGAATGACTTCTTTTTATTCCCGTACTTAAAAAACAAACTGAAAGGTCAACTTTTTTCGACACTTGAAGAAGCGGTTGCTGCATTCAGAATGCATGTTTTGGAGATACCTCAATCAGAGTGGCAAAAGTGTTTCGACAATTGGTTCATCAAACGCATGCAAAAGTGTATAAATATTCATGGGGCATATGTGTATAAATCTTCATGGGGAATGTTTTGAAAAACAATAAAGTGATTTTCGATGATTAATATTTGTGTTTGTTCTCTAATCCCGAAATATAAAATTCAACCTCGTATGTGTGGAAAAACAGCTGATTAGTGTAAAATCATATCAATTAACAATTAATACTCATTAGAGGTTTTGTATTAAATATATATTTAAATTATTCTTATTCTTATTCAATTGAAGATCGTGGAAAACTTTATCTTTATATATAATTCTACTGCCCGTGTGTTTGTGACTGAACTCCTCCTAAACTTCTGGACCGATTTGAATAAATTTTGTTGTATGCGTTTGGGTGGCGCCCTGGGTGGTTTAGATTTACTATTCGGTCCAATTGGAGAAGGGGTCGTGGTACCTCCCATACAAATCGCTTGAAATATTATGCAGGACAACGTCTGCCGGGTCAGCTAGTATATTATAAATATTTAAATATTTACCCATTATATATCATGAAGGGAAGGGGGTAGCTACCTACTCATTGGGTTCTACAAATTTACAACATTTATTGAGATGCTTGTTCATTAGGGTGTCCAAAAAAATTTTTGCTTTTTCGATTTTCATGGAAAGCTTATAGGGTAAAGTATTTTTGAGATTTTTTTCCAGATTTTTCGGAAGAGGTTTAGAGGTCACACAAGTCGAATTTCCCGCAAAAATCGGGTATTCCGGACTTTTTTTGAATTTTATTTAAAACTCGGCTAATAACCACGATTTTCTTAGTTTGTACGTCAAGATTTTTAAAGCAAAACGATCAAAGTTTTTTTTGCTCAATAAGGTATTAAATTTTTTCGTAAATTTTGGATAAAATTTGTTAGTAACGCTTTATAAATTTTAAACTTACTATGAAAATTTAAAAAACTAATGATGCACTTTAAAAGACGTATATATTTCAAGCAATTTTGTAGAAAAAAATTTTTAATTTCCTGTTACTGTTCCAGAGTTATACCATTTTAAAGCCTTTTACCCATTGTATGAACCTACAAATATTATAAACTGTTTGCTATTTTTCCATCGGATTTGCTTTAAATTTCTATGAAAATTTAAAATACTAATGATGCACTTTAGAAGACGTATAAATTCCAAGAAATTTTGTAGGAAACATTTTGAATTTGAAGTTACTGTTCCAGAGTTATAACATTTTAAAACTCTTTACCCATTGTATGAAACTAATAATACTATAAACTGTTTGCCAATTTTTCATCGGATTTGCTCTAAACACTATATTCATGAAAAAATCGACATGCGCTAAGTAATGACAAAGAGTTACACACAAAAAAAACGGCCCCAGCAACATATTGCAGGAAACATACATATGTTTGCAAGCAAAATCACAAAATCGTTTGACAGAAATCGTTCTCTCATTCTGCTTGCGATTTATACACTCAGTTTTGGAGAATGCAAAAACATCTGTCTGCAAAGTGACAAACAAAGTACAAAAGTGACGAAATACAAGCTTGCATTGCCATTTTCTTTGGTTTTGTTCGTTTCATTCAAAATGCAAACCTGATAGCTTCATTTTTCGAGCAAAATCAAAAAATTGGAGAAATGTAACAGATTTGTTAAAATTTCGTCTGCAAATCTTTCTCCTCGTTCTATTCCATCCTCTCTCGACAAATGAAAATTTGTATATATCCAACGATTTATCTGACGGTCCAACACGGCCTTTCAGAATTATTTTTAAGAAAGCACTTTAGTTCCATATGGGTTCGAAATCTGTTTAATATCACTAAACTTTAAAAATAAATCGACTTCTAAGACGTATTGTCAGTTGTGGCGATATTTCCGTACTCATAGGAAGTAAGTGTATACAAAATAAAGAAAATTTCGTGAACTGAAAATTTCGCCTACTTTTCATTTGCTTTCAATTACAGGGTTGTTACGCCAAAGTTATTTAGTAAGAAAACAATTGTTTGAAAATTGGTTGAGACCGGAATTTTTGCATTTCGATTATTTTAATGAACAAAAATAATACTACGTGAGTTAAAAATAAAATGGAGTGCAAAGATGAATTATTAATAAAATAATTGCAAGGTAAATCACAGATATGTGGCAACTCTATGTAACAACATTTTCCGATAAATGACAAAATTTCTGACGGAAATTTTGCAAGAATTGAATTCGGGGTTATATCTTTGTCTTTAACGGCATCCCACAAGAAACTGTTTAAAGGGGTCAGATCTCAGCTCCTACGCCGCCAGTTGACCTCGCCAAAACAGCTGATAACACGATTACCGAACTTAGTGCGAAAAGGATCGATTATTTGATGAGCTCTTTGACATGGTGCGCCAGCCTGCTGAAATCAAAGATTACCCAAGTTCATAATCATAGTGAAATGGGAAAATAGCTACAATATTGTCAAAGGTTGTAATGCAATATTTCAAGCTGTTTAGGATTTATTGAAGTGACATCTGAAATAGGGTTCTGACCCACCTCCAAAATTTTCTTCGGCCTGTAAAAAAAAATTGTAACGTATACGGGCAAAACCGAGTGGGGTTTTTGATACCACGTCCATGCACTTTCACAATTTGTTGAGGCACGAAACAAATTACTTTCATTTGTGTCACAGTGTAATTTTAACAACCAAAAGTAACAACACATGCGTTAAAAATCAAATGGAGTGCGTAGAGAAATTATGATTGAAATATTGACAACGTAAATCAGAGATAAAAGACAAAAATTCTTACGAAAATTTCTCAAGAACTGAATGCGGAGCTTGACGTGTTACTTTTGTTTGTGAAAATAAGAGAAATGTCAAAATTTCGGTCCCAAAAACATTTTCCATACTAAACAACTTTGGCATAACAACCCTGCAATTGGTGTTATATACGAAATTTTCGCAAAGAGCTGGGTACCAAGCAACTTAAAAACGGGCTACATTTTCGTTATTTTCTTCTTCTTTTGAAAACGAAAATACGGTAAGATCTAAAGTCGCGACTTTAGAAAGCACTTGAAGTGAACACCATTTCGAAAAAACCTTCTAAAAAATGACGGCAGTTGTATAGTGGTCTAAAGTCCTGTATTCTGGTTGTTGCGAAATTTTGTAATTTATATCAAAACGGTAAATGTTGATGCGGATAGTAACCACCTATCTTCGATTTACCTTGCATATATTTCATTTATAATTCCTTTACGCACTCCATTTTAATTTTAACGAATGTGGTGTTACTTCTGATTATCAAAATTAACGAAATATCAAAATTCCGGTCTCAAACAAATATCAAACAATTGTTTTCGTACGAAATAACTTTGGCGTAACAACCCTGTATTTGATTTTACCTACGAAGTTTTCGCAAAGAACTCAGTACCAAGCAAATGAAAAGTGAGCGTAATTTTCGGTATTTTTATACATGTACTTTTTATGGCAACGAAAATTCCATAAAACCTGAATACTGGGCTTAAGTAGACAATAATAAAGTTAATCCAGTATTTTTAAAATAAAATATGTGATCTGGTCGTTATAAGTTAAGGGTGTACGCATTAAACGTATTAAAATCATAAAAACCTTATGTAAAGTTATCAAGTGAAAACGCTTAAAATTTAAAAGTCAATTGACATGTGTCAAATTATAAACAAATTGGCCAGCCCAGGAACCTTTTTCCATTTTTATAAAAAAAAAAAATTGCATTATATTTTTTAACCAAATACATATGTACATATTTTTATATTAACACTGACTACTTCCTGCTAAGTGTTACGTTAACAGAATTTTAACCAAACGTTAAACCTTAAAACCCAACTTCCGTTTTGGCATCTCCCTTCCGTACTCAAACAAAAGAAGATCCATTTCAACAATATACTTCATTAAAGAAGACATATGTTAATCGTCGTCTCTTTTCAAAACAAAAAGAAGAAGCAGATAAACCACCTAAGAGATTCATGTTAAATCAACAGAAGAAGTCAAACTATTTCTAACACTTGTTTTTGACATGAGTAAACAAAACATAAATTTTTTTTAAACCAAAAGAAAACAAATGCATTTTCTAAAAAGAAAAAACAAAGAAATGAAATATGTATAAGTATTAACATAAAAAATAGAAAATCTCAATAACACTTGTGTCATTATGGCAGACAGACTGACAGACAGAGAGAAGTATTTAAACTAGCAGTCTCTCTTGCCACTAAACGTTATAACAATTGACAGATGACAACACTTAACAGACGAAGACGACGTCAACATCATCATCATCAACTGTCATTATTTATAAACAACACGTACTCGCAATGTGACAAATACAAGATCAAACTATAACTTGGCTGAGTAAGAGAAAAGGAGAGAGAGATGAAAATGTTACAATTGTAAAACAAACTGTGTAAACAAATTTGATTGGCGAAGAGACACAAAGACAGCCCTTTCGTTTGATGCACTTCCAAGATTTTGATGTCATTAAAAGAGGGGGGAATGGAAGTTTTTGTTTAAACAAAAATAAAAAATAAATATTTTTCTCATTTAAAAAATAACTTTAAGCTAACTTAGTTCAGCTGTGTTTGTAAAGCATTTGCTTTGTCTTCTCTTTTTAATTCTGAATATTTTTCAGTAAAAAAAAACGTTGTTTTCCAGTCAGAATATTGAAAAATAATAATTTTTAATATTTATTTAAGAAGACGTTTAAAGATTTTTTCGAATGCTATCAAGTGTTTATTTTGTTATAGCTCAATGTTATAAATAAATATAAAGAGTCATACGATATTCAGGGAGAGATAAAAATCACATGAATTTATAGGAAAATAATATAAATTATACACACACTGAAGTGAAATGTTTCTCAACGTGGGGTGTCTTAGGCACAGGAACAAAATCTGAATGTTTTTGGGGGCTCAATAGAGATATTTTCAATGTCGCTATACGAATCAAAAAAATCGTTTATAATCTCGAAACTTTGGGGCATCTTATGAATTATGTCAAAATATAAAGAAGCTTGACAACACTTGTTGCCATCTGACAACTGTTATTAACAGCTACATTAAAAGATTTTCGCTTGTAAACCCAAAATTGGGCAACATCGTCATAAATATATCGACAAAAATAAAGAAATTTGGCATCATTTTATTGTCAAATTTACTTTTTTTAATTAAACGTTTCTTGCTTATTAGTTCGAAACTTGACAACATTTTCTGCAATATGTGAAAAAATTAAACTTCACAACATTTTCAGAACTTGGTAGCATCTAGTGAAAACTGTTTAAACAAATATAATGACTTTGGCACAATTATTTAGGCGTGGTTTCGTTACAAGCAAACGATTATAACTTCGTTGCTAGTCACAAAAACAATGAACTAATATCGTCTATGTGTGTAAAGGTGTCCCGAAATTCCCGCATTCAATTTCGGATTCAAATTAGGACCAACAATATTTAATTAGGAAAACAGAACTATATCGCATTTTCCAAGAAAAATGGTTCCACGATGACCCTAGCCCAAAAACATCTACACCATACAGTGAGGCATTATCGATGTAATGGGTGGTCCAAAGTCAAGTATCTTTCTAAAAATTAAATAAAATGATCTATACTTATTATGGCTTTATATATGGCTTTATTAGAAATAACAAATATATCCATTATTTATGGAGCACGATTTTATTCAGGTGGCTGCTTCGGCTGGCTGGCTTCGCAGTAGCTCATACTGTCAGTACAATTCTCCAAGACTTTGTTGACGATTTCTGGTTCTCATGATTGGATCGAATGATATTATCCTTAAGGGTATCAATCGTTTCTGGATTACTCGCATAAGCCCGGTTTTCAGATTTTATGAAATTTTCGTTTCCATAAGAAGTACGTGTATACAAAATAACGAAAATTTCATCAACCGAAAATGTTGCTCACTTTTCATTTGCTTGGTACTCAGCTCTTTACGAAAATTTCGTACGCAAAATCAAGTACAGGGTTGTTACGCTAATTTTATTAGGTACGAAAACAATTGTTTGATAATATTTTTTTTAGGACCGGAATTTTGACATTTCGATTATTTTAGTAAACAAAAGTAATACCACATGCGTTAAAAATAAAATGGAGTGCAAAGATGAATTATTAATAAAATATTTGCAAGATAAATCACACATATATGGCAACTCTATGTAACAACAGTTTGCGTTTAGAGATAAATGGCAAAATTTCTTACGAAAATTTCGCAAGAACTGAATTCGGGGCTCTATCATCCGTCATTAACGGCACTCCACAAGAAATTGTTTAAAGGGGTCAGATCTAAGCTCCGACGCCGCCAGTTGACATCGCGAAAACAGCTGATAACACGATTACCGAACTTAGTTCCCAAAAGATCGATTATTTGATGAGGTGTGTGACATGGTGCGACAGCCTGCTGAAATCAGAGATTACCCAAGTTCATATCTTCTACTTCAGCCCATAAAAATTCGTACGCAAAATCAATTACAGAGTTATTAATCTAAAGCTATTTCGTACGAAAACAATTGTTTGATAATTGTTGGGGAACGGAATTTTGGTATTTCGATAATTTTAACAATCAAAAGTAGCAACATCTTCGTTAAAAATGAAAAGACGTTCAAAAATAAATTAATAATGAAATATTTGGAAGGTAAATCAGTGATAGGTGGTAACTCTCCGCAACAATATTTTTTGTTTGGAGATAAATGAAATTCATACCATCATGTGCCAAAGATGGTGTTTTCAGTAAATTGAAACTTCAGTGTAGAATATAAAAATAAATTGCCATTCAGATATGATTATTGCCAACTGTAATATCACAATCTTATTTTTAAAACTACAATATACATAATTTATTTCAAATTTTACCTTAAATTTATTATAAAAAACCAGGTATCTGTTTTTAAATAAATTTGAAAAATATTTGTGTAGCTTTTAAATGGGTCATAACACAAAAACGATTGAAATACTCTGCTCTATATATAAATTCAATTGACTGCTTCTACAACTTAATACTTTATTGTTCTTAATTCAATTTTTGCCTTTCTTCAAGCCATTTTTTGTTATTTATATAAAAATGTGATTAAATCCCCATATTTAAATGTTCCATCATTCACCAAACACCTTCTCCATCCCCTTCCTCTTGTACTGTCATTCTCTTTCACTCTCTCCTTCTCTTTAAACTTTGATTAACTTTGATTGTATCGTAGTCTACTATCTACTGCCTAAAGTCACCTTCATTGCTGTTGAACACACGAAATCAGCTGTTCAAACATGGGGAATTTCATTTGTCATTCTATATAAATTCGATTTTGTTGTTGTTTTTTTCCTAGCGAATTTCGTGATTAATCGTATAATATTTGCGAAAACTTTCTGTCTTGGCAAATATTGTATCTGTTATTGAAATTTAAATTTAAATTATTCAGATTTATAATATTCCCATATTTTTCCTTGCTCTCTTTCTAGTGTAAACAATGTGGCAAAGCTTTTAAACGCTCCTCAACGCTCTCCACACATTTGCTGATCCACAGTGATACGAGACCCTATCCTTGCCAATATTGTGGCAAACGGTTCCATCAAAAGTCGGATATGAAAAAACATACATATATTCATACGGGTAAGTTGATATGTGGATATGTAGGAGTATTTCCATAAATTATTAAACAATTTTGTAACAGGTGTTGATATAAATCTTTGCACACAAGTGGCAACGATGTAAACACATAAATATTTGAATAGGGCAACATTAACGAAAACAAATCAAATCAGGGATTTAGAGTTACCGGATGTAAAAGAAAATTTTAACATAATTTGCGGCTTTAAACCCGGTATTCAGTTCTTGCAAAAATTTGAACTTTGAAATTTATCTCTACACACAAACTTTTTTACAGAGAGTTCGCACCTATCACTATAGGTCATAAATATTTCCTCTTCACACTCCATTTTATTTTGTTAATTTGGGTGTTAAAATTATCGAAATGCCACAATTCCGGTTCCAAACAATAATCAAACAATTGTTTTCGTACGAAATAAATTTGGCGTAACAACCCTGTAATTGATTTTGCTTACGAAATTTTCGCAAAGAGCTGAGTACCAAGCAAATGAAAAGTGAGTGAAAATTTCGGTTCATGAAATTTTCATTATTTTTTATACAAGTTGCATAACAACTAAATACCGGGCTTTAGTGACAGATAGCCTTCCTACAAATTCTTTCTTTAATCAAGTTATCTCAATCTGGCCACCCTTCTTAGTTCACATAAATTAGCACTTGTCATAATCCTACAACACTTATGTTTTCAAAACCCCTACCCATTTGCGATTTGTCTCTCCCCTCATCAACTAGGAACTTACAATATTAAATAAAAAATTTACACGTCACGTGACTTTATAACATTGTTGTTATTGTTATTAACTAGCTACCATCGCTAGTGATATAAAGGTGGAGGGGAGAAATTCCCCCTTAGCACTTGAGGCCATAGACATTTTTTTGCGTGTTTCAGAGTTTTTTGTAAACTTGTACGATTTACCTTTGTTTTTTGCGGTTATCAGATTTAATTTAACTAATAGAGTGATTTTTAACAATAAAAACAAAACTAAAAAATCAAATATGATTGCGCACAGATAATGGGGAGAAAGAAGTGCAATTGGAAACGGAAGTGCGCGATAGGAAAGGGAATTAATATGTAAATAAAAAGGAAATTAGGGGTGAAATGTGAATTTATTGTACATTTTGTAAAATTGCATCTAAATATTAACAAAGGTGTTTGAGCGTAGTGGATGAAAAGAGGTAATTATTATTATTCGTTATTTTTACCAAAAATTGGCAGCACTGTTTTCCGAATAGAAATTCGAATATCTTTACAAACTGTTTATGCTATTTGATACTATTTAATACAATTATAATTGTTTATAAGTTTAAGAGTTGTTGAAGCTTGGCAGCATTTTTTGAAGAACTATATGAAAAGTGGCCGTCGGTGGTGCAATGGTCAGTGTGCGCGGCTCTTGTACATGAGATCCTGGCTTCGAACCCTGCTCCGACCACCTTCAAAAAAATTTCTTTCGGCGGCGGTCACCTCGCATAGTGACGGCGACACTATCGAGTATATAGCCATGAAAAAGCTTCTCAAAATATCGTTCGGAATCGGTGTAAAACTGTAGGTCCCAATCAGTGAGTGAAAACTGGAAAGCGCACAGCTCAGTGATTGTGAGAAGTTCTCCCCGGACCCTTCAAGGGATGTAATGGGAAACCATTTATTTATTTTTTTATATGAAAATTTTATGGCTTTTCTTGTAATCTTGAATGAATGAATATATAATCTCATTGCAATTGTGTTCATATTTTTTTGTTTTTCTTCTATTAATGAAGAAAATTAGATATATAGAAACTCATTGTATTTTAGGGATATTCTTTCTTGTTAACTTGACAGCCTTGTTTCAAATACATAGATATCTTAACATCTTTTGTAAATTTTGTTAAGTAATCTTAAGGTCTCCATTTTAAATTGTATAGATACATTTATGGTCCATTGTATAACTTTCCCCCAAACTTGACAGCATTGTTTGTAGAAGTATATGAAGAGTTTATAAGTTTTTCTTCGAATGAATTAATATGTCATCTCATTGCATTAAATAAATATTTATCATTACAGAGGAGAAGAGAGCTTCGCACAATCAGTCAGTTGTGGGGTCTCTAGTTTTACATCGGTTGCGAACGGTTTTTGAGAAGCTTTTCTTTTCATTGTGCTATCTGGTTTCATATTTAATTTTCAACTTGGCAGCATTATTGTGGAAAGAGAAATATACATATACTATATACATTTTTTAAGGGTTCAAATTGAATGAAATATTGTCGTTATATTCAACTTTTACACTAAACTTATCTAAATGCTTGGCAGCATTGTTTTCAGTAAATATTTAAAAAACGTTTAGTAATTCTTCTCTCTTTCTTGATGAAGAACCATAGCATCACATTGTATTTTTAAGTTTATACATTATTTTTAACTTGACAGCATTGCTAGGGTTTACATCTTTCAAATAGTCCCTCCTAATAATTCATATTAAAAACAAAAAAGCATTTGAACAGGTTGCATTTAAAACTCCAATTTTCCGAACACTCGGCAGCATTGGTTTTGGAAGTTGCGTTAAAAGCTTTAAATTTTTATATATGTATACAGTTTTCTTAAATTCAAAAAATTAATAACAGTTTCTCTTTATAACTTGTAGGGTTTTGCTTTGTTTTTAACTTGGCATTATTTTTCAAAGATTTGAAACTTCGATAGGAAATTATTTTCTTACGATTGTATAATCAAAAATGCAATTTAGCTAAGTAAAAACAAAGAGACGAATATAACGATAGAACTTGAGCAGTTTACATGATGGGTTCACTTCAGTTGCTACATAAAGGCTGGTACTAAGTTCGTTCGCACAAAAAATATTGAGCAACATAAAGTTCGCTGTGAAATTCACCACGTTTATAGTTTCCTCTGATTGTAAGATTTATTGTGTACTTACAATCTATTTTTTACACAAATTTATTGAGAGTTGACAATACTGAATACTGAAATATACAAGATTTGAAAAAAATCAAAACCCTGAGACCGGAGACCTAAATTTGCCGTAAAATAAAGACAAAATATAGCGAAAATTTAATATTTTCAATTACTAAACAATAAAAAAATCGGCCTCAGCCACATATTGCCGGAAATATATATAAGTTTGCATGCATTGTTTTCATGAATTGAAAATCTGCTGCTTGTTTTTTTCAATGTTGTCTGACACGTTTTTGTTCATTAGTTTTCAACAAAAAAAGCCACATTTGGGCCCCAAAAACATATACTATAATAAACTATTAATCATTGTGTCTCAAACATATAGCAAACACAATAGGTTTGCACATAAGTATACTATATTTGCGACAAGTCACAAACACATTGTATTTGCATCAAAACAGCAACAAAAATACAGATTTTTCGGCGTGCAGCGAAAATATCATACCAATGTATTTTATCCGATGATTTCTCAATGAAGGAATAAGTTACTGGAAAGGTTTGAGCTGCATTTTGGATGCAACAGGTAGAACTTTCAGATGGCATAATAAGTTTACAACGACACGATGCTGATATTTTGTGAGAATATAGCGAAAAACTTTGTTTTATTTAATTTTGTGTTAAGATACCTCAAAAACCTTATGTTATAGAGAAATTTGGTAATCAGATTTGAATTCAGTGCAACTGAAGCCGTTAGAAAAGTATACTCTGGTATCAGGGTTGAAAACGTTGTTATCCTTAGTGATATATTTCTATAATTTGATTGGCCGTTACATTTTTCTACGAAACATGAAAATGTTGCTAGACACATGTTGCAAACAACGTAGTACTACAGTGGCGGAAATATTTCGGAGCATTTTCTTTTTTTTTTGTATGGAGTTTTGTAAATGTTGATCTTAGTACGAGCCTTTAAGCGAAATATTAAAATGTCGCTTAAAACATTTTGAATCATAATAAAAAAATAAGCAAAAACAGAAAAAACTGATATATTAGCTTAAAAGCATTTAAAAAATTATAGAAATAACACAGATCAAAGACAACATATGTATATTACGAAATACAATTTACCAATTTCATTATCTGACCTCAAGCCGAACTAAATCAACACCGTCAAAATAAAGGTCAACATCATAATAAAAAATGTATGTACACTGTACCTGTTCGATTTCTATGAACACGTTAGTAAATGTTACATTGGAAAATATTTTCTTTTTCTTGCAACTGCTTTAACATTAGATGGAATATTGTTAAAATAAATAAAGCAATATTTAGCTCACTGAAATAATTGTTTTTGTTTTGTCATAAACAGAGCGACGACAAAAAGTATTTAATAGTATTGAGAACTTATTGCACTCTTTTCCCGCTCTCGTGTAGTGAGTCTGAGTAAACGAGCATAAACGAGTCTTATTTTCTTTATAGAATATTTCAACATAAATGCACCATTTCGACAATGTTATTACATAAAACAATACAACAAGCATATATGTTTCAAAAGGCATCAATATTTCACATCAAAATTATGAATGGACCAAGTTATTAAAAAAAAAGAGAGTAATAGGTTTTGAATGATTCGCCATATGTCACCAGTGCCTTTGAGTCATACAATTCGTTCCAAGAGTTCTCTATATTATTCAATACTCTTTGGCGACGACGATCTGCTTGTTTGTTCGCTGCCGCTACATCAATTCATCATACTTATATTCAGGCAGAGACTATTGTTGTGCAACAACACGTATGTGATGCTAACGCTGTGTGTTGTTTGTATGTGTTCACCTTGATAGATTGCCCTACCCGTGCCTATAGATGTCAACACATCAAAAAAAAACTTTGGTTTAAAATTTTTCTATTTATTTGTTTATATCTCTTTTGTTTTTCAATTTACTTATGATTGTATTGTCTCTTCTCATCTCATTCTAGGCGAGAAACCCCACAAATGCACCGTGTGCCTTAAAGCTTTCAGCCAAAGTTCAAATTTGATAACGCACATGCGTAAACATACTGGTTACAAACCCTTCGGCTGTGGTCTGTGCGAACAAGCCTTCCAGCGCAAAGTCGATCTGAGACGTCATCGTGAAAGTCGCCATGAGGATCATAGCATGACACCACCCACCAATAATCCACCCACCTTGGTGAAAATGGAAGTCAGCAGCAGTTGCTGAGAATCACTAAACCAAAATCTATGAATTTCTGTAAATTTCACACACAAAGAATCTTAAGCTGTGGTAGAGGGTAAGGGCGTGAAAGGAGTGCAACATTAGAGAAAAAGCAAAACATTTGTTTAAGCCAAAGTATAGAGCGCACTCCCCGCTCCAGCCTCTGCCACAAAATTATAATTTAACTATTTAGAAAGACAAACAACCCCAGAAACCTAAAAAACAAAACTAAAACTCTTTTAAATTTAAACTAGAAATCCAAAACAAACAAACAAATCGTATATGGAAGTCAATTTATTTTGTAAGATTTTTTAATTAACTAGTATTTAAATAGGTTCTATGTAATTAAAATTAGATCAAGACGATTTTTAAGGTCCAAAAAACAAACAAACCCACAAGCAAAACAAACAAACCAATTCTCCTTTTCTAGGTTTAAATAAAAAAAAATTATTTAATCTTTTTTAATTTTTGTTATAAGAATGTATAGACTTTATTAAACAAATTGGAAGACTTTTGATTTAAAAATGTAACTAGTTTATATTTTAATTACTTAGGTTATAAGGAGAAAATAATTTGAATTTTAGTAAAATTATTTAGTATTTTATATAAATTTATTTTAAAATAATAATTTTCTTTATAATGTTTTATCAAAATTTTTATTTATACGATAATTTGTGTTAAAACCCACAACAAAGAAGACTAGAAAACAATTATTTATAAAAATATTTCAAGATCTTTCAAACAACTTGCAGCTAAATGTACCAAAGAATATTTATTTAACATTTTCTTCATCTACGAAACTTGGATTCTTGTGATTTTATTCCCAATATTGAAGTTTCCCAACTGTGAATTTTCTCAACATCCCCGTCCTCAATCCCTCGCTCTTTTCTTTTGGTATTTTAAACTCATGAAATTTTATCTCGGAAATTGTATATCGTTCAAGATTTTTTTTTTGTATTTTGTAATTAAACTTAAGCAAGTTATTTTTTTTTTAATTTAATTATTTATATTTAATTTAATTGTATGATTTTGTCAGATTTTTTTGTAGCGTTTCTTTTAATTTTATTGAATTTATTTATGATTTAAGTTGTCAGTTTGAAAAGAAGAAATCGTTAAAAAAAGATTAGAAAACAAAATAAAACATGAAACAAACAAAAAAGCAAATACCCTGGTTTTATTAAAACAAGTGGAATTTATAGAAAATTAAACTGAAGTTATGAAAATTGTATTACTTCTTTAAGAGCATTCCATTCAGCACTTTGTGTATATTTTCTCTATCCACAGGTGCAACATTTGGAACACAGGCGATATGCTACTTAATGCCCAAACAAAAATGAAATAGTAGCATTACTATTAAATGACTTATGTCAGTACTTCCAAGGCAGTACTATGTGCTGATAATTCGCTGCCAAAAATGCTCATTCGCTTTATAAAAAAAGTTGTATTTGTACAAAATAGTAATAAAACCAGCGTATCTCGAATCGAATAGATTCGAAATTGATATAATTTATTTTAAAAACTTCAATTCACAATAAAAAGCAGTTGGTGATCTAGACGAGATTTTTCGTCTCTATATCGACTTTTTTAAAAATTCTCAAAATAATGGCAATCAATATCTAAATTTGGACAAACAAAAGCAACAAAAATGTTTTGAAAATATTTATTTTAACAATTAACTTCGGTATGATTTGATACTGGAACCCCAATCCACTACCACGCCGAAAAAATTTTGAAAATTATTCCGTTTGGCCCACATTTTTATTAGCTTCGAAGGGGGTTTATAATCCAATTTTTTTCCTTGCGTAGAAAGTTCAAATGCTCTGACCACCGTACATTTCTTTCACCTCGCTGAGTGTAGGTCTGTAGATCCCTAACTTACTGTAGGTCCCTAACTTACTTACTAACTTAGGTGGCCTTAAACAACCCACACTGGTCAAGGGCCTTACAAAATGAGGATAACATGTTTCTCCAACCGGCTCGATCTTCAGCTTTTCTCCTCCAGTTTGTAACACCAAGCTCTCGCAGTAATATTCCACTTGGTGTTTCCAAAGAAGAATAATTTAGATCAACTCCGTGCCGAGACCAAATTCTCAAACACGCGACACAATAGAAAAATTAAATTGTCGTCTCCTGGTTTTACCAGTATTGTACAAATTTGGCGTGTTTTCGAAATAACTGAACCCATAAAATTGGATCAGTTGGTCAAATCGAAGAAGAAGTTTCAATCGACTTCCGTCTGTCAAACAGTTGATTTTTGCGTATCTTTTTATTATGGTTGCATTTTTTGGTAGTTAACAAAATTGTATCAAATTGTACTACATCAGTGAAAAATGAGGCTGAAAATTAAACTTCAGCTGTTACAGATTAAAACTGCATGCGTAATTTTCTGGATTAGCGTGGATTACCGGAGTCAACCTTCGAAATGCGCCAATCTAGGTCAGTGTAAATGCCGCATTACCAACTTTTTTCCAAATGCCATTCGAATCCGGTACCCTGTTTGCCAGCCGCGTGTCCATTCTTGGATGCTAAAAATCGACAGTAAGTGCTACATTGGATGTACAGAATGAAGTACATAATTCCATTGGGATTACTATATTTTATTTTTAGTGGCTTCCAATTAAAACGAATATTTTCGTGGTCAAAAAGGCTCTTAAATAAATAATGAGGTTCTAGAAACAGTGGCCATCGGTGGTGCAATAGTTGGTGTGCGCGCCTCTTGTACCTGCGATTTTCCGCCCAATATTTACATAGAAGGTACAAAAATGGGCATGGCGAAGATGTTAATTTTTTAGTACACAGAAGCTTTTGCCAAAAAATTAATCAGTACCAAATTTTATTAGGATCGGTTGTGGTTTACTGGAGATATCGAGTCGGGCAAACGGAAATACGTCCAAATTTTGTGTGGGAGTTACGAAACTGGGCGTGGCATGGTAATCAATTACTAATGAAACAGTAACTTTCAGTAAAATATTGTCTAGTATCGAGTTTCGTTGGGATCGGTTGTAGTTTACAAGGGTTATATTGTCGTTCAGCCGGTCAGCCGACAAACTTTTGTATGGGCGGCACCAGAATGGGTGTGGCAAAACCGTTAATTTTAAGAGAGTGGCAATTGACTAAATATTGTCTTGTACAAAATTGCATAACGATTGGTTCGGTTTTGCGGGACTTCTCGTATCGAATAACCAGACGGCAACCATGGGAGTTACCCAAATGGGCGTGGCAAAATCACCTTTGTCTTAGAGTCTAAACATAATCAAACACGCTACAGACGACGACGTTTTTTCTACATAGGTTTCTTATGGCAGGGAAAAAACGTGACGGAAATCCGCTGCAGCTGACGACTCGCCGCTGGAATAGAATCTTTTCTAATTTCTTGGCTGCGCTCTCACGAAATCTCTCAATTGAGAAAATGAAGTTGCCACATGTTCAAGAAAATCATAAGAGAAACCAACACATATATATACGATGGTACGTACGTGTGAATGCAAAAGAAAATTAAAGAAAGGGTTAAAAATAATTTATTGTTACACACAATACAATAAAAGTGAATACATTTTTAAAAACAGTAAAAACAATTTTATTCCTGTACAACTATAATATTATTTTCAACCAAATTCCAGAAAAGAGCCGCAAAAATTTACGACGCAGAGAGAAAAAATCAACCGAAGTTGCCAGACGCTCTCTCTCCCATTTCGTTTAGACGCTAGAGATATTTTCCGTCGTCGTCTGAAGCATGTCTGGTTCTGTTTGGACTCTTAATCGGCATTTGGCATTTGATGACGTGAAGCCTTATTCCTAATTTCATTAAGGTCGGACTGAAATCCCAGACGACCACGAAGTTTTTGTGTGGGAGGTACCAGAATGAGCGTAGCAATCTAGCCCATTTTCTCCAGTTAAGTAGACATTTACAGATAATTAACCAGTGCTTGAGTTGAAGCTAATCACATGTACCAGAAAAAAGTGTTAGAAGAAATATGACTTTGTGGTCAAACCGCCCATTTTCAAACCCAAGCTTAGCTTGGACAAATATTCGTTCTGATCGGTAAAGATTTACGGCAGTTATCGTATTGGACATGGGTCAATCGTCCTAAAAAGTCCCAAAACGAATTCCATCCAAAGACAGTGGTGTCCAATAACATCCCATGAAGGGATTGAGGAGAACTTTTCACAATCAGTGAGATGTGCGCTTTCTAGTTTTTACACTCGCTGATTGGGACCTACAGTTTTACACCGGTTCCAACGGTATTTTGAGAAGATTTTTCATGGCTAAGTACTCGATAGTGACGGCATCACTAAGCGAGGTGACCGTCATGGACGGATATGTAAGGTGGTCGGAGCAGGGATGGAACCCACGGTCTCATGTACAACAGCCGCGCATACCACCGACGGCCACAGATACTGAGGGTCGAATATGGCTCCTTCTAAGCGTTAAATTTTTTCCGTATTAAATAATATACTTTATACCCCCATCCCTATGGGTCAGGGTATAAAAAGGGAAACCAACTATTGAAATAAGTTAACTTTTTTGTCATTGTATCATGGATCTGCAAATACTATTCCATTTGGCCTACGGAAATGAAAATTTTGACATATCCAACGATTTCTCTAACAGTGTAACAAAGGGTTGATGATGGTGTACATATTTGAATTTTACACCAGATAACAAAGTTCTTCGAACTTTATCTATGCCAAAACAAAGTAAAACACGATGCACCAGCTGTCACAGTTTCCTTAGTACTGCATCAGTGAAACCATTTCGTTAAGAAAAAGTTGTTCAAAATTTGTACTCGCAATCTCTTTTTTTCCAAACGGCCTGGGAGACAGACACAATTACATTTCATCACGTGCTGTTCTGATAACTTCGATACGCTAATAAACGCTCACCGACTCCTTTTGTCGGCAAATGCTGAAGTAGAAGAGGTTGATGCTGCAACAGCAGTTGCTGCATGCACTGGCGACAAAAACCACAACAACAACATTAAAGCCGAAAAAGAAGTCCTTGAATTACATGTGAAAATGTCGATCATCTTACTTCTTAGCCTTTGGGTTGAGAAACTGAACTCAATGGATTTTGCAGCAATTGAATTGTATGGAAGGTTCGTTTTTACGTCAAAAAACATCACGAGCAAAAACAAACGATCGATATTGTTGTTTTTTTGTTTTTTTTTTTGTAATTTTTGATCAATTTGTTAAATACTTGACGTATTTAAACGTACTCCAAATGAAACTGCAACATTCGCACTTGCAGCGGACGATTGATGAGGCTGATAATAACGAGCACACAATGTCGATAATGATGATCGAAATAGTTTCGTGCTTGCAGGTTTTTAGGGTCTTAGCTGGCAGTGAGAGATTTGGAACTTCGTGATTTTGCTTTTGAATGTGAGATTTATTTTTTCTGTTCTTCTTGTGTAATTCAATCGTTAAAGGAGTTCAATCAACAATGAAAGCAGCTGTAATTTTGGGTAATTGTCGCCGATTTGTTTTCTTTGTTTTGGTTCTTCATTTAGTTGCTCCTTTACAGCAGCTCCTGGCGAGTATTGATTATTTTTTATTTAAACGATGATTAGTAAAACGCTTTAAAGTGTTTTGTGAGCATTTTGTTGTTTTTGTTGGGCGCTGCTCCTTTAATGTTTTGTAAAGCAGCGGCATTTTACAAAAAGCCTAATTATTGGCATTCCCTAGTGCAACAACAAATGGAAAACAACAACAACAACAGGAACTTAAGCGATCAAAAAAATATTACCGATCTTCAGAAATTCGATTTTTACTTACAAAATGCCGCCGCCGCCGCCACTTTTCAATACTCACCACCACACTTGCTGCTAATTTGTTGTGTTTATAGGAAAAATTGGGATTTTTTCGGACAACTCATATCGAATTTAGTACAAAAATCAAGTTTGTAAATATTTACTCCAAAGACAATTTGTTTAAAATGCTGTTAATTATTAGTCGATGATCAGTTTTTTATTTTTGTGTTTTTATTTTTCAGCCACAACATTTAGAAATTTTCGTGGTTCTGTCATCTGTAGTTCATTTGGGGTATAATGACTCGTCACCATATAGTACTCGTCTCTTTCTCTCATTGCTATTTTTCATTACGAGTATTGAAGTTTTTGTTTTATAGAAATTTCAAAATTACTCATCCACTACAAAAATGTGGATTATTTTGTGTGCTTTGATGAATAATTGTGGATATTACGAACATATGTATGACTTTAGTCTCATTTAGCTCAAGTAGATTTTGAAACTAGTACACCATCGCCAATTTTCCATTTGCGCTAAAGATTAAAGGAAGCCCGAAAATATGCGTAAATGTTTTTTTTCACATTTGGCATTCATTTTAACTTGACAAGGTCAAATTTCAAAATATTTGTAATGTCCTGTAAGGATATTGATCTTAATACCAAGGATAATTAAGATAACTGTGGAGAGAAAACACTACTAAATGATGTGTTTATTACATACACGCAGGGGGGAAATTTCTGTTCCAAATATTTGTGGCTGGGGTTCCATATAAGTATTTACGAGTATTAGTCGAAATTCGGCAAACATTGGGTATTTCTAACATATCATGATTAACGCGAATGAAAATAAAAACATATTATATTTAGTCCGGGCCTGCGCCTAACAAAAGGCAAGGATCATGTGGTCCTAATATCAGAACTCTGGGTTGCTAACGTCGAGCGTTTGGGGGTTGAGCACGAAAAGGTACAAAACAATAGTCACAACCGGCGTAAGCAATCCCAGCCCTGGCATTGTGGCCAGAACCGATCGGAATATGTCCCTGTTAACGTCATATAGTGGCCGTCGGTGGTGCAATGGTTAGTGTGCGCGGCTCTTGTACATGAGATCCTGGGTTCGAACCCTGCTCTGACCACCTTCAAAAAAAAAAATTTCTTTCGCCAGCAGTCACCTCGCATAGTGATGGCGACACTATCGAGTATATAGCCATGATAAAGCTTCTCAAAATACCGTTCGGAATCGGTGTAAAACTGTAGGTCCCAATCAGTGAGTGAAAACTGGAAAGCGCACAGCTCAGTGATTGTTCTCCCCGGTCCCTTCATGGGGTGTAATGGAAAACCATTTATTTATTTATTTTAACGTCATATAGCGACAGAGACAACGTTTCGGTTAGCCGGGAACAGAATGGATCCAATATTTGGTTGGTCGTATAACATAAAAAAAAGTAAATGGTTTCCCATTACATCCCATGAATGAATTGGGGAGAGCTTCTCACAACCAGTGAGCTGTGTGCTTTTTAGGACCTACAGTTTTTAACGGTATTTTAAGAAGCTTTTTCATGGCAAAATACTTGATTGTGTCGCCGTCACTATGCCAGGTGACAGTCGCCGAAAAAAAAATAAGGTGGTCAGAGCAGGGATCTCATATAAAAGAGGCGCGCACACTAACTATTGCACCACCGACTGCCACGACATCGTACATGCCGCATGATAAACAGGGACCACGAACATCTGTCACGAAAGCAAGTTGCCATCAATATCCTTAAGATATCTCATAGAGGAGCCAAAAATTATAGATACTCCGGTGTTTGTGGGCGCTAACGCAAATGCACATCAGCCATTGTGGGGTAGCATTGCCACCAATTAGAGGGGGAGTTCGTGGTAAACCCTGTGTAGCCCATACACATTGCCGTGGGGATGGGTAATGATCGTTTACCCATTAGTATGGGGAAAATATTGTGTAGTTACCCACGATGATGGGAATTACCCATCACGATTACCTATTACCCACAGGGTATGGGAAAATATTGTGTAGTTACCCACGACGATGCGGAATTATCCATCGCGATTACCCATTGCACACAGGGTATGCGAAAAATAATGTGTGGTTACCAACGACTATGGGGAAAATATTGTGTAGTTACCCACGACGATGCGGAATTATCCATCACGATTACCCATTGCACACAGGGTATGCGAAAAATAATGTGTGGTTACCAACGACGATGGGGAATTACCCATTACTCCTAAGGTATGGGGAATATAATGGATAGTTACCCACGACTTTGTCCAATTTCCTATCAGGATTACGTTACCCACAGTATATGGGTAAGCGGCCTTTACACATTACCCGCACGACGATGGGTAATGGGTAACCCAAGAATTCAACCATACGAATTGAACCATTTGATCAAAACCTCTTAAAACCCTGAAGAAAATAGTTATTGTTTCGGTTGGATGCTCCGCTTTTGAGACGTTTATTTACATTTTTCATATTTTCGATCAACACTAGTAATGGATTACCCCGGGTAACCCATTTCCCATCACCGTGGGTAATATGTATAGGCCGCTTACCCATACCCAGTCGGCAATGGGTAGTCGTGATAGGCAATTCTCCATCGTCGTGGGTAACTACCCATTACTTTCTCTATACCCAGTGGGCAATGGGTAATCGTGACGGCTAAATCCCCACCGCTGTAGGTAACTACCCATTATTTCCTCCATACCCAGAGGGTAATGGGTAAGCGATCGTTATCCATTGCCCATGTCGATGTTTATTGGGTTAGCCAGGATAACACATTACCCACGAAATACGAATCCTATGCGAAACACTCATTGAGTACGTACTAGGTAGTAGCCTTGATACATGTAATAGAGAGCAATGAACCAACATTCGTCACCAACTCCAGACAAGAGCTAATGGATGCCACGTTTGCAACGGATGACTTGTATGAGATGATCAAGCAATTGGAATGTCCTTGATAACAATTCAATCTCTGATCGTTATAGAATAGAATACACTCTAGTTGGACTTGAACATGGCCCAGCCTGAATTAGTTCATCGCAATGTGAGGAAACCCGAGAGGTATATCAGTGAAAAGACCTGTAGGAGTGAATTGGGATCATATACAACTGTGGAGATAAGGTGCGCAGATGATATAGATAATGTAGCGGACAGGGCCACGAGTGCTCTCAACAAGTCGCTTAAAGATGATTGCCCAAGAACAAAGCCATGGGGGAAGTAGAAGCCTCCCTGGTGGAATGGAGAACTTGTGGAAATAAGGAAGTGGCGCCGACGACAATTTAATAAAGTCAAGTCTTCGAGTGAAAAGCAAGACTGGGATAATTACAAAGTTCACGTAAGGCGTTATAAGAAGGGAAAAGAAACTCTTCTGTAAATCAATGGAGATACATCCCGAAGCTATGGAATATACTGGCATCCGGCAATATGACGTTAGGTTACCTGAAGGACTCTTTCCAGCAGTGAAGAACCTGTAGTAGTAATTCACTCAATCCCCTTACCAATTTCCCTGGCAACTCACTGATCGAGGAGATCACTGCAGGTGACCATACCCCTTATAGATCAGAAGTTGCCAGTGAAATTGCTTACTGAAGCGCAAATCTACAGAGATAGCACTGGATGAACTGGTAGGATACATAGAGAAATCCGTGGCAGCTAAGAACTTTACGTTGGTAGCATCTCTTGACATTGAGGGTACGTTCAATAATATCAATTCTAATGCGATAGATTTGGCGCTATCTATTCATAAGATGAACGTGAATGTTATGGGGCTTGTATACGAAATGCTCATCAGGAGTCGTGTCACGACCGAAATGCGTACCTCGACCGAGCTCACCAAGGTATGTTAACACAGTCATATCTCAAAGATAGGTATTGTCTCCACTTCTATGGAACCTTACGCTGAATGAAATGTTGGGCACTTTCGGAAATGCGGTTGCGAAAATTGTTGGTTATGCGGATGACGTGGCAATTGATATATGTATGTAAGGGGCAAGTATCCCAGTAGCCTTAGGAAGGCAAATTATTTCTACGTCTGTCATCAAGTTAAGGCAACTTTCACAATGGGACTTGGTCGAAGCCGGTCATTGAACAGAGCTGGAAGGTACTCCAAGCATTCCTACATTTCTCGACTACGCGAAAGCAGTCTCATTCTCACTTAATACTCTGATACCGAAAAGGGATTCGTGGAACAAAGGATTTCCTTATATAGAGCGATACTTGAATTTCTACGCGGGTGTATCGAAAATAAATACGCAGGTAGGGTACTTGGTCCACTCTAGGAAACTAGGGTTGCATCTTTCTTGTAAACTACCTGATCACTGTAGCGTGTATCAAACAAAAATATCGCTGATTAGGGAAGTGACCGACAGGCTGGGGGTAATAGTTCAAGAAGCATTGGAGGCAATGTCTTCACTAACGATCAGACGGCCATCAATTTCCTGGAAACAGAATTGCTGAACTCAACATTTGCATAGCCCTGCAGCAGTCCTCTTAACGAAATGAGCAAGCAGTAGGATATTGTCCATATGACCACAATAGGGACTACTTTGCAGGTTCCACGGGTATTGCAAGGTGTTGGCATGCCTCTAGTGACTTGTAAGCATATCCTGCAAGAACGCTTCTCTATGATTATGCAAGAGAGGTGGACGAGGGGCACAGATTTTTAAAATTACTAAGAATTAATAATCATGATTAAGTTAATCTCCTTATCCCGGTCAAAGAATCGAAACTGTAAATAGTTGTCTAATATTCCAATTTGCTTTCCAAGAATCGATTCCTATCGACATCTTCCTGGCTAATAAATCACATGACTTCCAAGAAAGAAGGGAACTTAACATCCCCATAAACAGGAACATTTTCCAATCTATAATCTAATTGAACACACAATTTGTAATCTCATCTACATAATCCTTAAAATCCTATTAAGTAAAACCAAAAACCGCACTTGAAAAGTCATTGAGAACCCTTAACAAATCCCTGTAAATCCTATTTACACACACAATTCATGCAATCTTATGCTCAATGAGATTTTAAACACATTTACTTAAAGTGGTATTATCGCACTTTCTGTTGTTCTCCCTTTGTGTTGTGTTAAGATCTCTCTCTCTATCACCCTCCCGCTCTGTTTTTCTGAGGCCCTGGCATTTTTGCGCATGCGCAGCAATAAAATCACGTACAGCGTAATTGGGTGTTTGTTGTATGTGTGTTCGAAAACACAATGTGCGAGGGCTCAAACACAACATTTGGGTTATCACTCCGAAAAAAATTAAGGACCTTACATTGTCTGGAACTAGCCAGCAGTAACCAAACATGCAACACAATTTCAAGAAAAACCAAAGTGATTTGTTTTTTGTTACTGGCCCGCTGAGTCCGATGATATCCAGGAGTCTGCCAGACCAGACTAAGATAGGCGAGCTGGCTGGCTGCTGTTACCAAACCACTGCACCTGTCATTTACTCATTTAGCTGGCATTTGCTCTCTCTATATCTCTCTCAGCCGTAAACACAGCCACAGTCATTGCACTTGCCGTACTTTTTTGGGAATCTTTTGATTTGGCTTAAACAGTGTTTTTTTGCCTGCATTGACCCAATTTTAATGTGTTTCACATTGCATTATTCTTCATCGATGTGATGGTGTTTTCTTTTTGTTCGTTTTTTCTTTTCCCACTCTCTTTTGTCCTTAGCCCCGACAATGATCAATTTGTATCGGCTTTTCAGTACCGACATCATATTGAGCCTTTGTTTGTTTTAAGGTGGTTTGTAGCAAACGAAAAGAGGATCAAATGATCTCCGTGTAAAAGTCATAGGATCTGTTCAATTGTTTGTGACAAATTTATGTATTTATTAAATAACAATTGTGTATAATGGCTGTAAAAGGACCTTTTCATTATAGAGTGCCAGCAGAAAACAGGCTGGTAGCGCTCTCATAAATTCGATTAAAAAATAAAGGATTTTCCTTTTTGTTATAAAATTATTTAAAAACTTATTTTAAGAAAAGAAAGGAAACAAAAAACCATCTGACACTAGACAAATTTCATAATTTAAAAATAGATTTTATAGACAAATCCGTGATGAAGATGATAGAGAATTAATAAAGGCATTCTAAATTTTTAGACAGATTGGAGGAATTCCTTGGATTTAATGACAAAGTATTGAGTCAAAGCATAACTAACACTAGTCATGATCCAAGTTAATCCCCTTTTAATTCTTGATAGAAATCTAAACCGGAACAGAAACCCAATCCATTTGGGACAAAATGGACAAACGGCTTCAAATACGAACTGGGCGTAGATCATCTTACTCCCTTTATGTTAAATTAAGCTCACATATGTATACTGAGGAAAAAAACACATTATCAAATATGTTTAGACATAATCATAGTTTCTTTGGAAACTACCATATATTTGTTTGGAATATGTTTATCACAAGCTTAACCGCTCTATCACTCTCAGTGCGACGCCATACATAAACGCTGGATATCACACTGCTTGGATATCTTGTAATTGCGTTTCGTCCCATCCCCAGAGAAAACGATACAGTAATCTAGTAGCCCATGGCCGTCAGTGATGCAAAACTCTTGTACATGAGAATGTACCTTCAATTCCCGCTCTGACAGCCCCATTTCCTTTCGACAAGGTATAATAACGGTCTACTAATTACCCATGGAAAATCTTCTAATGCAGAACCGTTCGAATTCGGTGTAAAACTGTGATCAGTGAGCCAACAAATTATAAATCGCATAGTTCACTTATAGTGAGAAGCGCGCAACTATCCCTTGCAGAGATGTAATGGACAACTACGTATTTTTAAAGATCTGGAAGCCTTTTTCATAGGTCCAGACCAAGCTCCCTAGAATAGACTCCAAAATCATGTTGATTAGGGCTAAATGTGGCTGAAGCTAAATACCTTATATTAGCTGATCCTTTACAGACCTGCCTATCTGAGATATGATTGAAGATTTTTCTCTTAAATGTTCACGAGAGTCTCGTGTAGTCTAATTTTAAAGAGGATTGTCACAAAAACTTTAAATTCATTCCATAAACTTATGAACTTGTGATGCATCGCGCAATATATCTTGATTATCATTTCTTTGTCCTGTAAAACTAGTAAGTAGTAACAAAAGGAGAATACCTCCCAGACTGTCAGTAAAGATTGTGGCTAGGGCACCTGTGATACCACCTAGGAAGGCATATCACCTTCCTATGTTTAGATCGTTTTTATTTCACACTCCAGATCCCTTAAAATTGCTATAAAACTACTGGTGATCCATCACAAAGAATGTTCGGATTTCTAGCATTGACTGCAATTTAGCAGTCCTATAAATCTAGTGATAATATATAGCGTATACCCTCCGACCCTCGCCATTCTCTGAACCTTTGTCAACAAGATCAGATCTGTGTATATTAGGCGGATAACTGCTTTGTATTGTCCATAATCGGTATACCGCCCTCCACATAGTATATTACATAAGTATCATACGGAATATATTGCATGATCTCATTCATTGTGGCCAACTTAAGGCCCTGACTCACTATTCTATGCATTTAGTCCAACGATCTTCCAAAACAGACCTAATCGCATAGTCTGGCGCGACTGTGAAATTAATCGCAATTTCTCAAAAATATAGTGTGTGCTATATATAGTGTGTAGCTAACCTAACCTAATCTTACCTAACCGACCCTAACTAACCTAACCTCACCTAACCTCACCTAACCTCACCTAACCTCACCTAATCTACCCTAACCTCACCTAACCGACCCTAACTAACCTAACCAAACATAACCTAACATAACCTAACATAACCTAACATAACCTAACATAACCTAACATAACCTAACATAACCTAACATAACCTAACCTAACCTAAGCTTACCTAACCTTACCTAACTTTACCTAACCTTACCTAACCTTACCTAACCTTACCTAACCTTACCTAACCTTACCTAACCTTATCTAACCTTACCTAACCTTACCTAACCTTACCTAACCTTACCTAACCTTACCTAACCTTACCTAACCTTACCTAACCTTACCTAACCTTACCTAACCTTACCTAACCTTACCTAACCTTACCTAACCTTACCTAACCTTACCTAACCTTACCTAACCTTACCTAACCTTACCTAACCTTACCTAACCTTACCTAACCTTACCTAACCTTACCTAACCTTACCTAACCTTACCTAACCTTACCTAACCTTACCTAACCTTACCTAACCTTACCTAACCTTACCTAACCTTACCTAACCTTACCTAACCTTACCTAACCTTACCTAACCTTACCTAACCTTACCTAACCTTACCTAACCTTACCTAACCTTACCTAACCTTACCTAACCTTACCTAACCTTACCTAACCTTACCTAACCTTACCTAACCTTACCTAACCTTACCTAACCTTACCTAACCTTACCTAACCTTACCTAACCTTACCTAACCTTACCTAACCTTACCTAACCTTACCTAACCTTACCTAACCTTACCTAACCTTACCTAACCTTACCTAACCTTACCTAACCTTACCTAACCTTACCTAACCTTACCTAACCTTACCTAACCTTACCTAAATTTACCTAACCTTACCTAACCTTACCTAACCTTACCTAACCTTACCTAACCTTACCTAACCTTACCTAACCTTACCTAACCTTACCTAACCTTACCTAACCTTACCTAACCTTACCTAACCTTACCTAACCTTACCTAACCTTACCTAACCTTACCTAACCTTACCTAACCTTACCTAACCTTACCTAACCTTACCTAACCTTACCTAACCTTACCTAACCTTACCTAACCTTACCTAACCTTACCTAACCTTACCTAACCTTACCTAACCTTACCTAACCTTACCTAACCTTACCTAACCTTACCTAACCTTACCTAACCTTACCTAACCTTACCTAACCTTACCTAACCTTACCTAACCTTACCTAACCTTACCTAACCTTACCTAACCTTACCTAACCTTACCTAACCTTACCTAACCTTACCTAACCTTACCTAACCTTACCTAACCTTACCTAACCTTACCTAACCTTACCTAACCTTACCTAACCTTACCTAACCTAATCCAATCTAATGTAATCTCAATAGGGCGTGTAGTGACGTTCCTATTGATTAGCGTTTTCTGTATACATACTGGCATGTAGAGAGCTGCGAATTGTCGATGGCCGTTAGCAGATAGAAATTACTGAGAAGGGGAGATAATAGATTGAGCACAACTAGGTAGTATCATGCCTAAAAATCTCTTCAACATCCTAGTGAAGACAATAGTGATAAAGGCTGTACAATTTCATTGCAGCTAGAGAAGTTCTGTGTGACACGGGGCATTTGAAACTGCTTTCTTAAATGCGGCTTTTAAACAACGAGGGTAGGTAAATAAGTACGAGTGTTTCACATCAACCGCCAAATTCGGTGGTTTACCTATGTGGTATCTTATGGTTGATGCTTAAGGACTCTTCTTTCCGCCACATGCATTGTTACAGATATTATATCATATTGTTGGTTTAGATCTCTTATCTACCAAAACCAAATAAAAAAACGCCCTCCACCATAAACCAAGTTTCAATTCTTCCAATTTCTGTCATTTTAAGGACATTTGTTACAACTTTTGATGGATTACTTTGGAATGATTGAAGACGATTGATCAAATTTATTGGTGCTGGATGTCCGACTGAGTTTATGTCTCTGGCTTTAAAGCAAATAAACGGAGTAACACCACCAAATGGAAACCGATGGCTACCGCCAAAACCTGCTGCTGGTGCTGCTGTAATTTTACATGACAAAAGCCGCTACATGAAGAAGTAGCATGTGTTTTTGGCTTAAACAACGAGCAAAAAAAACAACAGCAAAAGAATACCTCAAGTTAATAATGAAACCCAGCCAGCGGCTGCAGGTTTTCAACTTTGAGCCACTTAAGGGCTCAATGCGCTCTAGCTCACATATTAAATGCAGTTAGTAGGGCTTTGAGCCAGCCAGCCTGCTGTTGTCCAGACAGACAAATGCAGGGACGGACGTTTGGATGGATGGCTAGAGAGACATACAGACAGACGGACGGACAGACAGACAGGTTTACAGGATTCATTTAGGACATTGCCATACATGTAGACCAGCTCATAAGATAGCAGGTGCATATACTTAAATATTATGCTGTTGCCGTTTTTTTGAGTTGTGTCTTGGCCAAGATTGCAGCAGGATTCGTTATTCTGCTCCGTCGTTTTAATAAGAAATCTTTTCGTTTTGCGGCATTTTACGCTAAGGGATGCTTCAAAGGATATGAGAATAAGAAACAAAAAGAAAATAAAGAAGACTCAACTCAATGAGGCTTTTTACACACAACCGATTACATTTTTACAGGTGCCTTTGCAAATGGCCCATAGATAGAGAGAGAGAGCGAGAGAGAGAAAGAGCCCCAGCAGCAGTGGCTAAAACAGCAGCATCTTCGTGATGATGAGCTCCTTGCTGCTTTCTGCTTCTTCATCTTCCTACCAATATGATCGTCATTACTTACGTTTAGAGGCGCGCGTCGGCACTTGTTGTAACAATGCTTCTTGCTGAGCACTTCACCTGCCTCATTTTCGTGTGATGAGCTGCGCATGCTCAGTTTATACGTGCGTCCTTACGTTGGTGTGTATGTATGTAGCATTTGTTCGTTAGTGTTGGCTGCTACGCAATTTTATGACATTGCCGCTGACTTGCCGGTTTTTTTTTTCTTTGCTTGCTTGGTTGGTTGTAAAAGGTGCGCCTGCGCAATTCCTGACCTAGGACATTGTTATTTCCGATAGCCCTGTTATTATGTGCGAGTGGTGTAAGAGGATTCTTTTTTTTATTGTTGGCCCTAACTGTCTGCGTTATCTCTTCTCGTGTTGATGAACTGGTCCTGTCTGGTCTGGCCAGGGGTTGTTTTTTGTTATTTTTTTTGGTGTTCCTTTAATTCATTGGAAACTATTTCAATTTTTATTAATAGCCAAAGTCACAGACAAAGTCCATTCTATACAAAAAAATCACCTGCATATCGTTTTATAAATTTTTTCTCTTCTCGAAAACGATCTCCACATTCTTGAAATTTTAGGATTTAACTCTTGGCCGGGCCTGAAAATAGTGCTCCTAATCTGTACAGCAGATATGCATAGTAACAAATAACACACATCATCATCGCCCAATTGATCCTCTGTCATCCTGCTACTCCAACGTTGTCTGTATATACAAGTAAATATAGGGGCTACTTTCCATCCCCATGCGCATTTTGTTCCAGTAGTCTTAAAAGCAGATATTCAGTTTTAGAGTTCACGGCTCTGAATGTCTAAAGAAATGTGTTAATTTCAGTTATTTGACAAATTATGTGGGTTCAGGTGTTAGACTTTTAACTCTTCATTGCGATTCGAATTTGCTGAGAGGGGGAGAAAGAGTTTGTTCTGTTGTAGAAGAGTTCATAGACCTTTTGGTGATGTCTGTGTTATGAACCTAATAATTTGTAATTCTTTTTTTTTTAAGCTGTCAATTTAATCCTTTGAGGGGATGATATTTTGCTTTAAGGATATTAGAAAGAGATCAAAACTAAACGTAGGAAAGCCAGGTCTGTCCTAAAAATTTGTTTTACTGGTATTTCAAATATCGCACCCTAAATCGATGAGGTGTCAGGGGGCACCCGGTTGGAACGAAGTTCATTTCGCTATATATTATGTACTGGTTAGTTCCAACACATACGATACATTAAATGGATCTTAAGAAAATATATTATTTGGTAAAATGATAAACTTTTTTAAGAAACAATTTTTTTATAGAATGTATCTTTTTTTAAAGTATATTTTTAGGTCCTTTTTGTAATACATTATATTTTCCCAAAAACGTAATTTTTTAAAGAGAGGTACTTCTGCTATTCAAAGCTTATCTTCTTTAAGAAGTATTTTCTGTAAGAAAAAGCTATAAGAAGTACTTTTTTTATGAACAAGTACTTTTTAAAGAAGTGGTACTCTTTTTAGGAAAAGATTATTTTTTAAAGATATATTTAAGAAAATGTACTCAATTTCCGAAAGGCTACTTAGCTCAAAAAAATAAAGAAAAGGTATTATTTTATTTTTAAGGAAAGATACTTTTAAGAAAAGGAAATTTTGTAAGCAAATTTATTTTTTTTTAAGAAAAGGTTTGAAGTTTTTTTAGAATTGGTCCTTTTTTCAAGAATAAGTACATTTTTAAGAGTAGTTACTTATCTCAAGAATGGTTATTTTGTTTCACAAAATTGGTACTCTTTAAAGAAAATGTATTTTTTTAAGAAAAGGCAATTTGTTGTAAGAACATTTTTAAGAAAATGTATTTATTTTGAAAAAAATTACTTTTTTTAAAAAAAAGTCACATTTTGTAAGAAATTTTACTTTTTTAAGCAAAGGTATTTCTTTAAGATAATGTATTCTTTTTTTAAGAAAATGTACTTTGTTTAAAAATATGAATAGGTTTTTTTTGGAAAATTTACTTTTTTTTAAGAAAAGACACTAATTTAAGAAAAAATTTTTTTTTAAACTTCTTTCACTTTGGTTTTTCTAAATTTACTTTTTATTGGGTTCAAAACTGCAATATATACTAAATATTGGTTACATGAAAATATGAATAGATTTTTTTTTGGAAAATTTACTTTTTTTAAGAAAAGGCACTAATTTAAGAAAATTTTCTTATTTTAAACTTCTTTCACTTTGGTTTTTCTAAATTTACTTTTTATTGGGTTCAAAACTACAATATATACTAAATATTGGTTACAGGCTCCACCTAGAAAACCAATAAACAAGAAATTTCCCAACATATGTGAGACATCTAGTTAATTTCTTTCTCTATGATCCAAGCCGTTAGTCTAGACACAAACCATAGCAAAAGTAAACAATATAGTTGATAATACTGGGATAATAGGGTTAAAACAACTTTGTTAATTTTTTTTCATTAAGTGATAAGGAACTTCGCTCCAAAAATGCATGATTCTTGAGATATGAGCTTGCTATGCTTGAGTGTAAAATCGGCCATATCACTGAATCTACTTGCCCGACCTGGTTGAAATTAATGTCATTAGAATGGTTTTTTTTAGCTCTACGAATCCTGGTAAAAATTTTGTACGTTTAAGTCTTAGGAATTTTCTCCTCGGGGGCAGATTCAGCACTGGCTTCAGCATAGTATTTTTGTGTTATAAAGCTTTCTGCGTGGGAGCTCATCTGCCGAGTTTAGGGATTTTTATAAAGCTTTTTGCGTTAGGGATTTTCTCCTCTGTGATAGGTCCAACATTGGCTTCGCGGCCTCCGAATAGTATTTTTGTGTTATAAAGCTTTTTACGTGGTCGGTCTTTGGCCGGGCTTAGGGATTTTCTCCTCTGGAGTATATCCAACATCGGCTTCGCGGCCTCGGTATAGTACTTTTGTGATATTTTTTCGAAATAATGGTTCATATTTTGATGTAAACAGGTCCTCATATTATGTTGGGAGTTTCATAACAAAATTTTGATTTGAAATATCTCAGGCTTAATGATTTATATTTCACCTTTCAAGAAATCGTAGAATCTTCTTTATTACCGGTGTTTGGAGAAATTGTAGCTACACTACGGTCCATTTTTGATTAATACGCATTTTAAAGAAAAAAGTGAAGTTATAAAATAATTCTTGTTTCTTACTCGTCAATTGGTTAATAAAAAGAAACATATTTTACCAGCATTTGTTGACCTTAAAAAGACCTTTCTAATGACATTAATTTCAAACATGTAGGAAAAGTAGTTTCAGATATATGGGCGGATATATACTAAAGCTTTTCCGGACCATATTTCAAGAAATAAAGAAGAAATATATATATATATATTAGAGCTTAGGTCAAAAAGTTAAATTGATGGTAAAATTCCGATTCCATTCCAAGAGTTATCCCTAACCTAGATTTATGCCGAACTTCAAACTTAACCGCTTATTTTATCGCGATTGTATCATTACCTACAAGAATATGTGTACTGTTATTGAGGAAGCGGAAACTCGATCGGGACACGACTTCCAGGCAATTTAATTGGTGACTAGACATTGTACTTTAGTGGTATACTTTCCTTTCGACAAACAAAGCAGGCACTCATTGCTTCATGGGATGTGGTGAAATAATCAATTCAATTGCAACGACTGCATTTTATTTTTAAATTTTTTTAAACGACTTTTTAAAGTTTTTCGATTAAATTTATTCAATTTAAAAAAACATCTCTCTTGCCATCGGAAGTTATTGACTTTCTGTCTTATCGCCATTGAGGTATAAAACTCGAATTGTTCTAAATTTCTAAAATTTTCCATTATTTCAATGTGTTTTGAATAAAAAATCACATCCTTAAAATCAAATACAACCAAAAGATCTTTGTATTTAAAAAAAAATATCTTAATGATCGACCGAGTCATAAGCCACCACCATCATCATCAGCTCCATTAAGGATTCTGATGAAAAACGACCAAGAAATACAAAAGAAAAAACACATAAAATCAAAAACCAAAACGAATAAGAGCACCTTTTTATATCTCGAACCAGAATGAATGAGAAAAAAACGCGCGACAGGTGTGATGGTAAAAAGATGTTGTATCTTTTTTGTAGCTACAAAAGACAAAAAACAACCAAAAGAAGAACTGTAGCAGTAAAGATGGGCATCGTTGTAGAGTCCTTCCGTCAGTGCAGTTAAGGATATGATATGAGATTCCTGCAGCAACGAAAGAACGAGAGTTTTTATAAGTTTAAAAAACACACGGACGGACGATTGCTTGGTAGGACAGACAAATGTTGGGTTTGTCTTTTTGATTTTGAGCTGGAAAGTCCTTCTGTTCCTGTTGGCCCTTTAGCTGATGCGTGTGCCTTCATTTGTATAACTTGTTGGTTGACTAGGGGGAAACAAAACCAACAGTTTAGGCCGTGTGTCAGTGGTGCAGAAATTAATTTCTTGGCAATATTTTAAAGCGGCAACAGATGACACGAGCCAAGCCGCAAGCATTGGCTGGCTCATTCTCTTTCGTTTCAATAGTACGTTCTCTCACTCTCATTCTGTCTCCGACTCCCTGCCCTCATTTGAAACTGCACTGCGGTGAGGTGTAGATTGTGTGCATTATAGGGATTTGCATCATTTGCTTCGTATGCTTTGCGGTACTCACAGCACATGTCGCATGACTCTGTAATGACGTTCACGACAACAACAAATGTTAATGATCGTTGAGGTCCTGTGACTACTTTTGCGCATGCGCATACGTTGTTGCCTTTGTTATGTGTGCGCCGCGGTGAGTGAGTATCCTTAGTCTAAGGGTACTCGCTCTGATATTTATGGCGAACAAACCCTTAACAAAATATTGCCAAAGATAACCGAAGCAGCAGCAGCAATTCAAGGTACTTTGACAGTTTTGTTCCCGAAAGGGACAATAAACATAAGGATACTCGTTTGTTTTGGTGCAATTCTATGGGTTTCGGTAAATGTTTGTCAAAAAGATTAGCTGTTTTTTTGTTTGCAGTTCCTCGGAGCAGTAAATGGCATGAAATCTAAGGTTTATTGAACCTTTTTATGCATGTTTGGTACCAAACCTAAAGACAATGACCCTTCATCGGTCATATAGTAGAAGAACTCTTCCCCTTTAAACGGTTTCTAAAAGACACAAGACAACAATTCTTAAAAACATAGGAAACAGTTAATATGGCACGAGTCCTTTTACTGTGTGTCTTTCGACAAAATATTTGCAACCATAAACTTTGGGGCAATTACCGTTGTTTTATCTCCAGGGGAGTTCAATAAACCTCTATTTGGCTCTCAAAGTTTGATCACCTTTTTCGTCTCAAACTGATTAAAAGGATAACAGAAGAAACCCAACAAAAAAACACTTCAAACTCTCCACAATAAGATCACATCAGTTCAATCACCCTTCTTTGAACATTATTTGAAATTTATTTCATTTGTTTAGACATAAATATTTATCCAATATATTGGGTTTTTATCAAGTCTTCTTCGACTCTTTAGGGGTTGTGTGAATAGTAATTCCGCCACTCAAACCCATATGTTAACCTGCATGATTAAATGGAATGGAAATGTTATTAACATACCATTCCAAAGGTTTCTTCGTTCACTATTACAAAGGCGTTTATTTGTTATTTCGTTAAATCATATAAACCATTTAAAATATTTTGCCATTTTAATTGAAAACGTCCAATAGATTTTTGTGAAACAGTCAGCTACTCAACTAAAATAGGTAAGACTGATTTCAGTTCATAGTTGGTAACACATTTGTTAACATATCCCAGTTATTTGAATTTTTAATTTCGAACAAGCGTACCTTAACACTAGGATGATCGACTGGGCTTTTTCAGGTCCAAATGTACGAGTGGCTTTCCAAAATACCGTTCGGAACCGGTGTAAAACTGTAACAGAGCAAGAAATTTGTTCAGCGCACGGTACGCTGATGACTTCGCCTCGACCAAAGTATAGACGGCCCAAGTTATCAGGAAACCGCGGACCGAAGGCGTTTCGTGAAGTACTGAAGAATAGATGGTTAAGTGGTTTGGCTGCCCTTAATGCCGTGTACTGTGAGGTTTGTGCGGATTCTCCGGTGTCACCTCCCGTCTGCTGTGACGCAGGCTGGTTCCAAAGCCGAATTAATTTCACTTCGTTTTAAAATAAGCAAAGAAGTCATTGCTAAGGTGTCAAACTAGATATCGTTGACAAGATTGGCATCCCGCCCGCCCAAGAGCTTGTGCATGGTTCCCAGCGCCGACCAAAGACATATGCCTAATAACCGCAACCTTCCATCTACCAATTGGAAGGTTGGATAGCGGGAGGACGCTGAAGGACTTCGGCGACAAGTCATGCATTAACACCGAATCACTTCCGTTTCTCAGAAAAACTGAAGGTATAATTTCTTATGGATTTCTTACGGATAAAAGCGACCAGGAAGCCAAACGTGACACCATACCAACCGCAATTACACCGGCATTGTGCAGAGTGGAAGACAGAAACCTGCATGAGACTTACTTACTTATGTCCCATAACATCCCATGAAGGGGTTGAGAAGAGCTTTCCACAAACAGTAAGATGTGCGCTTTCTAGTTTTTACACTCACTGATTAGGACCTAAAGTTTTACACCGGTTCCGAACGGTATTTTGAGAAGCTTTTTCATGGCTAAGTAATCAATAGTGTCGCCATCACTAAGCGAGGTGACCGTCGTCGAAAGAAATGTAAGGTGGTCTGAGCAGGGATTGAACCCACGTTCACATGTACAAGAGCCGCGCACACTACCCATTGCACCACCGACGACCATGACTTACTTAGGTGGCTTCAAACAACACAGAGGGGCTAAGGACCTTACAAAATGAGGATAACATGTTTCTCGAACCGGCAATGTTCCACCTGGTCTTTCCAACGAAGTATTGGTCGTGCTATTTTTCGATATCCTTTGACTACGTCTTTGATTACCTTTCGCACTGGGTCATTCTGATCCATTCTACTGATAGCGTAAAGCGCTATTTTGATACGTATAACTACGTCGAAGAACCCCATTGTCGATTTGATTTTCGTGGGGTTTCTCCAGGTTTTGTCGTAATGTGAATATCTGGCCGATAGTTGACTTTACAGCCCTGAAACTCTACTGAATAGGTCCGCAACAAATGGCTTTAGTCTTTCCCACATTACGCTCGAGCGGACCTTGAATACGGTGGATAAAACGCTTATTCCACAATAGATGGTAAATATACTCAGTTGGCTTTTTTTTAAACAGGACACAGTGTGCTAAGGCTCCAATCGTAGAGCATGCATTCGTCTAGCTAGAGTTTGCATATGATCTGACGCATGCGCCTCTCCAACTTAAAGCTGCCAGCCTTAAACAGTCCAGCTGGTAGTCCTTCAGTACCAAATTGTAGTTCTAACTTCGCTTTGGCTAGGAGGGCGCAGTCGACACCATCGTCCTGTATTTGTTCAACACCCTCATCTACGTATATTGAAGTCTCCTGGGACAGGTAAAGCAGAGAAGTGGTCTTTCCATATTCCCAACATACTCTCCACATTTGCGACAAGATTATCGTCCTTATCTCTACAAATTTTCGGTAGTTTCCTTCTGTAAGATTCAATTTGCTCACTCTCGCGATTTCTTCACAACCGTTTTCCCACGTTACATAAATGGGTTTCCTCTCTCCTAATCTCCTTATACCGATCCGTCGCGACCCGCGATGCAACTGACAAAAACAATGTCATACGTGTAGCGCTCTTTTCATGACTTGACATGCGACACTCTTCATCGTACCATGACCTAGTATGGTCTCTGCAGCAGTTATCATTGAGTGGAAATATACTTTCACTGCATTTCAAGATCATGAGGCGGATGGGCATTCTGTGCCAGTAGCTTAGTGAGATTCTCTGCATAGGCCATGGCTATCTCTGTTAATTGCAGTTTTCTGATGTCTAGCTTTCAATATGGCTGCTTAACCTTTTGCGAACCTCTGCTGCAAACAGGTAGTGACCCGAATCGATATTAGCTCCTCGAATCACATGTTCGTTTATTACAACTTCTGTGAAGTTCTGAAGTTGCAACTTCTATCAAGAGCGCAATTTATATTCATTTTTGTAATTCACGCTTCGTTCACAAAATTATTTGAATATGTTTCGAAAATTAAAATCATAAAGATTCATAAAGAAAGTCTAATACTGAGATACCACATACTAAGTGTGTTCGTTTACCTGCAAATTCTTGCAAATTGTTGCTAGTTTTCTGTTCGTTTACTCCAAAAAAAAAAACAGCAAAAGAGAGCTAGAGAACGTAAATTTTGACAGTTCGATGTTAGAGAGTTTGCAAATTTTGGTTGGATAAATGTCAGCCAACAAAATTTGCAGATAGAACAGCTGTTAGTTGTGTTCGTTCACTTACACATATTTTTCATCATTTTATGCAAAATGCTGCAAAATCTTACAAAATGTTGTCTGGGTACTCCAAATCTCTTGCAGCGAGAGAGCCAAAAAGAATTTTTTTGATAGTTGGAAGTTAGAGAACTTGGAAAATGTTGCTGGAGAAATTTCTGCTTGCAAGATTTTGCAACTAGTTTGAACAGCTGTTTTTATTTACTGTTTGAATGAAATAATTTTTGTGAAATGAAAATGAAAATTGAAATTTAACAATGACAGAGGTAGTAAGTAACTATTTAGAATTGTGTTGATTTTTAACGTTTATAATAAATTATAATAAACAAAACATTTTACTTCGTACTAGAAACGTGCAAATATACCGTGCAAGCTGCCTGATTGAGGGTGCCGATGAGCGGAGGGGGGTTTAGGGTATAACAAAGTAACGTAACTGCAGGTTAGGACAATTAAACAAATACTTTACTGCAAGAAATATCATTACATACAAACAATAGTACGCTTTAAGACATATAAAGAACATTAATTATCTTAATTGAAGCACAGTCTCCTCGGATTTCTCGCAAATTTATCCACTACCTTATTGTTGAAATCTGACAAGTTTCCTGCGATAATTTTTCGGTGAACACTCAACTCGCCATTCATTCGAGTTTCCACCATGGTACTTCGGAGCCAAGTCTTGATACGCCTTAGGCTGCTGAAGGAGCGTTCTACGCTACAAGTGGTGCACGGTAAAGCTATCAAGATTTTTAGAGCTCTAGCGATTTCCGGGAAAAATGTCTTTGTGCCTTTTAGGACTTCAATAACGGTCAAATCAGTGGCATTGGGTCGGTCTTCCCACAACTTCTGCTACAATTCAATTTCATTTGTTATAGTTGGCAAATTATAAAATGCGCTGAAGGTTTCGCAAGTTTCACTTAAATTTTCTAGAGTCATGGTTCGCATTTGGGCAGGGTGCAACTTTGACAACGCGAAAGCTGGAGTGTTTTCTTCAGCAAAACGTTCTTCTAGGGATCAAATAATGGTATCCAAGTAGGGGATTACCAAAGACCTTCTCCAAAACTCTGATAGAATGTCTGCTGGGTGGTTGCTCTGATGACGCTGTCGTCCAACAATGCGCGGAATTGCCAGAATATTTTGGTCCAATCCAAGTTATTCTACTATGGCAGTAGTGTCTTTCAAAATTTCATTTGTGACTTGATTTGGGTCATCGCGATGTTCTTTGAAGAGGTGTAAAAAGGCGAAGAGGTGTAAAAGGCGCTTAATGTGCTGCGAAGCCTTGACCGTGTCTAAAGCTAGTGCCTGAAGTCCATTCACCACCGGTTCCATCAAAGCTGAGTATTTGGCTATCAACAGATGGCACATAATATAAGGACCTCTAGAAGCACCGGAATAGAGTTGAAAAGCGTGTTTCTGCGTCGCACTATTGCTTTCGACTGACAGGGTTTCTAATGCCTCCATTATTGCACAAAAGTGTTCTTTAAAAACTCTGATGTTCTTGTGTTCCTCGAAGAATTTAATAATATCTTTGGTCGTTCCCATGGTGTTACGAATTTCAGGTAAAGCATTGAGATCGTTAATAACTAAATTGAGTTTGTGTGACGAATAATGAAAGAACAAAGCTTTGGTGTATTTTCTTCGCAAGATCGCTTGTACATCACCGTCTTTTCCAGCCATGGTTGTTGAAAGTTTGCGATCAGTTCAGTGTCACTGAATTAAAGTGGGCACAAACCAAAATACTAATAGGTCAATGGGTCTCTAGGGGGGGCAGCTACCGACCCCTGTCCCCCTCTGGCGACGCCCATGCCAGCAACAACATACATTTTGTTTATGCTTCTCACTTACGTTGTGTCAAATCCAGCACATAAGCACAATAAATGTAAACAAACACACACAAAAACAAAATATATATCGGAAGTGGTTTGCAATGTAAACAAAGAAAATCAGCTGTGCTTATGCGTTCACCATATATGAATCCATCTTCATTTCACTGGATGCTGTCTGGGTACTTTTAGAGATTTTTTTAACCGAGAGAGTAAAATTGTTCTTACTCTCCCAAAAAAAGGTACTGAGTATTTGCTACTGGAAAAGTACTCAGACAGACCTATTGTAGTTTGAGAGAGTAAGAAAGATTTTACGCTCTTTTTGAAAATTTACAGAAAAAGTAAACGAACATCACCTAACAAAAATTTGCAAGAAAACAGCTGATGAGTTTATGTTTGTTTTTTAATTTTAAACATTTTTTTTTATTCGAATTTCAAAAATATTGCATTTAAACTTTCGAATTTAAATCATAAGTATTTCTGCAGTTATTTGTTACTCCTACTATAGGTCTGTCTGCGTACTGATAATTTGTAACAATTTGTACAAATTGTTACTGGATGTTGTCTGTGTACACCAAAAAGCCAGTAACGAGAGAGTAAGAGAGAGTTTATTTTGACAGTTCGATGATAGAGAACTTACAAGTTTTTACTGGAGAAATTTTTGCCAGTAAGAATTTGCAAGTTCGAACAGCTGTTTTGAATCATATGTTTTATGTAAACAAACAAAATAAAGTTGAAATTGAACAATGGCAGAAGTAAGTATTTTGAGAATTGTGTTGTTTTTTAACGTTTATATGCAATTATTATAAATAAAATGTTGTTGCATTTTCGTTTGGGGAAAAGACAATTGCGTCGTAGCTTTCTGTCCCTGCCATTTGAAGTGCTACAGCTTGCCTGTATTGTTCATCTGCAACGGAAAAATATATTTCCAAATATTTAATTTGTAACATCATTATACTTACCATCTTGAACCCTCTTAAATGTTCCTGGCGAGCACTGCTGTCTTTTAAGTTGTTTACATTGCAATCAGCTGTTTACGAACCAGCTGATTTTAATTTCTTGCAAGTTTTTACTGGATGTCGTCTGTGTACTTTTTGTGATATTTTCTACTGAGAGAGTAAAATTTTTTTTACTCTCCCAAAAAAGTTACTGGATATTTCTTACTGGAAAAGTACCAAGACAGACCTTATATAACTACAAAGCTGGTTCAACAATTTTTAACTTAAACCACCGGGTGTGTTCTATATTCCACTTTCAGAAAATGCTGAGTTTTATTTGTAGACACAGATCATTAGATTCAATGAAATTTGTTCAGACATTCTTACAAATCGATAATCTTGTGAATTGAAAAATATCCATGACGTTTCTGGAAATACTTCGCCCAAATTTTTCTTTTCAGGTAATAAAATTATTTCAGCTATTGGTGCATGTAGAACACCATACATTATGCATTTTTAGCCATTCTCCAATACCATCATTAATTTTACCAGTTCTCGATTGGAACCTCACAAAACTGAAATAATTTTTAACAAAGTAGGGTGTCTGTCCACCAAACCTTAACGTCTACACATTTCAGTGTAGTTCAAAGGGGGTTTTAAAATTCATTGGTTTAGTTAATCCATTTGTCGTATTTTCATTTCTAGTTTTTTCATTTCAATTCTTCGTCTTACATTTTTTCATTAGACTTTTGTCATTGATTTCTTGTTTATACGTATGTAATTTGTGGCATTTTCTTGCGATTTTCTGCCGCCGTCACCACCATCAGCCATAGTTTTGACTTGGATTTGTCATGGCGGTCATTGCTGTGGCATATTATTGCAAGACATCCAACCGGACTACATGATATGACCAAAGTTAAGCACTGCAGTGGATAAGGGATGACAAGTCAATAGCTTCATTTCCATCCCACACAACAGTTACGGTTATACCGTGTATCTCTTAAAACGTGTTGGGCTTTTGTTTGGCATTTCTAGGGATTCCGATTTGATTTGATGAGTTGTTCTTTAGAGGGACTTTTGTTGTTTTTGTTAATGGAATGCATTTAAGTGTGATTAAATGTGAAGACGTCGTTCGTCGCTTAACAATGATTTGTGTTTGTAGTACGCAAGGATAACTACATATGTACATAGTACATACATATATACAAGAGAATAGTCCAATGGCTTCGGTGATAGCACATACGGAAACATGGAAAGATTTGTAAAGAGTAAATTTAAATAAAGGGGCAAAACGACATTTATAGAATGTGTTATTTGTTAAATCTAAGAAAACAGTTTTGAAAATCAGTTTTTGGGGTTAACCCTTTTCTGTACAAACGATTTTGGGGATTGATACTTTACTTTATGAAGCATTGAATGTTCACCACTCTTTTTCGCTATATAAAGTGTTGGCGGTCCAACTCCTTTTTTCTATATAAATAGTGTTGGCGGTCCAACACCTTGTTTTCTATATAAAAAGTGTTGGCGGTCCAATACTTTTTTCTATATAAAAAGTGTAGTTGGCGGTTCAACACTTTTTTTCTATATAAAAAGTGCAGTTGGCGGTCCAACACATTTTAATGTGTTAACATCTATAGGCACGGGTAGGGCAATCTATCAAAGTGAACACATGCAAACAACACACAGCGTTAGCATCACATACGTGGTTGTTGTACAACAATAGTCTCTGCTTGAAAATATGTATGAAAATATGGTATTGATGTAGCGACAGCGAACAAACAAGCAGGTCATCGTCGCCAAAGAGTATTGAATAGTATAGAGAACTCAATTGTATAACTCAAAAGCACTGGCGACATCTGGCGAATGATTCAAAACGTGTTACTGTCTTTTTGTCATAACTTGCTCCATAATTTTGGTGTGATAATTTCAGCATAATTTTGATGTGAAACATTGATGCCTTTTGAAACATTTATGCTTTTTGTATTGTTTTGTTTAATAACATCTTCGAAATGGTGCATTTATATTGAAATATTCTATAAAGAGAATAAGACTCGTTTATGCTCTTTTACTAAGACTCTACATGCGAGCGGAAAAAGAGTGCAATAAGTTCTCTATACTATATACTATTTGGTCGTCCCTTTGTGACAAAACAATTATTTTAGTGAGCTAAATATTGTATTATTTATTTTAACAATATTACATCTAATGTCAGCAGTTTAGCAGGAATTAAAAAAAACAAGCTTATTGTCAATTCTCTTTTGAACTTGATTTCATGTTCACACAGGGAAAGTTTGCTTGAGCAATTTTTGCTTTATTTTGCTTCCACGATTTCTTTTATTGCATTCCATTTTATTTCAATTGTGAAAAAATTTTATTCTGGAGGGAAATTTTTATATTTGTGGAAAAAATTGAAGTGAAAGGAATAATAATAATAATAACGACATTACTTGATTGCATAGGAGAACCTTTATTTACTATCAACATCAAACAAAACACTTATGTACTTTGTTTATTATCCAGAATTTTATGAACGGAACAAAAAATGAAATGCAATGTCAAATTGTCATCTGCAGCTAACCCACCGTTTACACATGCAAGTAAATTGTAGCAAGTTGAGAATACGTATTATCATCGAAAATTATTGAAAACACAAGAAAATTTGAGTAGTGTCTACACGGTCAAGTGCAAGTTTATTTCACAAATGTCGTCGAAGGCAAAAGTCATCGCCAAATTAGCTGTTCATCACGAATTAGAGAAATTCCAGTATTGCCATGTATTCAACATCTGGAAAAAAGTCGGTGTTACCACGTTTTCTCTTCTAAAACTTTCTAAAACTTATGAAATTCATATTTTTTATTACCATCAACATATTTTGCGTTGTGCTTCCAAATGTTCACAAAATTAGTAATAATTACAGTTATTATTTCACCAAATACCAATAAATTGGTACAATCTTATTACTATGTAACACTGCTTATTGTTTTGACATTTACTTGCTGCAAGTGCCAAATATTTACTGCCTTCCAAATTTTGAAGGCAGTTGAGCTGCAAGTTGTTTGCAAGTCGATGCATAGATTAATACTTATAGTAGATCTAATAGTTCTCCCACCAAATTTATGACATTTGGCCTGATGTGATATTTACGTTTGATGTTGAAAAGAATTGGGTTAAATATTTGGGTTAAATACAACACAAATGATGTTGTATTTATTGGGTTAAATACAACACAAATGATGCTAACAATAACAGTCAATAAAAAAGTTTAAAACACATTTAAATTTCACAGTTACCAAAATGACCGACCGCATCACGAAGAGTGTGAAAGGAAACGTCAGAGTAAATCTTAGTAGAGAAAATATTTGGCTCATCTGACGTTTCCTTTCACACCCTTCGTGATGCGGTCGGTGTGATAGAGAGATGTTTATCCGAAAGTGACATACACCAGGGTGAATTTTAGCACACAAAACGAAATGTCGTTGTTGTTATTTTGTTCGTTGTTTTGAACCATTGCCTCTATCTGGTATTAGTAAAGCAATTCTTTTCAACATCAAACTTAAATATCACACCAGGCCAAATGTCATAAATTTGGTGGCAGAACTATTAGATCTACTATGTATAAGTATTAATCTATGGTGTAAACGGTGGGTAACTTTTCGAAAATTTAATAAAAGAAGTGGAGATAACTCCAAGCCTTACGAATATAAAGATCATAAAACTTACCTGATATCTGGTAGGTTAAATGTATCTGACCTTTGCCTTATACATTTTCTTTGTATACGAAGGCATTTTTTCTGTTCTTCATCACTAGAACTTGAACTTAGATCAAGAAAAAATACATGCTAGCAAACAAATTGAAGAAAATTTTCTTTATGCCTTGTTTCCACTACAGAATTATTCGTAATTCGCTCTTTCATTCGTAATTCAATCTCCAATTACAAACCGAATTACGTAATTCACCATACAAAATTTTGAGAGCGAATTACCTTGTTTGTAGGTAATTCAGTTTGAATTACCTTATGAATTACGAACAAATCATTGCCTTCACTAATTTTTATCGAAAGTTTATCGAAACAGTGGCCAAAAAAAAAATAAAAGCAAAGTAAAAGCCATTAAACAATATACAATGGATGCAAAAAAGTAAATTATTAAAAAAAAATTGTGATGACCAGAAAACTATTGGCCACTTCGAAGTTAATGGAGGAGACGAAATTAAATAAAGACAGGTAGATGGATATCCACAAATATTTTCTTTAATATGTACTCACTTTTTGTTGTTCCCATTCTCAAAATTATTGAAACAAAACAAAAAAGTAAACAACTGTCAGATCGAATTACGTATGTGTAGTGGAAACGGGGTAATTCGGAATAGTAATTCAAAAAGCGAATTAAGTAACTGGGGCTGTAGTGGGAACATGGCATTACACGTTAGGGATTACACTTGGTAGTAAATTATTGATACACAGGCGTCACTGACCGCGACGTCTTAAGTGGAGTTCAAATTATCAGACAGACCTGACAGACATATCTGAATAAGTTATCGATAAAATATCGATTTTTCGTCCACACAGAAACATTTATCTGACAGACTTCATTTGAGGCAACTCACCACAGTGTTATCATCAACGGTTTGCGCTTGCAAATGTCTCGCAACAATTACTTGATTGCCCACAACAAGCGAAATGGAAGAGGAGACACTGCTGAGAACATTTGTTATGCACACGTACTCACATCCATATACATACATATCTAATTACACAAACTAATTTCTAGGAAGCACACACACATCCTATTTCAATTTCTTTATTTTACCAATCATTTATGTGTTTTAATTTATTAATATTTCATTTGATTAAATTAAATTATACTGAAGATTTGAATTTTTTTAATTTCACATTAAATTCCAAAAATGCTATTTAATTTATAGTTTTCCGCTTTTCTCTTCGCTTATTCTCTCCGCCATTATATCTCTCGCTCTCTGTTTTATCGAAAACCTCAAATAAATCGTTTGGTTTTCAAACTGGTTTGAAGACCATCAGATTTATCTGACAACACGTGTTCACATTAACAATTTTTCTTCAGATTCGACAGATCGTCAAATCCGTCTGATAATCTAAACTCCACTTTACTATAGGACACCCTTTAAATTATGCGTTTCACCCAAGACTCATGTGCGATTGGTGAGAGGTGGGAAGAAGCAAGAAAGGTTGCCAAACACCCACGAGACGAGAATTCGTGAGGATTTTTTATGTTTCTCTTTACTCTCTTTCGTATTTGTGCCATGTTGTTTCACACTCTTTCTGCTTTTGAAGTGAGAACAATAACTTGCGTAGATTATTTTCTGATTATTTGTATAATATAAATAGAAATTATTCGAAACATATTAAATAAAATATGTAAATACAATAATTCGGATTACTAACTATCAGCAACATGAAAATCAGACATCTTTGTTTGAAACATTAATTATTCCGGATGTAAGGAGAACAGCCGATTAGACTACAAAGAACCCATGGGTAGAACGCAGAGTGTAAATGCTCGTGATATACGAAGGGTGTTGAAAAGAGAATTTAACGATTAACGCAGGCTAAAGACGCATAATCTAAAACATCACTTACAGGGTAGGGGTGAATGTGTGATCGCAGTCTGACAAACTGTGTGGGCGCAGTCGGGCAAATTGACTTTGGATGTATTCACTTTGTGAATTTAGGCCGTACCCGCGCCTATAGATGTTAACAGATCAAAAAGTGTTGGCGGTCCAGCACTTTTAATTTTATATAAAAGTATTGTGGTCAACATATGGCGATGTGATACCTTTTATACAGAATTTTTTCAAGTAGCAATTACTTGCAATATGATAAGATTTTAAACTAGTTTAATTGCTGTGTTCTGATAATTTCCAGGCAATTTAGATAAGACTCTTCTTAGACTTTAAGATTACTATATAAAATTTTTATTTATCAGAATGTTTTTTTTATACGAGATATGGAAATAAACACAGATTTGGTATATAATACTACTTTTAAAAACGTTGCAAAACTTGTAAATCATTTGGCTCCCTCTCTCAGTTCATCCAGCAATTGCCTTAGGCACTCTTCGCTTATCTTCAATAAGACCTCACTTAATTTTGCGGCACTAAATGGTTTATCCAATGGCGGAACATGAACAAACAATGAACGATAACGACTATAGTCCAAGGACTTTATATAGATGTAGCCACACAGGTAGTTGCCTACATCCTTGGAGACTTTAGCCACCTTAAGGGAATTGGAAGCAGAGTCTACGGCATCGGGTGTGCAACCACACTCGTTGGTAATGACGTCCACGATTTTGTTCACATCTAACTTCGAAAATATAGCACTTTTCTTGGGCGGACAATTTTTGAGGCAGGCTTTGCCTTTTAGGAGTTTTTTGCCGACATAATCCTGTTTATTAAAGCTATTATTGTAGGCCAGTTTTTCCACATGCACACAAGATGCCTGACCATTAACACCACAGTGTATCACCAAGGCCGGACGTAAAGACCATATATTTTCAACCGCCTGGTCAACGGCTTCATATTCAACAGGTACCTCAATCTTCTGGATTTTGAATGTGGTGTTCCCTGCCACTAACTCATTAGGAAGCAATCGCACCTGTGGAACAAAATAAAAGGGTTCGCTAATAGTTTATCTTTAGTACCAGCCACAATTTACTTACAGCCTCCCAGCTGGCATTAACGTCTTCATGGCCCGCAAATGGTCCAAATCCTGTAACAACTACCAGATTTTCTCGTTGTACATCCGCACAAGGTTGAGCTAGTGGTACTTGCGTCATCTTTATTGCTCACTCTACCAACGGTTCCTTGTTTATAGAATTTTTTTAACTGTTGTTAATTCTTCTTCGCTGGCCATTGCCGCAAAGAAATTGTGTTGCTTTTGCATCGGCAATTGTGAGGTCCCATTTATCAAATTTGTTACCCAACCAAAAATTCTACGACATGATGCAACCCTGTGCAGAGGTGGAATGGCAATGCTCAAAGTGGTGTGTTTCTTAGCTAAATGCGTTGTTATGAACTGGGCAACACTTTTGTTAAAGCATTGTATTCTGTTCTTGCGAAATTTTGTCATTTATCTATAAACCAAGACATCTTGTAAAGGTAGAAGCAATCCTACAAAAATTACAACATGGCAACAACAACCGGCACTCTGTTTATGTCAATTTCAACGTACTACGAAAAAGTACACAATACAAAGGTAAACAGAATTTGACAGCTAGTGCGCACAACTCAACTCATGGTAAAATAAGGAAGGTAAACTGGTTAGAACAGAAATTTTTTCATTGTGGTTGATCGTTTCAGCTGTGAAAGACATGTTCCAGACGATGACTTTCAGTCGTGACTCTGAAGTCACGACTGTCGTGCTTGTTGGTGAAGGGGGGAGGGGTTTCAAAACAGTCACGAATTGGAAAATCGAGGGGATCTTTGACATTTCTCTTTCATCTCTTTCGTGTTTTTAAATGGCGGAAAAGCATCATAAACAAAAAGTGGCGAACAATTGTTTCGAAGTAATCAGAAAAAAAACAAAATTTCGTTTTGTCGATGAAAAAAAAATGTGGACTAAAGAACTAATCCAGCAGTTGATTATTAAATACAATTACAATGTTATTTCGTCGATGAAGATTGTTACGAATAAAAACCAAAAGAAGGTTGGGCGATAAAACGTCAAAAATAATCACGCATGGTTGTATTTGAAGAGTCAACGTCTGGACGCACATTAATTTACGAAGGGTGGCCAAAAGAGAATGAACAAAAAAGCAAGGGTGCAAAGTCATCGTCTGGAACATGTCAAACTCATATGTACTTTGTTTTTGTTCCATTTTGTTGCCTGTGTTGTTGGTATACTTACGTGTATAGATTGACAACGTAAGCGATTTAAACAAAAACAAAATGCCTGTTGTTGCTGCCTACAACAACAACAACGTCTACTGCTACTACTTGGCAGTGATGCCAACACATTTTTTTTTAAATCCCTACGTATCTCAAAAAAATTCCCTTTTTCACCCTACAGGCAGTTTCGTTTTCCCTACATTTTCCCGTACGCCAAGTTCTTTGGATTTAAAACAAATATTATTTAAATTATGTAAAATTATTTTGCTCAAAGCTATAGTTTTATAAATTACTTCAGGGTCCATTAATATTTAGTAGAACAAAAAATTAAAATAAAATTAAATAACATAAAAACAAATAAATAAATGAATTTGTCGTTCAGTTTTAAATAATAGGAACTTATTATTAGTACAGTTCTTTAAAATGCATTCTCTTAAAAAGACTACCAGTGCATTTAAAACGTATCAAGCTTATTACGGTTGTCATTGTCGAAATACGACTAGTGCTAATTTTGTCCAAATTTCCCAAAATTAACACTAGTAGTATTGCGACAGCGACAACCGTAATAAGGGTAATACAATTACTTGTAACAGGTTGTCGAAGAGATATAATTATACGTATTGAACTTAGTTTATCATGACTCAACTTATTTCGTTTCTTTCTACGTCAAAAAAAATATTTAAATTATATTTATTTTGCTCAAAGCTATTGTTTTATAAATTAGCTATGGTTTCATTAATATTTAATAAAACAAAATTAAATAATATAAAAACTATTAACTCATTCAATTTTAAATAATTGTAACAGATTATTTGTAAAATTTGTTAAAAAACATTCTCTCAAAGTGACTATCGGTTCATTTAAAACTTAAGGGGCCCTTAGACCTGTGGATAAGTTGCTCGACTTCAAGTTCACATCAACTTCGATAACTAGACATCAACTTCGATTTTGCCCTTACACTCTCAAACTAGTTGAGACAACTTCATTTTCTTGTCAGATGTCGAAATGAAAGGTGGTGAGCGCACTGTAAAAATATCACAAATTTTACGAAAAGACGCTATTTTTATTTTCTTTAAATATTTATAAATAACACTACAAATCATATTTATTTAGTTTATATTTTTCCGATAATGTTTAATTTATTTATTTTTTGGTTCATTTATTTACATTTTGCCGATAATGTTTCCTCTTGAACGTTTGTCATCGAAATGCGTATGGAAGTTGATGCAACTCCCCCTTACACTGATGGATAAGTTGATATCAACTTCAAAAAATCAAAATCGCTTTGACTTTACATCAACCAGTTTGTACAAACCTCCAACTTCACCTTACACCATGGATAAGTTAATTTCAACTTGAAGTCGCTGCAACTTATCCACAGGTCTAAGGGCCCCTTTATACAATTACTTGTATTAGACTGTAGGTGAGATCTCATTATACATATTGAGCTTAGATTATCATGACTTAACATATTTCTTTTCTTTGTACGAACATCTGTAACTACTGAGACATTTTTCTTTTAAAGTTTATATCTTTACTACACACTAGCGGCATTCATGCAAACGTGAAAGCCGAGAACTTTTGCTCAGCGCAAGTTTCCCTCGCACCGTTGCATGAGGCACCAGGTAAAGTTGCTCAGCGTAGTTGTGCTCAAAACCATATCAGCTGACCAAGATGGATACATAAGGTGGTTGCAGTAGCAATTGCATGTATTATGTATGTGTACTTTTTCTACTGTTCTAGTGCTATCACCTTATTTATCAATCCTAGTCAGATGACAACGAAATGTCAAAAGTTTACAAGTTTCTCCATCCCACGTTTGCGCAGCAAATTTGCCTCGAAAACGTTCCACTTTTGAGCAAGTCGCTTTGTATGGGAAATTTGTTTGTTTTGACGTTTACTGTGCAAGTTTACGATGTTTTCGAGTTTACGAGGTTCTTTCGAGCTTTCATGAAGACCACTACTGTCTTTCAAAAACTCTCCTTTACTTGACTTTTCTTTGATTTTTAAATTATTTGCGCAGTCAGAGTTCTGTGCCACCCATATTTGACGGAGTTGAAATCAATTTGAAAATGATTAGTGCCCTTCAGACGTGTAATATAAAGACAACTATAATTTTTTAACTTGCGTGATGTCGTAATCACATTCAAAAATGTATATAAATAACAAAATTTAACGTTTTAAACTCGACCAAAAAATCCCTACGTATCGACCGAAACTAAACAATCTGTCCTTTTTTCCCTGCACATGAAATTTTTGGAAAAAATCCCTACAAAAAGGGAATTTTCCCTACATTTGGCATCACTGCTACTTGGTTATTTTACTACGGCACAACTTTGGCCCACCACATGAAAAAAAACAAATCAGCTGAAACGGAGAATTTTGTTGCAGAGAGTTACCACATATCTGTGATTTACGTTGCAAATACATAGTTCATTAATAATTCATCTTTGCACTCCATTTTATTTTTAACGCATGTGGTATTACTTTTGTTTACTAAAATAATCGAAATGTCAAAATTCCGGTCCCTAACTATTATCAAACAATTGTCTTCGTACGAAACTCTGTACTTGATTTTGCAAAGAGCGGAGTACCAAACAAATGAAAAGTTAGCGACATGGATACAATGGAACAAACACTTAGGCACCTGATGGATACACACTTTCCAAATGGGAACGCGGAACCCACATGGGAGTGGTCACAAGATGAGAATGTGGTACATCAGTCGCCAATCATTACGGACCAAATGGTCCAAAAAGCTATAAAGAGTTTCTCCCCATATAAAGCGGCGGGACCGGATGGTATTTTCCCGGCTATCCTACAGCATGGGGTTGACCAAATAACAACCCATCTGGCAGGAATTTTTTCCGCATGCTTAAAATACGCCTACACACCGAGAAACTGGCAAGAGGCCAGGGTAGTATTTATACCCAAACCTGGAAAAGCAAGCTATGCAACGGCAAAGGCTTATAGACCAATTAGCCTCACCTCGTTTCTACTCAAAACCTTGGAGAGAATAGTGGACGACATGGTAAAAAGTGGAATACCGAGCGATATGCTGAAGTTTAGACAACACGCCTATGTCAAAGGCAGATCAGTGGACACCGCACTTCATGAGGTAACCTACTACATAGAGCAATCTCTCAATGACAAACTATACACAGTCGCTGTATGCATAGACATTGAGGGAGCGTTCAATAATGTCCGGACCGAAACACTTATCCAATCCTTAGACCAGTTTATGGTGGACCGGGCATTAAAAGACTGGATCAACCATATGCTAAGGAATAGATGGATAAGCTGTAGTTCCCATGATGTAAATATTAGAGACAGAGTACAACGTGGAACCCCACAGGGAGGGATTATATCACCACTCCTATGGGTCCTCACTATACACAGTCTCCTAAGGAAACTTACCGACGAGGGACTTAAACCAATCTGCTACGCAGATGACGTTATAATACTTCTTAAGGGAAAGAACCCAAACCAATTATGCAGAGAGGCCGAGAGGGCACTGAGTATAGCGTATGAATGGGCACAGCCAAGGGGCTTAAATGTAAACCCGGACAAAACGGAAATATGTCTATTCACAAGGAAGACGAAAATCTCAGATTATGAAGAGCCACGATTCTTGGGAAAGACGATTAAAATATCCGATAAGGTTAAATACTTAGGAGTAATCCTAGATCGGAAACTGAATTGGAAGCACCACATAGAGGAAAGGGCTAATAAGGCCTACAGATGCTGGTCGCTATGCAGAAGGGCTATAGGGTCCAAATGGGGCCTCAAACCGACTATGACACACTGGCTCTACAGAAGCGTAATCAGGCCTGTACTAACATATGCTTCTGTAGTATGGTGGACGGCAGTTGAGAGGAAATGTAACATCGCAACACTGCAGAGGGTTCAGAGAATGTGCTGCATTGGTATCAGCGGTGCAATAAGGACAACCTCGACAAGAGCCATGGAGACTATTTTATGTATCCAGCCAATCGAGATTAGAATCAAATACGAGGCTGCCCTTGCGGCAAAACGCCTACAAGCTACAGGTGAATGGATCAACAGGGATCTCACGTCAAAACACCAACGGATAAATGGGGCCTTAGTCGGGTACACTCAGGATACGTGTGAATCTGACCGAATACCCGAGATAAGGGTTAAGGCGAACTGCGTGACCCTAACGCCAACTAGAGACGCCTGGCAGAATGGGACCCTGACACCAATGCCAAATGGGACTTACTGCTACACGGATGGCTCAAAGCTAGGAGAAAAAACGGGTCTAGGATTCTTTATTGAAAATCCAGCAACCGAATCCCACCTACGGCTCCCGGATCATAATACGAACTTTCAGGCGGAAGTTCGGGCGATTACGGAGTGTATCAAATGGCTCGGCGATAATACAATCCCAGCCGAGGCAAATATATTCACGGATAGCCAAATGGCAATAAACGCAATATCATCAGAAACGGTAAAATCTAGAACGGTCCTTGACTGTAAGAAGGTGATAAACGACTACTCTATGCACGGCAGACTCAATATCATCTGGGTGCCGGGGCACAGCGGGGTATTCGGCAACGAGAAAGCGAACCTCCTGGCAAAGAAAGCCAGGGAACTCCAAACGGTAAGCCTAGATGGAGCGAAACCCTTTGGGGTGACGAAGGCTGAGTTAAATAAATGGGCGGAGTCGGCACATATAGCCCAGTGGAACCGGGAATCAGTAGGCAGGATGACAAAGATTCTATGGGGAGACCCAGATGAATCGAGAACAAAAGGTTTGCTGAAACTGGGAAAAGCCGAAATGGGCAAAATGATGGGAGTCTTAACGGGGCATTCGGGATTACGAGCCCACCTATACCGTATTGGACTAGTGGCGAACAGTGAGTGCAGGGCATGCATGGAGGACGATGAGACGTTGGAGCACTTCTTATGCCACTGCCCGGCCTTCACACAAGCTAGATCCAGATATCTTTCGGATAGTACGATACCGGACATGACCAAACTTATGGGTATGGACTGGAATAAACTAAGGAATTTCGTGAATAGCACCGAATTCCTATAAGGGACATAGTGAAGTGAAGTAGTAGGATAATCTTAGAGCGCACAACAGGTCGAACTTAGCGGCTTAAGTGTATGTCTTTACTGACATGGGAAGGTTTAGAGTGCTCCTTCTGAACACTCAACACCACGCCCCTCTTTTCGAACTAACTAACTAACTAACTAGCGACATTTTCGGTTCATGAAATTTGGTTATTTTTTATACACGTACTTCTTATAGCAACGAAAATTTCATAAAACTGAATACCGGGCTTAAAGCCAAGACGAAAATCAAATTTTAAGTCAGGCTTGCCAAACATAAATAAAGGAAATTATACGACATTTACACCGACCAAGATTAGCGCATTTCGAAGGTTAACTCCGTTAACCCACGCTAATCTGATCTGTACCTCGTTTCTGTAGTTCTCGAATCGAAAAAGTTTTCACGATTTGTGAGTAAAAAGTGTTTCTGATCAATGCAAAAAGAGGCAACACTGATGAAGTTTTGATTGGAATATTCCAAGAGAGCTGTCAAGTAAGAAAAAAATATAAACAAACAAAATAAACTAGTGCGAAAAAGAACAACAAAAAGAAGTATAGACATAGACAACTGCATTTTATTTTTGCTTCCTTGATTTTTCTGCAGTATTTTGGAAAAATTAATTGAAATACATAACAGAAAAGATATAGTTCTTATCTTCTCGAATCAAAATCAAAATCTCGCACCGTTTTAATTTGTGAGTATTTTTGACGTTTCACATTTTAATTTTTTCGACTCACTACTTTTTAGAAACAGATTTTCTCGCATTTTTCCAATAAGAATGAAAAAAGCAGTACGTCACAGAAAGTTTTCGCAAAACAAACGTTGTAGAAACAGTCACATGTTAGAAGCGAGTTTTTGTGCCGATTCCTAGCGTTTTTGTTTCAATTCACATGTTTCATGTGAAAACTTTTTCGATTCGAGAACTACAGAAACGAGGTACTGATAGTTATAAAAATAGGACTAAAAAAACTCATTTAACAAATTTGCCGTTCTTCCACGTATATTTGTTTACTAGATATTCGATAAGTACACAGAAGTGATGTTTCGTTATTGTTTCCATCGTGTGTATTAAAAAATTAAACCATGTTTCCTATACTTTTTTCTACTATTGTTCCCTCGCGTGTAGCCAGCATAAAACTTCACAGAAAAATTTTGCCTAACACCTACATACCTCAGCGACCTCTGCAACCCAGCAAAAGCACTAGAATCTGACAGCAAATGAGCTTCACAAATGGCAATGCCACGATTTGTGTTTTTGTTTTCCAATGACGTGGTCAATTCTTGTCATCATCATTTTCCTCCATTTCTCTACACTGGATAATTTACCATTTAACATTTAAATTTCGACGCGTGAACATCGCTGCAAATTAGGGAGTTTTTTGTGCGCGGTTTTAAATCGTCTAATTGTGTTGTTAACAGAGACTGAGTGTGTGTGTTCGTGTGGTTACATATATACTTGGGAACTTAATTACGCGATTTAAACAAAATCCAAAAAAAAAGAACGAGAAAAACAGCAAATACAAAATGAAATTCTTATTGTGTTCGCTGTTGTTTGTGGCCGTTGCCACTTTGGGCGTACAAGCCGAAGAAGAAGTCAAATTGGAAGATGGAGTTTTAGTTTTAACAGAGAAAAACTTCAAACAAGCCATTGCCGATAATGAATTTCTGCTCGTGGAATTCTGTAAGTACAATAAGAGAAAATTAAACAACTTGCAAAAAACCTGTATAATAATCGCGTTGTGTGTTTATGTGGGGGAATTTTCAATGGATCTAATGCAATACAATACGTTCGTAAAAGTCATGAGTTTATGGCGAAGTGCTTGCTCCAGCTAGAATTTTGTCTGCGTGTACATTTTTTTTATTCTACTTTTTGTTTCCCCGTCATCTTCGTCTCTATCGTGTTATTTGTGCAATTATATTCGTGTTTTCTTTTTCTTCTAATTGCAGTTTATCTTGTATTCCATAATCTTAACTTGTTTCCTTTGCTCTGACATTTTTTTTGTTCGTGTGCTTTTTGTTCATTGCTTATTTTTTTCTTGTTTTTTTTTTTTTTTTTTTGCCGGTAACAGTTAATAAACTCTCCGTACACAAGAAATTATCTTGACTATTCTCTTTTTCCGTCTCTTTCTTTGATGTATGTATGGCTTTCTTTGAATTGTTGTTGGTTGCTTAGAATTCTCATGTTGACGTGTCAATTTTTGTTGTGTTGACTTGATTCTTTTCTTTATCGTTACTAAATTGGGTATAGAATTACCATATGCTGTAGTTTATTGTTTCTTGCAAGTATTTTCCTGCAAAAATAGAAATATAGTTTTATTGCTTTATTATCGTTGTTGTTGGTAGTTCGGGAGGGTGTGTTATGACGTTTCCTCTAGTGCCAAATTTGTTGTTTGCAATTTCCAGTGTTGGTAAACGTTTGTATAACTGCACATTTGCTGAATATTCAGGGTCAGTAAAAGGGAAGGGAAATGAGGTGTTATATTTAAAGCGGTCCACAGACTTGTCATTCATGAGCATCGGCTGTCGTTGATGTTTATTGTCGGTTTACAGCCGGTTTTATACAAAAAGCGGTCGGTCAATCGTTTATGCCTATACCTTAAATATAGTACCCGGCCTCGCATATGCCCGAATTTTTAAGGCATATAACTCCGAAAGTAAGGGGCAACCCCAAGTTTTGTATTTTATATATTTTTTTTTGCTGGAAATAGCTTATTTTTGTGGGTAACAGATATTTGCCTGAAAGAAATCTGGGAACAAGAGATTTTGATTTTTAGCTGGAATTCGAAAAATACGAATTAAATCTTACACCTGTCAAATTATCGAACTGTGGGGCTTTAAACCAACCGATGGTTTCGAATGTAGCACAAATTCAAGCAATATAGAGCGCATTACAATCAAAAATTACTATCGGCCTAGGCACTGAGATTCAATCTCTTACTATCAGGAAATCCCAGACTCAATGCTATAGATGCCGATTAAGGTTAAGATTTAGTCTTTGGATCTGTCAAGACTATTGTTTTCCGCATATACTAATTTTGACAGATACAACGCAAATCGTTGGATTTGATAGGACAGTCTGTCAACGCCTTTAAGCATTAACCTTATTAAAATTGGATTAACCCCGATTAGACTGTAAGACTTGAACACGTATTTTTTAGTTAATGTATGAGAAATTCATACTACAAGCTCCAATATATAAAAATATAGTCTACAAATTCTTTACTTGAAGGGCGCATCCAACTTTAATTCGCCTTCTAAAGACCTAAATTATTAGAACTAAACTTCCCCCGCATCATCAGGCCTGCGTTCTTCCATACAAAATACATCTATTTGTTGGGTTTAGTAGATATTACCGACAACTTTAGTCTTCTTCTATTCGACCCCGTAAGTTGTGCATTTCAACTGTAGCCCAAATTGAATGTAGCCTTGACGAACATCTACCTTCTGATGGCAAAACCATCAGCTGCTCATTGAAAATGCAAGATTTGAACTGTAGTCTACATAAAGCATTAACTTCTTTTTTAAAGTTGTAATTAGAATTTTACTATTTTCATAAAACGAATTTGACCGAACAAACGAATCAGCCAAAATTGAAACTTAAATAAGTAGGATTTCATGGATCGAATAAGGAAATTATTGTACAAACACGTTAAAGGATCATGAGGCGAATAAATATGAATATCATGAATGAATATCATTTTGGTCGTTGATTAGACTGTTAATTTTTTTTACTTAGACTAGAACACGAACGAAACTTTCGTTCGAGATCGACGAACAGCGTGTAAGTTAAACGAATTAAAAAAAGTTATGTCCCTGATATGATGAATTTGAATCGGTCTTAAAGATAACCGTCGATGGTGCAATGGTTAACACGGCTCTTTTGTGACAATAAACCCAAATTAAAAAAATACAATTGTGTATTTGAATCTAGGGATCAAACAATTCCGAGAAAAGCTTCAGTCATACATCTATTTTTGCTACATTTCGGATTTATTACGTCTGATTATCTTCTTTTTTTTGTATATTTCGAAATTTATTCTAGTGCATGATGCTGGGTGAACCAGTGTGGGATATGCACAACTTTCAAAGATGTAGGCCTCACAAAGTGTCAAACTTGTATGGGAAGATGTTAACATCTTAAGCAAATTGATGAAAGATGTAATTGTGCTCTAGGGTGAAAATGCTATAAGATGAAGATGAATCCTTTATTAATTAGTATTACAAAGCCAAATCCCAATACTTAAAATATAGGACTTTTTGAATTTCACCACGAGTTTCAATCAATTTGTGTTCGTATCCAATAGTGATGTTCATATTTCCTTTTCTGATTTGTTGAAACATAAAAATAATTGATGATAAAACTTATATTTGTGACTCAATGAATTGCTCACTATGTCGACATTTTGCCTTTCTCCAGTTAATAACAAATGTTATCTATAAATCACGTAAATCTTTATCTTCAACTTCAAACTTGCTTTCAATTTTTACTATCAAGTTCCTACGCTTCTGTAAATATGATATTGAATGTTATCAACGTTGAGTTCTAAAAACACATACAATAAATCTTAACTAGTTGACGACAACTTAACACTAACAATTTTCTTATCGTTTCTTCAAGAAATACAATGTTATTTCTTTGATAGCCAAAGAAATTTGTTTCATTTTAAATAGTATCTTGCCCCCACTATCACCAGCTCAAGTTATCCTACAGTTAAATACTAACTTTAAGTTTTAGCCGTCAGTTTGTAAGGAATTTGAAAAATACAACTGTTACTTCGCTCTAACCAGATACTGTGATAATGAAACCTTATTATTAATAATTTAAATTTAAAATCACATAAAAGAAAGCCACATCTGCCATTTTATTTTCTTGCTAAACCCAGGCCATAAAAAATGTTAATATTAATATGTTTATTATCTTTTATGTTTAATTTTTTTCGAATTTGAGTTTCTATGCCATTGCTTATGAAAGTCGGTGGATTGGATTGGACTATTTCTTGCATTCCCACGTTTCATCGCTCTCTGATTTCAAGATGTTGCTTAGGGTGGACCTTAAGCTCATATCCACGGTTTTTGAAAAGTTCTTTATCAATTCAAAAATGAGTGATAATAAAAAATAATATGACCCCTGCTTGCAGCTGATATGTGAATTGCATCATAGTAATGCCTTTTAGTTATGAATTGCTGATGCTGTTGTCGAGTGGGGGCTTGCTATCAAACATGCTGTTCTTTAATATGATCTTAAAACATTTCGAATCCAGGTTTTAAAACGCTTGGTCATCAATTCAAAAAAGTAGCGAGGCGGCAAGCCATATGCCTGACAATAAAAATGATTACGATGACCCCTGTTGGAAATTCATATAAATATTCCTTTACTTAAATGCGTTTTAGATAAGAATGGCGATTCAGTTGCTGAGAGCATTTGACTATGTTCTATTTGAAAACATTATTAACTAACCTCAAATCAACTGCAACACTCCGAGAATTCAAGTGGAAAAGAGAACATGGAGGAAAAAACTTTCTGTTCTTGTTGTTGGAATAATTGACTTTCAGGGCTGAGTTTGTACTCAGGGATTTACGATCGATACCAATTCGCATATGTAAATTGCATATAAAATTGGTATATGTACGATTGATGATCTTAGCAATGCTGCCAACTTGTCACGGAGTTCGAAACCAGTGAGGTGTGCTCTCCTGAATTACCTCTTATTCCAACGAAAACCAACTATTTTTGTATCACAATTTGAAAGCTTGTAGTAGTACAATAAACACAAATTTAAACCCAAATTTATACCCAAATTCTCATACATTAATATTCAAAATAAAGTCATTACTACAAAATTCAATATTTATTTATTTTATTTTATTTTATTCACACTTGTAATTTTAAGCCTCTCGGCCAATTCGGCCAAATATCTCAATTTAATACAGATATAGAAAGGTCTTCAGCTTGAATAAACAAAATATGAGGAGGACTGAATTGTAAAAAAAAGATAACAAATTTTGTCCAGCGAATGTAAGTTCGAATCTCAACTGCGGCATTTACATTTTTTTTTTCACTAATCGGAAAAATATGATCTGTTAGCGCAAAATGAATTACAACTTTCTAAAAATAACACGGATCAAAGACAACTAAAATTGAGAAATTTGTTTTCGTTCTGTCGGTACTGAAGTTTTATGTATGCACGTATTTTTAATGGGTCTTTCAGTCGTATCGTTTGGACGACTATCATGATACATAATTAGGCCTCAGTTCTAATAAATTACGCCGAATAAATAAGAATCTCTGAAATATTTACAATCCAAATTTTAGAAAGTTGTTTATCAATTCAAAAACCTAGCCACCCATATGCGTTGTGGTGTCGTGAGGTCAACAGGCTTACGGCCACTTTGGTACAGAAAATTGCATCACAAAACTGCGTTTAAGATAAGAATGAAGAAGCTGTTTGTTGCTGAGAGTGCGATTGAGTGCAGGTTTGCCAATAGCACTTTATATTCTTTCATAGTCTCTGAAATATTTCAAAATTTAATGTTTGAACATCAAGTGATAAGAAATATTAACACGTAGTGTTTAATTTAAAAGGTCTGCTTCACCTTGACTTTGGTTGAATTTGAAAGATATTCTCGCTGATTACGGCTGCCGTTGTCAAAACACGACGGTGTTAATTTTGTCGAATTACGATGAAATTAACACTAGTCCAGTTTTAACAACGTAAATTCGTAAATAGTGTGATTGTAATGAAACGAGAAGAACAAAATAAAAAAAATTACAGCAGACAGTTGTCCGAGGCCTTCGGCCACGGACTGTCCCTGCAGGCTGTGTCAGAGACACGGCCATTAAGTTTAACGTAGAATACGCCATCCGATAAGACAGAAAACATATATAACAATAAATTAATTTGCTTATATTATTTATCATTTATTGTTATATATGTTTTCTGTCTTATCGGATGGCGTATTCTACGTTAAACTTAATGGCCGTGTCTCTGACACAGCCTGCAGGGACAGTCCGTGGCCGAAGGCCTCGGACAACTGTCTGCTGTAATTTTTATATTTACCAACGGCATTTGATTCAAGTCCGTTTAAAAAAAAAATATTATGTTCAATTTTTTTAAACTTAATTTAATTTATGTATTTTAATTAATATTTTTATTGAAATAAGTTCTGCGAATGTTGAGAGGGCCGCCCTAATATTAAAAAAGGTTTACCTTATCGAGTCTTCGCATTAGCATTCGAGCGTTGTGTGAAAGCTTTACGCTTTACAATTCAGAATTAATGTTACAACAGCTTTATTGAAGCTTTCGCAAAAAAGCTTTATTACGTTAGCTTACTGTTTGTTTCACTTTTTACTAGATACATGTTGCCAAGCAACATTAGCTTGCTGTTCGTTTCACTTTTTACTAGATACATGTTCCTAAGCAATGTTGAGCAACCAAAAACACTCAACCAAACACCACACATATGTTTGAGTGTATGTGTTTAAACAATTTTCATTTGAGAAATTAAAATACTAGAAATATATCAACCAATATGAAATGTATATCAAACGAAAGATAACATCTTCATTTACCTACAAAAAAAATTTTAAAAAAATTCATCTAGCCGTTTCCTCAAATTCAATGAAATAAAGATTACAACAATAAAAACCTGACATTACTCCTCATACCGTAAGGTAAGACGTCTTCTACGTCAAAAAATAAAGTTAACCCCCATTGTCACCATCTCCAGTTATTATATATGTAGTTAAAGTTAACTAACATTTTACTTTTGAATTATATTAGTTAAGCTCGAGGCCATTCTATATCTCTATTAATAGAAATATAGTTTTCAAAAAGGAGTTTGATTCATTTCTATGATTCCTGGCAATCTGTTTAGCTATTTCAGATCTAGCCACAGATCTTCATCAGCGGTTGTTTGGAATGATGCTATTGAAAAATTCATCAAACTAAATGCAAATGAAAATTCACTTCAATTGACAATTTTCAACTAGTATGCAAGTGTTCGAAAAATATCGCAAGCAAAACACACAACAAAACATTTGTAAAAACTTCTTTCCATCTCTACTAACATTTTTAGCTGTCAGTTTGTATGGAAGGTAAAAATTATAACTCTTAGTTCTACTAGATATTGTGGCAATGGATGGTTCGTAAGGTTTTCAATTTGAAAATTAAATTTTTATTCAAGGTAACAAATTTGTACATATTTTCGCTATAGAGCTTTGGTAACCCAATGACATTGACTAAGGTTAAGTTTAGGATATATGATATTTGAGGTCGGTCATCCCGGAGGTCCGTTGTTCCCTTGTAATAGTCCTGTAAGGAGGAATAGTTAGCAGTGAGAATAAAGCATTTTGAATTTGGATCTACAATTCTCTATACATGCTGCACAAAAACACAAATTGACCGACTCCAAAAACTACAAAACAAAGCTATGCGCACTATATTAAAATGCAACAGATACACATCAATTCAATTTATGCTAGAATCGTTAAAATGGCTCAACATTCAACAAAGACTGGAAATAAACACGTTGAACTTTATTCAGAAAATGAAAATTGGAAACGCTCCAGAATATTTAATCGAACAATTAAGATATGTTGGCGAAGTACAGCCCTATCAACTAAGAAATTTGGAAAATTTTAGACTACAACGAACAACAACAACTAAAATGCAACGCTCCCTCTTCTATAAAGGATTGCAACTATACAACATGTTACCTGATAATGTTAAAATCGAAACAAATATAAATGCTTTTAAAAGAAATTGTGTATAGTTTGTTAAATATTATAGTACAATAACGTAAAATTGTTAATTTAATTCTCTTGTATGAATAATTAAAGTATTTGAAATACTAATAAAGTAATAATAATAATAATAAATAATTTAAATATATAAAGTATTTGCCCAATATTCACTCAAGATTGAAAAGTAATATCCTTGATTTCGGGATATATGGCTGGCATTTGGCACCGTCTCAATTTAGGAACAATAAAACTAGATTATCATGTCGCGACAGAGCACCATTAATGGTCAGTTTTTCAGGCAGTGGTCATCTTCGTTTCTCAGTTAAATTATGGTTAAACATCGAGTTATTTTATTCAATCAATGGTTAACAATGATTTAACCCCCCCAATGTTTGTTGGTTAACGTGTAGTCAGAACCATATGATATTGACAATCAGTTTACTGATTGTTAAAATGAGAAATATACGTGAAATGTACCACACGTGTGATTGTTGAGAAACCAATGCATCAATATCATCGAACCATTTTTTCGAAATATTCGATGGTAGGATAATAACAGGTGCTTCGCCGCGACATGATAATCTTTGTTGTTGTTTCTAAATTAAATGATTTAGATGTGTTACGACACGTGGTCTCAGCAAGACGATGTCACATGTCATACATGCCGAGAAACAATTCAATTACGTTCAATTAGAAATTGTTGGTCACCCTTTTATTAACATTTCAATCTGAATACATTTATTTATCGTTTCACACTGGACCCCTTTTGGAATGTTTTCCCATGAGCTTGATTTTCAATATCGTAGTTTCAAAATTTGAAAAAACAACTGCATTTCATATATACATAATTATGTATGTAGATATATAAGTGTAGTTAGCCATAGAAAAACCATAACAACCGGCTTTCAAGACGATTTTGTGTTATTGGCGTTTACATTTTTTTTTTTATCAATTTGTATCTGTTGTTTACAGTCATTCGTCGGTCACGTACATGTTAACGTGGCCTAAAGGTTTATTGAACTTCGTAGAAGATACGTATAACGGTGTGGTGTCTTACACACGTGTATTTCAATTTACTTAAGACCGGGTGGAAATGACGCATAAAAAATCCAAAAAAAAGTTAACGAACCTATCTTTTGAATAAATAAAACAATGCTAAAATGTTGGAGAATGGAAATGACAGCTTTTGATGGAAAGTTAAACAAATCAACGCAGCCCCAGCCCCATTAAGCCGTTGTCTCTGTGAAACACATAATACACAATATCTTTAACATCACAAATAAGATAGCTGACCTAGATTGTGACACTCGCATGTATAGAGCGAATGATGTTGAGTGAAATTAAATCATAAAACTGGTTAAAAAAAAAGAAATGTTCAGAAAATAACCGTGTAGGAAAGAATATAGAACAAACAATTCATTGGTGTGGATGATGGAGGAGAGGTGATCGTTTTGAAGTGATGGTTTTTTTCAAATCTAAAAATATTTAAATTTAAGTTCACCATGATCATCCTACGATCGTGGGTTTCAACCGAAAACCAAAACTTTTGTGTTGCCCCACTTGTTCTAACAACAATTTAGATTGATTGACACTATAAAGGGGAAACTTATGACTTTCATCTAAGAAAACAATAAATGATATCCCAGAATATTTCTCCACAGAGAATGATGGTGAAAGGTCGACAACAGTTCTATGTTTGCTGGGAAGTTTTTATGATATTATATACAAACAAAAGTTAATTTTTTACATGTTAATGTATGGGAAGTTCCCACTACAAGCTACCTGACCAGTGGCATTTTCCTAAGAGAAAAATGGTGGATTTTTGTTGGAATAATATACAATTCGGGAAATAACACAACGTTAGAGTTTGTAGCCTTATACAGATTTTTTTTTAAACTTATGATTTATTGAATATGCTCCAAAGAAGCCGAACAATAAGTATTTAAATCTTATAATATAAACGGGGTTAATCCAATTATTAATAATTAGATTGATGTTGAAGCGGGCCTCTGTATTATCGTTGCGTTTAATTAGACACCTTTCACACTCGGCAAGTTACTTGCGCAAGTCTCTTGCCCAAGTCTTGGTTTGTTGATGACAGAGGTAAGGTCGGGATAGGGGAATAAATTTTGAGTACAGACTTGCTTGTACTCGGAAAGTTGAAAAACTGACTTGCGCAAGTAACTTGCCGAGTGTGAAAGGGGTCTTACAGTGTTGCGAAATCCCCTAAGTAGAATGTATTTGACAAAATTATCAATATTATTATAATGTGTGATTTTTTTGCTATTTAGTTTTTGGAAATTGCAGAAAACCCAGAAAATTTTGTACAAGAGAATGAAATATTTATTTGGATCGATCACTCAATGCCTGGCCATTTACTTTTTAAAGATTATTTCATGCAAATGTTGTACATGGCTACGCTTAACGTGGTCCAATTCTTGCACACTTTCCCACATTTCGGCCGGTATCTCACCAATGACTCATGTAATGTTTTCTTCCAAGTCAGCAATCGGTGGCTTTTCACTTTAGGCCAGCGACTTAACTTGCCCCACAAAAAACAGTCTAGTGGGGTCAAATCGCACGAACGAGGCCGCCAATTAACATCGCGAGATTTTTTTCAGTGACAAGTAAAATATTCCAATACATAAAGACCATAACAATGGAAACTCATTTGTTGTAATGAAGCCACGACCAGGTGGCGAATTTCTTATGATTTATCACCACGTCATGTCTAGAAGAATAGATACTTATATTGTTAGCCAAGTGATGTCAGAAAAATACTACTATGTACAAAGACATGAGCTCTAGGCAAAAAACTTTTTAGTTTAAGGCGGTAAACACAAATTCCGTAGAAACGTGGATGGACCTTTTTGACAACGAGAATTATAATAAATGTCTATATTTTGTAATAGAAACGTTATGAATTTAGAAATATTTCATTACATTTTATAAACTGTAATGTAAAACTTGTTTCTATATAACTATATCCGCCAATTTGTTTTTTTTTTAAATTCTCAAACACATTTCTCTACTTGATCGGATACAATTCATTCAAAATTATGCTGGCAATAATATCTAATTTTTGTGCTGATGTGGCTGGCTATTAAACAAACACCAAAACAATCTCCTCTGGTACAAAAACATCTGCTCAATCCGCAGCCACATTTGCTGAATCTTGACAACGCCATCATCAGCTTATCAGTAATGTACACGTCATTTCCACACTCTCTCCCGCTAGACGTGGCGGTTTTGATGGTGAATGTAAGTAAGTAACCACAGGTTTGTGTGGAAACGTGCTGTATGTGAACTGCAATAAAACAACACACCACATCACATGCTGGGATACGGAGATTCATTCAAATGTATGTTTGTTTGCTTAATGTTAATACAGATACAGAGATTCATTCAAATGTAGTATGACTGCTTAATGTTAATATCTGTAAAATTGGTTTCAATTGTGTCAATTCTTTTTACTTCAGTTTTATTGTTAAAGTTGTCTTATGAAATGTAAATTGAATTTTTAAATTTCTATGGATGTATTGAATGATAATAAATACGGTAAACTGGAACATGTACAATGTAGGAGTTTGCATTGATTATTTGTTTTTAAATGAAACAGTTGCATTTAAATGTATCATTCTGAATTACAGTCTTCTCGACATTATCGTGTATTATAACTATTAACAATTATCTACGAGTTAAACTTCTTTTGTATTGAGTCTTGTTATCAGAACACTACCCTTTTTCTTTTTTAATCAATAACAGAACAACTGGAATGAGTTCCCACTGTGTGCTTTCAAGTAGGGCACAAAGTGAAGTTGTTTCGAAGAATAAAAAGGTATTCACTGTAAACGTGATGTATTCGGGGAAATACAGTGATGATGTATTCGGGGAATACAGTCCTAGGTCGACATAAACCAAGGATTCTTAACATAAGTCGAAATCAAATGTTGACACATCCGATATTCATGGTGCAATCATTTAGAATTAGACACTATCGAGTAATTAGACATGAAAAAGCTTTTCAAAAACCATTCTGGACTGATGTAAAACTGTAGATCTCAATCAGTGAGTGTAACACTAGAAGGCGCACAGCCCATATCTTGTGGGATGCTCTTCTCTGTCCTACTATAGGATGTATTGGGAAAATATATAGTTTTTTAATCGTTTAGATCCAATACAAGTTGTCTTCACTGTAATCTCCCTTATTTCTATCGAAATAGTTTTTTTCCTTTATTTATTTTTCGTATTTTAAAATTAAAATGTTCCAGCGTTACGTCTATTTTAAATTATTATATTCTTCAATATTTCGCTACCCATTGGGTAGCATCGTCAGAAATATAAACAATTATTAATTATCATTCCATTTTTAATGAAATTTATTTTGCACTTTTCTTTGTTTACATAAAACAGCTGATTTCAAACAGCAGTTATATCTTGCAAATTTGTGTTGGCTAAAATTTCTCCAACTAAAGTTTGGAAGGTCAAAGACTAGACAACCAGAAAATGTGCGCAATTTAGCAACCCTGGTAAAAGAGAACCAAAAAGTGCTAGAAATTCACTCAAACGCATTTCTTTCTCGCTTTATATCTTGAATATTTCATACTTTTTGTATAGTTTATGTAATTTTACTTCAACATGGTTGAAATTTGTATAGTCATATACAATAACACTATCAAAAAGATGCTCGTGTATTGAAATATTCAATGAAGAGAGTAAGAGAGGGACCAGAGAATGGCTGGGGTTTCACTTGTTTTGTTTGTTGGCACTGGAGTGAAGAGAAATTTTGACTGTCTACTTGTACATCGTTTTTGGCAAGATCTCTAACATCGAACTGCCAAAAATTTCACTCTCTGGGTCTCATTTACTGGACTTCTGGGGTGAACGAACACGATTCAGTAAAAGTTTGCACAAATTTTCGAGAAATCGAACAGAGCTAACTAATATTATTCTCTGTGCTGTGAGACCAAAACGACCAAAAAAGTAGACAGTCAAAATTTCTCTTCACTCGAATGCCAAAAATCGAAACGAGTGAAACCCTAGCCATTCTCTGCTCTCTCTTTACTCTCTTCATTGAATATTTCAATACACGAGCAGCGTTTTGATAAATATTAAATATTAATTATTAACTGTAATCTCTCTTATTTCTATCGAAATAGTTTTTTTCCTTTATTTATTTTTCGTATTTTAAAATTAAAATGTTCCAGCGTTACGTCTATTTTAAATTATTATATTCTTCAATATTTCGCTACCCATTGGGTAGCATCGTCAGAAATATAAACAATTATTAATTATCATTCCATTTTTAATGAAATTTATTTTGCACTTTTCTTTGTTTACATAAAACAGCTGATTTCAAACAGCAGTTATATCTTGCAAATTTGTGTTGGCTAAAATTTCTCCAACTAAAGTTTGGAAGGTCAAAGACTAGACAACCAGAAGATGTGCGCAATTTGGCAACCCTGGTAAAAGAGAACCAAAAAGTGCTAGAAATTCACTCAAACGCATTTCTCTCGCTTTATATCTTGATTATTTCATACTTTTTGCATAGTTTATGTAATTTTACTTCAACATGGTTGAAATTTGTATAGTCATATATATATATTCAATGAAGAGAGTAAGAGAGGGACCAGAGAATGGCTGGGGTTTCACTCGTTTTGTTTGTTGGCATTGGAGTGAAGAGAAATTTTGACTGTCTACTTGTACATCGTTTTTTGGCAAGATCTCTAACATCGAACTGTCAAAAATTTCACTCTCTGGGTCTCATTTACTGGACTTCTGGAGTGAACGAACACGATTCAGTAAAAGTTTGCACAAATTTTCGAGAAATCGAACAGAGCTAATATTATTCTCTGTGCTGTGAGACCAAAAACGATGTACAAGTAGACAGTCAAAATTTCTCTTCACTCGAATGCCAAAAATCGAAACGAGTGAAACCCTAGCCATTATCTGCTCTCTCTTTACTCTCTTCATTGAATATTTCAGTACACGAGCAGCTTTTTGATAAATATTAATTGCATTACTTTGTTAAATCTCTCCACAAATTGAGTTCCGTTACCAATTTGTCAAACTAAATGATGTATTACTTTAATAACATCCCAACTATCTGTAATGTGATCATGCCCCCTGGTTTGAAACAGCTTTCCTTTGTCAAGATAATAAACATTATTCTAAACTTGTATTTATCTGAAATGTGTAGACTTAATTACAGCTATTTACACTAGACATTTTCAATGTGGAGAGAGTGTCATTAAAACACTTGTTCAAATACCAATTCTTTGTTATATTGAACATTTTTTCATTTAATGTTCTTCGTAAGTAAGCTTTATCTACGATCCGTTCAATTCCGTTTCCAGTTTTCACTTATTTTGTGCATTTGTTGTGGTTTTAATGATAACACATATTTGCTAAGTTCACCCCACTTCACCCTACCATACATTGCCTTTATCTACAACACATAAAGAGTGTTGAAATTTTAAACAAAAAAAAAATACAAAAAATCTTAAGAAAACATTTGCCTCTATCCATTTTTTTGCGTGTTACTTGCTGCTAAAGGCCACGTATATGTTTTTGTTTTTCTACTTCTATAGTTCTCAATGTGCGTACTTGGTTACCGGTTTTTATATCTTCTCATACACTTTACGACCCACACCACAAGATTTACTACTCTTAACTCTTTGGCATTTCCCTCCATATGTTCGCATATTTGTCAAATGCTTTTGGAAAGACGTCATTGCCATCCGGGGGGCAGCCAGACTCTTCAATTATTAAGCGAGAATGATGTAAAGACAATGCAAACTAATGTTAGCATTTGAATGCAGGATTCTAACAAATAACCCACAATTATCACTGCATATTCATGGTATCCACCATACTCCCACTTAAACACATGTTACTTGTTGTTCTGATAGGTTTAACTTACGTAGCTTAACATCTGAAAGCAACACACATTTTACATAAAAGTTAAAGCATCTATTATTCTGTTAATCCTTTACTTCATAATTATGCAAATTTCCGTTTCCATTTGGTTGTGATTTTTTTTTGCATTTTTAATTTGTATCCATGTTTACTGATTCCTTTTTCTTGTCTTTCTTCATTTTAGATGCTCCCTGGTGCGGCCATTGCAAATCTTTGGCTCCCGAATATGCTAAAGCTGCCCAGACACTGGCTGAAAAAGAATCATCCATTAAATTGGGTAAAGTTGATGCTACCGTTGAGGGTTCTTTGGCTGAAGAATACCAAGTTCGTGGTTATCCCACATTGAAATTCTTCCGCAGCGGTGCTCCTGTCGAATATACCGGTGGTCGTCAAGCTGCCGATATTGTAAGCTGGGTTAACAAGAAGACCGGTCCTCCAGCAAAGGATTTGACTACCGTCGAAGAAGCTGAAACTTTCTTCAAGGATAACGAAGTAAGTTTGAGAAAAATACCACAAATAGATATAGGCTGAAAAAGAGGACACACATCCGCTATCGACATAAAGGTTCCATACAAATTTTAAAGCGATCTGAAACAGGTTTCTTAGAAAAAAATGTGTCGGCCAAACCTGCAGTTGGAAACTTTTGGGAAATTGGAAAATTTTTACAAAAGATCTTTATTGCTGCAATTGTGTCACTTTTTAACGATACAAACTATGTCAGAGTTATCTACCATTAATATCTAGATAATTCTACCTGAAACAAATCATTAGTTTAATTGTGAAAATTCATAGAATTTCAATACAAATTTAATAACAATTTCCTTGAATAAATTGTTTGGAATAGATAGCAGAGATGTTCTTCTTAAGGAAAACTAAGCTGTACATAATTCCGGTGCAGCTTAGTGTTCCTTAAGAAAAACATATCAGCTATTCCAAAAAATGTATTCCAGGAAATTGGTATTAATTAACACCGACACTTACTTTGAAAACGAACTGTTTTCAATTGTATACTGGAGTCAGCTAAAAGGCATTTTCTAGATGATGCAACTTTGAAGTAGTAGAAATACTTCCCGATGTAGTGTGAGGATTACGAGTTATGTTCCACAAGCTCTATACTAATCTGGTGTTAGATATATAATTTTATATAAACTGATCCCCAATATAGGAAATAGTCGGACTAATTATAAAATTCTAGTTGTTGAACTTTTGAAACAAGAACTTGAGAATCGTGAACTCGTTCGATCCAATGCCACTAGTAAAAACGGTGTGTAACTGATTTAAACCTAGAATCAATGTGGCCGAAATTAGATAATTTTTTAACAAAACAATTTCTTCGTAGTGGAAATTTCTACAGTTGTTATTATAGAGAAGAACTAGCTGCCTTATTCATAAAAAGTTAGAGGTTTGGGAGACGATTTTCATACAAAAATTGGCTCTCAATTCTTTCACAACTATTTATGAATAAGGCGCTAGTTCTGCGGCACAAAAATGTGTATTCCAAACCAATCGTTTCTTACTCAGCGGCCGGCCTATTCTCTTAACATTTCTCAGCACTAACACTTTTTGAATTCTCTTCCTTAGTTGTTCTTCTTGTACTGTATAACTATCAATTAATTTTCCGTTCTCGTTTTTCGCTTTTAGATCGCCATTGTTGGTTACTTCAAAAATCAAGAATCCGATGAAGCCAAGGCTTTCATTTCTGCCGCCAACGCTTTGGATAGCTTTGCCTTCGGTATCAGCTCCAGCGAAGATGTCATCTCCAAATACGAAGCTAAGGATGGTGCTGTTGTTTTATACAAACCTTTCGATGATAAGAAATCTGTCTTCACCGGTGAAATCTCTGCTGAAAATGTTAAGAAATTCGCTCAAGTCGAATCATTGCCTTTGATTGTTGACTTTAACCATGAATCTGCTAGCAAAATCTTTGGTGGTTCCATCAAATCGCACTTGTTGTTCTTTGTCTCCAAGGCCGCCGGTCATATTGAGAAATATGTTGATCCCTTGAAGGAAGTTGCCAAGAAATTCCGTAATGACATTCTTTTCGTTACCATCTCTTCGGACGAAGAAGATCACGCTCGTATCTTTGAATTCTTCGGCATGAACAAGGAAGAAGTACCCACCATTCGTTTGATAAAATTGGAAGAAGATATGGCCAAATACAAGCCTGAATCTGAGGATTTGTCCGCCGATGTCATTACTGCTTTCTTGCAGAAATTCATGGATGGCAAATTGAAACAACACTTGTTGTCCCAGGACTTGCCCGAAGATTGGGATAAGAACCCCGTCAAGGTTTTGGTTGCCACCAATTTCGATGATGTTGCTTTCGATAAGACCAAGGATGTGTTTGTTGAATTCTATGCTCCATGGTGCGGTCACTGCAAACAATTGGCTCCCATCTACGATCAATTGGGTGAGAAATACAAGGATCACGAAAGCATTGTCATTGCCAAAATGGATTCTACTGGCAACGAATTGGAACACACCAAGATCTCATCCTTCCCCACCATCAAATTGTTCCGCAAGGGCGATAACAAAGTTATCGACTATAACTTGGACAGAACTTTGGATGAATTTGTTAAGTTCTTGGACGCTGGTGGTGATGTTAAACCTGTAAGTTGAAAATACATTTTTTGTTTAGATGTTTAAAAAGAAACACAATATTTACAAAGAATATTGCACAAAGAATCAAACATGGTTCATCTTTATCTATTTAGAAAACAATTTTCCTATAAAAAATCCCACATGAATGCAATTTCATTCGTGATGAATGTCTTTTGAGCCTTCAAGAATTGTGAAAAGTGAACTCATTCATTGGGGAATTTTATACACGATTGACAAATGTTTTAGGCAACTGAATCAGGTTTTAAAGTTTTTCTTCAAAATACTTGTAGCTACTGATGAGTAAAGCTTTGTACAGAAAACCTGTCTCAACTAAAGCTTGAGTTGTATTTGATCTGAACAATCGTATCACAAATGAAGATGATTCATGATTTAACTGAATCATGTCTTTAATATTGTTAATAAATTCCTACTTTCGTCAATACTTATAAAATATCTATTTGTATTGTTTGTGTATCTTGAAATTTATTGTTGTGTTTTCTCTCTCTTTCTTGTAGACCGAAGCTGATGAAGAAGTTGAAGAGACAGAAGAGCACAAAAAGGATGAATTGTAAATTCCTTCATCAACTCATCTTTCTATTTAGTTTCTCCTCCTCCTCCGCCCACCACCAAAAAATCAACCATCATTTGAGTTATTTTCATACACTTAATTTAATTTCAATGAAAGAAAAAAGAATAACATGAAATAAAATGAATAAAACCCCAACTCCTAATTACTACTAACAACACTGGATCCACCATTAACACTAAAAGATTTCGAAATTTTGTAATAATTTTGGTTTAGAGAAGTATAATGCATTTTTTGTTTGCATATTATTAATGAAGGTGGGGAGTTATATTTTTGAAAATCTCCTCTCCACTCTATTATAAATGATTTCAAAAAATAACGTCTCATCGTGACGTTATTTGTAGTACTCTTGCTTTCCGTTTTTTTTTTTTATTGAAATAGATTAATTAAGTTTGTAATGCTAATATTTTTTATATATATTTGTAATTAAAATCACAAAAATTAAAAAAAGAAAATTAAAAAAAAGCAAAACATTTTTTTCTATATTTTATTTAAAAGTTTTAGACAAAAAACCAAAACTCAACACACATATTTCTGAAAAGAAAAACTGGGCAAACGTTTGTGTGTGTAGTTAGTCGATAACTTTTTCCAAAATGATTTTAATTTTGGAGAGACGTATGTATCATCACTCTTTCTAACTTTTAAATCGTAATGAAATTTTTAAATACTTATCAACTTAAATCTTGTGTATATGACTAAACTACTTTTTGGATGTTATTATATACATACACTTTTTCTAAACTATTACAAAAAGAATCTTCCATAAATTTGAGAAATTACAAGTTTTTTATTATGTAAAGAAAGAAATAAAAAAATACAATCATATATACCATGTGTGTAAAATAAAGAACTGATAATATGGAATAGTTGATGGGTTGTTTTCATTTAACTGCAGTAGTATGATCGACGACTTAAGTGCAGTAGTTCTCTAAATTCAATGGAGCATAGAGAATACAAGCCATCGGAAAAGAATCAACCTCCTACGTACCATAAAAGATATTCTATACCCAAAATATATACAGTGACTCAAAAAAGTTTTGGCACACGCAACATTTGTGGATAAAAAATGTGTGTTAAATTACTTAGTAATAACTATTTTGTATTTTTTGTAGTGCTTTTTAGATTTAAAAATAATGAATTAATGAATTTTTAATTAATTTTAAATCTAAAATGATAATTGCATTCCTTTTATTTGAAATATCTAATAAATTAGTCTTTATAGAAAATGGTGTCCTAATTTTTTCAGTAAGTTAAGTAGAAAAAAGATGTAAACAAGTAAATGGAAAATCAAGTTGTGCCAAAACTTTTTTTTATATCGTTGGTATCGTCCTAACTATGAAGGGGGCTATTCCGAACAGCAAAATCTAGTCTAGTCGTCAAAAATTAATTGCTATTTTCAACGCCGTGTTGACGGCAATCTACTTGCGTACAGAGTTGTATTCTGTAATTTATTACTAAAATGCAAAAACAAAAGTTGGCAACTCATTTTTAATAGTCGCCTCGTATGTATTCCGAAAGTTGTCTATTCTACTGTATAGTCTACCTAACTGACAAAATTACTAGACTCTTTTTTTTTGTAGTATTCTTGTTAAAGTGCGAAGCGAAAAATATTGTAATCGTTAAAAATGGTGACAAAAGGGTATGTATTGTTAGAATTAAGTAAATAAATAAATGGTTTCCCATTATATTCCATGAAGGGACAGGGGAGAATTTCTCACAATCACTTAGCTGAGCGCTGTCCGGTTTTCACTCACTGATTGGGACCTACAGTTTAACACCGATTCCGAACGGTATTTTGAGAAGCTTTTTCATGGCTGTATACTCGATAGTGTCGCCGTCACTATGCGAGGTGACCGCCGCAGAAAGAAATTGTAAGGTGGTCAGAGCAGGGTTCGAACCCAGGATCTCATGTACAAGAGCCGCGCACACTAACCATTGCACCACCGACGGTGGTGGTAACACACAAAAAACAGTTTGAGGCAATGGTAGAGTGGATGGAGAGGCACCCAGATTTTGCCAGAGGAAAAGGAGACTTCGGCTCCAACAAGCAGCAATTCAAAGAGCAAGAGGAGGAACTCGCCGAAATATTAAATAGTAATGGACCACCTACAAGAATAGCAAGCGATTGGAACAGAGTAGTTAGTTAGTTAGTTTGAAAAGAGGGGTGCGGTGTTGAGTGTTCAGAAGGAGCACTCTAAACCTTCCCATGTCAGTAAGACATACACTTAAGCCGCTAAGTTCGACCTGTTGTGCGCTCTAAGTTTATCTAACTACTTCACTATATCCCTTATAGGACGAAATTCCTTAGTTTGTTCCAGTCCATACCCACAAGTTTGGTCATGTCGGGTATCATACTATCCGAAAGATATCTGGATCTAGCTTGTGTGAAGGCCGGACAGTGGCGTAAGAAGTGCTTCAACGTCTCTGGAACAGAGTAACTAGTTTTTTATTTATAATTATTTTCATAGTAATAATTTTACATACGTTTCTAAGGTTTGGATTAAATTCAAATCCAATGTGAAAACGAAGTTGTCTAACAACAAGCAGAATTCCAAAACTACTGGAGGAGGTGTGTCGATGGCAATGGCTTTAAGCCCTTTGGAAGCGACAGTGACAAATTTGATTCATGCCCATTACTGGTAAATCCTCCATGCGTTGCTTTGGGTGCGATTGAAGAGGCTGAGGATGAGTGCAACAAAGAAAATGTTCCGGAGGAATTACCGTCCACATCAAGGCATAGTCAAGAAAGCGTTAATGGGCAGCATTGTAACAAAGCCCAACGCAAGCCGATGAAACGCCAAAATAGATGTGTAGAGCGCATAAAAGTCATAAAAAGGCAATCCATTAATCGAGAAAAAATCATCAAGGGATTAACAGGATGGAAAAGACATTGTTTAAAATGTATGAACTAGAAAAAAAAAATATAAATCAGAAAATGAATACCGGTAACTAAAATTGAACTGAATTACGTTGATTTACAAATTAATCAGTTGAGTTGCCAATCACAAAAAAACAATTCTTGCCAACTACCAAAAAAAAAATGGCTGAAAACGGTCGCCTGTTGGAATACCAAACTAGAGTCTAGTCTACAGTATAGTATAGTCTACAGTATAGTCTAGTCTACAGTATAGTCTAGCGTTCGAAATAGCCCCCGAAATTTTTGCTTGTTGACGTACCCGTTCATTCAAAAAATGGGTCTCGTCGCAAAAGGGGTTCAACATGTGTACCGTTGCCAATTTTGATAGTACTATTTTATAATTTTTTTATAACTTACCATGGTGTTTTGTCTTTATTGTTTGGAAATTAAAAACAATAAAAATTAACAAAAGATAAACCAACATAACTCCCGTGAACTGCCAAAATCTACCTGTCCCTATTGGAAACCCACTTAATTATTTAGAACTATTGGCATCGTTCTGGTCGTTTTAGCTATTTGGTGTGGTTTAGCCCCTTTTTGGTACTTTGTTGACGCGTTTCGTTCCTGCAGATTTGGCATCACTGCTTGTTTCGCCTTTTTTAAATTACCAACTCAAAACATGTCGGATGTTGTATATACAAACGTGCTCCGCATCAGCTGCAGATCACATCACCGAACAGGGGACTAATGATGGCATTCGTTTCGTATCGGTATTAGTATTTTGGAATACCGATAAATGGAAACTTGAATTAAAACTTAAGAAATAGTTGTATAAATCAAGTTAAAAGAAGAATAGGATTTCATCAGTTTTATACGGCATATACAGCGAACAAGATTATTGAACTTGGAAGGCTAACTCCATTAAACCACGCAACCAGGTGGAGTTACAAGAATTGTTGACTTAAATTGTTTATGTCGTTTTGGTCGAGAACAGTGAAATTTAAACTTATTTTTGACTTTTGTGTTATCTTTTATTGTTAGTATTCATTTGTGTTGTATTTAACACAATAATTTTAACACACAAAACGAAATGGCGTTATTGTTTTCTGGTTGGTTGTTTTGAACTATTGCCTCTACCTGCTATTGTTAAAGCTATTCTTTTCAACATTCAAAGTTCATATGACACCAAGTAAAATGTCATAAATTCTCTAGAACTCTAGTTAAAATTAACGGTTAGTAATTGTAACATAAATACTCTAGTGCCATCTGTCTGTCAGATTCTTAGAAGTCTTAAGTAGACTGGCAACTCTAAGTATTTTTTTCCTCACATGTAAACTACTACCTTATTTATCAACTGAATTTTTAAAGAGAATTGTAGTAGGGAATAGTAGTCAAAGCTTGTTGCAAAAAAAGTTATCGTCTTGTGCTTTATTCTCGCAAATTGTTTTTTGGCTGAAGGAAAATGCAAAATAAGTGTTCAAAAATGTATTTGCAATAATTAAAAAGACAAACCTGAACAAAACAATAATGCAAATGAAAATCTGTGCAAAAACATGGTGAAAAAGTAAATTGTTTTTTGATTTTGTGCTACAATCGTGATTGTCCTTAATAGTTTTCTTACAATTTTTGTATATGTACATAAGTACATGTGTGTACTAAAGAAAAGTCCTTTGCTTCGTTTATGAAATGTGTGTCGTAGAATTTATGAAAGTTTTCATAGTGTGATTTCATACATGTGCTTAATGTGGTGTATTGTTGTCGCTGCCTCCTGCCCTTTTCATCAAATGGAAAAGTCCTGCGCCAACACATCGAACGGTAAGTGATTGAATATTTGTGTGTGTTTCATCTTCTATTGTTTCATAGGGTTGCCAATATTTAAGTATTGCTAATTTAGCAGAATTCGTAAAAGCACCGCTTCAGTTTCGATAAAAATAACGGTAATTTATTGCCGACAAATTGCAGTTGCCAGAAGAGAATGAAAATTAACTGATTGCCAAGAGGGCTAGTCTACGTATTTTCAAAAACATAAAAATGGCATAAATTTACTTTAACACCAAATCTGATCTACACCACCGACAAAAGCTGCACTTAGTACAAAAATTTTTTCCCCAGAAATATACCTTAAAAGTTGGAGTATATAATCGCTCAGGTATTTATGTATACTCCGATCTGGCTGAAATGGTTATTATTACAAAGGTCTTTCTAAACTCTATACTCTATATAAACATGTTTGTTTTTATTAACCCATTGGGGTCTAACTAAAAGAAACGACTTTTCAACTTCACTTTTTTAATAAAAATTATTTTTCTTCCAAAAAATTTACCAATTATACTTTATGGTAGACTCCGATAAAACGGTGCGGCAAATGGTAGGGGTCATTGATTGGCGGGGTTCTGCTTACTCTGATTTTCCAGGGTACCACCCAAGAAAAACCAAAAAAAAAAATACCGCTTCCTTTATTGACTATGTTGTGGCCGACGTTGGGTTTAAAAGCTTTGCCGAACATCGCTTAGCGATATTCGGCCATTTAGATGGTCAAAATGCATGAAAAAGTTGCAAACAAATGCCAATTTCCACTATACGAAACTTACTAACCTCAAATCGATATACTATCTCGATTTCTAGACCTGACCCAGCGAGAGTTCTGTATTTTTGACGGATAACCCCCGCCAATTTGGGCAGTCGCACAGTGTAATATATAAGACTTAAGTTAAATTGCGAAGCCGAACTTTTCTACCAAAAGTATATCCGTCACGGAGTTTCTTCAGTGTGGTGGTTGGGATGGGGCCGAAAGTTACGTTGCAACCAGGAGCCCTAATAACGGCTGATTTTAATCGAAATGTCGAACTATTGGATTATAGCAATTGTTATCGAATCAAAAGTAGGCGAAATGCCACTCGATGGGTCTGCCGTTGAAGAGAAACGGGTTTCAGCTGAACAAAAGCACACACACAAAATGTAAATTGGTTCCCTTTTGTTAAAAAAATATCTGTATATCGTTCATTCCGTGTCAAACCGGACACCTTTTTTGCACGACCGTTTCAGATTTTTATGAAACTTGGCAATATTGCACTACTATTAGCACGGTTTAATTTGTGGTTGTCAGAAAAAAAATAAATTTTTTTTAAGGAGTTGTATGCTTTTTAAAATGTTCAAAATCATGAAAAATGTGCCGAGGTGGCTACATTGAAACGGGTGTAGGATCAAAACGCGACGGTGGATTTTAAAAAGCTACACCTTATTTTAAAGGTCTTCTAATTTATCTAATTTAATTTTGTTATACAGGGTGCCGAACATTTGTATATTTTGTTGGAGGGTTGCATATTATACGTGACAGGCAGTCATTATATGATGATATTTTTGAATTATTAGTTGTTATTCTTGCCAGAGAAGCTCCTTCAATCATTAGTTTCACGTTTTGATGAATAGAACATACACAGATGAAATGGGTTCCTGCGGCTCCAGGTAGAATGCAGTATTTTGGTCTCAGTTCCGCGAACTTCGAGAATTGCACTTTTGTCTCTGGATATTTTTCCTTGAATAAAGGGTGTGCTTCCTTCAATTTACTTAATACTAATCTTTTTTGGACAGTTTCTTTTGCAGGTCCGCCTTTTTTCCTGGCATAATTCTGGTTATTTCCTGTGATTCGTAAAACTCTTTTACTCTCTTAACTACTTCTCCTGTAAGAGTTTTTCCCAACTTTGGGTTTGGAGAAGCTCAAATTCCCTTTTCATCCACAACTTTCTTTACCAAAGAAATCATATACTTTGTTACCCCGCTGAAATGTGTCTGAATTTGGCTGTAAGACCAATCCGCAAATAATGATAAAATTTTCATTTTTAGCTGCTTATCGTTTGTTTTTTCGAAAGTTTTCCTTTAATTTTAATATTATACCATCTCCTTGATTTATATTTTCTTCCTGTTCATTAAATATTTTCTCTGAGATCAGACTAACGACTTTACGTTTTTTATGGGCGATATACTTTTTCTGGACCATTTTCCTTTTTTGGATGGGCGAATCCCCTAAGAGCAACAAAGATTGGTTAAGTAAAGAAATTTTTAATGATGATTCTGGTGAAGAACTATTTGACGGGCACTGTCTATTTGCTTAGAATGGATGAAGATGAGCCAGCGCGAAAGATTTTTGATAACGTACCCGATGGAAGCAGGAAAAGAGGACGACCAAGACTCCGCTGGAAAGACCAGGCAGAAGAATCCCTCCGTATCCTTGGTGTTACCAACTGGCGAGAAAAGGCGAAGGATAGAGCCAGTTGGAAGAATATGTTGAAATTTATTTAATTTGTTTGTTTAATTAATATGTGTAAGACGTCTGGCCTCATGAGGTTGTAATATAGTCAATAAACGTAAAGTAAAGTCTATTTGCTTCGGGGTCTGGCGAAGCATTCCTAATCGAATCAATTTCTGATGTCTCTAAAGACATTTTTAATCGGCACGTGTTACAAATTCTTATTCTTCCATTTAACGTTTTCATCCAGCGTAGATCTTTTGTAGGTTTTTTCCATGTCTCGATATATTAAATGGGTTGATACAAGAGTCTGCCGTGAATTCATTTTTCACAATAATTCATTTTTCATGCCGTGAATTCATTTTTCACAATGGACCGTATGACAAGCGTGTTTCGCGTGATAATAAATACTTTAATTAAAAAAACTTCGATTTATACAAAAAAGTATATTATACGACAATACAACTTTTGAAGATGTACTAAATGAAATGCGGAGTACTAAATGATCAGCTGTTGTTTGTTTGATATATCGCTCATTTGCCGGAATGTTGTATTAACTCAAAATTCTTCATTTTTGGACTAAGTACTATAAAATATTCTCCTGACCGAGTTCTTTCAGATGGATTAATTCCTATATCTAAATCTGTGTTAAATTCGTTAGGAGAGCATTTGGAAGTTAGCATTTTGTGTACATTCATATACAAAATAAAACTTTCAAAGTCGATTTACTCGAAACTATGTTTTTTGAGTTAATACAACATTCCGGCAAATAAGCGATATGTACATATGTATGTATGTTTTTGTGTGAAATACAAGTATGTGAACGCTTCGATGCTTTCTATTTTTGACGTTTTTCAGATTTCCGTATATGAATATACGACAGGGTGTTCACACTATAGATTTACAGAGTTGTAATACTTTTGGTAGATATATTTTCGAGGACTACATTAAGTAATTAATTTTTTTAAAATATAACGCATTATGTCTCCAAGCTAAAATTTTCAGGGCTTGTTTAGAATCGATAGAGAAGTATGCGTGTATTTTTGTTAATTTGGACTATTGGTGTAAAAATAGTGAAAATCACGTTACAAAATTAATTTCACAAATATACAAATGTTCGGCACCCTGTATAACAAAATTAAATTATGTAGATCGGCAGAAACTACGCGCCAAGACCCTTATCAAATCACCGCCGCGTTTTGATCCTACACCCGTTTCAATATAGCCACCTCGGCACATTTTTCATGATTTTGAACATTTTAAAAAGCATATACATAACTCCTTAAAAAAATTTATTTTTTTTCTGACAACCACAAATTAAACAGTGCTAATAGTAGTGCAATATTGCCAAGTTTCAAAAAAATCGGAATCATCGATGTAAATTTTTTCAGAAAATCGTCCGGTTTGACATGGAATGAATGATATGTTGAATAAATTACATGTTAATCTCCTCCTGATCAATAAAGAAAAATCTTTCAATACTCTCCGGTCCATCACTGATGTATTTACTAAAGACTGTGAATGTTAGCCACTATATTCAATTTATGCGCAAGTAAATTGATTGTATGCAAATTCAATTCTCAATGTTTAAGTCAACAGCTGCTTTTTGAAAGTATACTTTTAGGCTTCTGTTAATACAGACTTTGGGATACACAGTAAGTACCAATTTATTTCAAACTCATTAAAACTTAATTTTATACTTTAATTTATTAATAAAGTTTTAATTAATTAATTTGTAAACTGTGATAGAGGTATCTCTAGATAAGTTTCACAAAGTGGAGCTATTAAAGTGTAATGGTGAAGGTACTTGCGAAAATCACATGCATAATAACTGCTATATACTCCTTCGTTTTTTAAATTTTTGATGTGTTAACATCTATACGCGCGCCTCTAGGGCAGTAAACTATAAATTTAATACATACGCAAGTGTTAGGTTTGTAAGAGTAAATCATCGTTTGTTTGTTCGTTGCTTGGCAGTCGGTATTGAAAGTGATTATTGGGCGATTTTCATATAATTTTCCCACGCGATTTTCTCCGGAAATTCATAGCCGATTTTATTAATTTTTGGATTAAAAAGCTAGTGCGGGTTTCGACGAAGAGTTTAGCCCAAAAATTAAGGCGATCCGATATCGGCGAGCCGAGATTGAAGTGTTTTAATTTGGAGTATTAATTTGGAGTAATATTAAAAAAGTATTTTATGTTGATCTTCGGTTATATCGTACGAATATAACAATGTATGTATGCATGTATGTACAAGTGTCTGTTGCTTTGCATTCTTTGACTTTTGTGGGAATAAAACAAAAAGTATTGAGCAAGAAAATAATGACACATGTGCTTGCACTGGGTCTTTAAATAATTTTAAGTATTAATATTATTTAACTGTAACGCCATCATATGATTGAACGCTGTTTTTTATTTTCCAATGTAACATTTACGAATGTGTTCATAGAAATCGAACAGGTACCGTGTAGCAAAAAGGTGTTAACACATCGCCCGTGAGTTCGAACACTCATTGGATTTTTTTTATGTAGCTATTCCCAAACTTTTTAAAACCCTGGTGAGGTTTGCTGTGAAATTGGAAGCTAATTTTTCTTAAATAGTATCGATGTTACCTATTATTATTTCCAAAATATTTGTGTCATTTCAAATCAAATATCTAATTATAGGGTTATTTTCCCATACTCTGTATATTTTTTGTATATTATTTATCATCATTGGGTGCCATTGGCCCAATGAAATCGGAATTACAATATTCCATAATTTATACAATCAAAATTCTATGCATGTAACTGTTTTCATATCCCAACAAAAAATTGGAAGATATATCTCCATAGTGATATTTCAGAGCTATAACGTTGTTGTCGTCATATTTTGTTTGTAAATTCCTTTTATCATTGCTGAGATATATCAGCAGTACTCAGCTAAAAAAGAAAATACAATTTCCTTTTGTCATTTGAAAAATAAAAAAATGTTTCACTAAATATGGTCTACTACGACTCCTAGAAGAATGAATATAGGTCTGTCATCGCATTCAGAACGACCCACAGAATAAAAAAGGAGACAAAAGGTTCACTTCGTAATTTAGTGTACATCTTTCAATTATAGCCAACATTAGAAAGGTACTACATAAAAGCCTGTTCTAGAGTTTTGCAACCCATTATTTAAGCCTTTATTAAAAACAAAATTGAAATATTCACTTCCAGTAAGCCATAATTAATAATTGAATTGAAATTGGGTTCAGAAACAATTGTAACTAGTACCCTGCATGCAAACCTTTGCAACAAATTATCAACTCCAAATTGTTAATACTGTACTAGTGCTCCGTAATCTCTGGTTTCAATCCTCCCCCATTTATGTACAAGAATTCGTCTCAGATCAGATTTTCACGAAGTTATAGTCAAAGATGATAAAGATTCTCGTCTTGACTTAAGTCCGGTTTCTGGGGAAGTGTTCGCACCATTTACGGGCAGTTATATAATAGCGTGCACCCGGACTGTGGACCATATGATCGGGATCGTTGTCCCGGTAAAAGTGTTAATCGTAGTCCAGAGCTAGGTTTCTTCCGGATAATGGCAATATTAATCCACAAAGTATCGAAACACACTTTTCGTTCCCTTATACATTCGACGAGTTGCAGAGACGTGTGACCAGCTACCGAATATTATCTCCAAATCATCATAATATGATGATATTATATGTTCGTTTATATGTTCGAACAAGGGCTAGTTATTCGATTTTTGCAGACGTAAGATCTTACATTAGATAAAAATATAACAAATTCGCCCTCGTCCGTGAACAGCACATTATTCCACAATGACAAATCACTGTTCTCAAAATGCAAACCAACGTTCCCATTGCCATCAGTATTCAATGAAACATCATTAATCAATGGGAGTCTTCTGCGAAAGTAACGAATTGGATTTCCTTTGCAATTCGAACAACATAATACTCCATTGATTCGTTGAATATTCCGTCGCGTGCATCTTCGGTCCCATTCCGAACCCACCAGCACCTTAGAAGCCATTTCAATGCTACTGAATTGTAAAAGATGCTCAATCCAATATTCTGGAAATACTGTCAATGCATCTTGTTATTGGAATTCCTCGAAATTTAATACCAGTCTGCCCCGTTGTCTTCGGATTTCAACGATCTCCTAATGCTCTACCAAAATACTGACCTCTACAGCTAAAGATTTCGTTTCTAAAAAATAATGTTGCCCTTGTATGAGGCGAGATTTAAAAAATGTTGCCATCACCCCTTCAAAGTTGTTCCTTTTTTTGGGGTGAGAAAAGAACATAGAAATGTTGTATTTTCTCACAACATTATTCTTGCTTATGCTTTTTTAGCGTGTTTTATTTACCTCGTTTAACTATAACTTTCGACCAGAGTAACTGGAGTTTTAAGTGATATTAAGCAATTTAAAGGACTAATCGTGTGTGTCATGACGGATCACTTTCTCATTGCACGCAGAGAGACTGAAATTCTTGAGAAATAACTTTTGCAGACGCTGTGGAGGCGAACAGGAAGTGGAGTCAATTCCAGAAGGCGGCAGGCTTCGCTAGGCTCAAATTTCTTTGGCTGATACAAGTATCGGCCAACTCTTTGGTTTTTTAAAGCAATCACACTGGTTCAAAGGGACGGATGAAGAAACTCTCACCATTTTTTGTTTGTTTGTCCGTGTGGTATCATAATTAACTACAGGATGTAAGAAATGTAATCTACGGGAAATTCTAAGAAAACGTTCCTAAGAAACCATGGTTCTAAAATCAAAATCGAGCCCGCGCTTTTTCACTTGAAAATTTGTATTTTAGCGAAAAAAAATCGACCCAAAAGCCATACTTTTGAAACTTGAAACTCTTCGATTTCTATGCAATTTCACGCATGTATTCTACTCGATGCTACCGTTACAAAGACGTCTACTTTAGGTCGAAACTCCCCACGGTTCATGTTTTATAGCTGTGTAAAGTTGGTCATCTGCAGCATTTTGGTGAAGAGGTACCTGTGATAATGTTAGAATCACTTTTGAATGCTAGAATCACTTTTTTTGCGAATATTGTTCAGACAGCTATCCACACGTAATCCATGAGTTATCATTGCATCCCGAAAAAATTACGGTTTGTTGCGGTTTATGGGCCGGCCGCGTCATTGGGCCGTACTTCTTACGTGATGATCAAGACCGGCACATTACTGTGAATGCGAATCGCTACCGTTCAATGATAATCGAATATTTTTGGCCCCAATCGGATAATATGGACTTGGAGGACATGTGATTCCAACAGGACGGCGCCACAAGCCACACAGTGAATGCCACAATCAATTTATTGGAAACCAAGTTTGGTGAACGTATTATCTCACGAAATGGCCCAGTCGATTGGCCGCCTCGTTCGTGCGATTTGACGCCGTTAGATTATTTCCTGTGGGGCTACGTCAAGTCTATGGTCTATGCCAACAAGCCAGCGACGATTGATGAACTTCGTACGAATATCGAACGTGAAATTGCAGCAGTATCGGCCGATTTATGCTTGAAAACCGTCGAAAATTGGGTTAAGCGTCTGGACTTCTGCAAGCGTGCCCGTGGTGGCCATGCAAAAGAAATCGAGTTCCATACATAATGGTTCCATACAACAGGAGTTCCATGCAACAGGAATAAAGAATTTCATTGGTATCTAAAACCGGTTTTGTTTTATTTAAAAAAACTTTTGTAGCGATCTTATTGAAAAACCCTTTATTTTTGAGATTCAATAACTCGAAGACGGTAGGGGTTAGAACAGGGGTGCTAGAACAAAAAATATTCATATTGATCCAAGCTATCGCGCATTTATTTTTTTCGGAAAGTTTTTGGAACACCCTGTATGTGTGAAATTTTAACGAAATCGAACAGTATCAAGTTTTAAAAGAATGGCTTTTGGGTCTATTTTTTACGCTAATATGTATAGAAATTTTCAAGTGAAAAATCGCGGGCTCGATTTTGATTTTAGAACCATTGTTTCTTGGGAACATTTTCATAAAATTTTCCGTAGATTACGTTTCTGTTATACTCTTGGTCGGCCAAAAAATTGACCCACCCTAATATACATATTTCTACACATCCCAATGGACGTTGGTTGCGTAAAAAATTACTACGTTCCGGAATCAAATAAAATCATGCCAAAAATTCGATCAGACATTTTTGCTAAAGAACGAATCTAAATGGGACTAAAAAAGTCCTGGGTTAATGTAATTGGTCTAAAATTAATAATGTAATTACTTTAGTTCTTAGACGTTTTGTTATGGTTTGGAAACCAACATAAACTTCCAACACATTTTATTTCTATTAAATTTTTTAGTCAAATTGGAAATTTTGATTAGATCACGTCTATTTTTAAATAATATTTCTTTTGCGTTGTTAGGTAAAATACCATATTTGTATCTGTTAATATTTAAAACATGAAGTTTGACGTGGGAGGAAATTCCCACAGCAGAAAAAAAAATAAACAAAAATAGAAGAATCGAAGATATTTTAACCCTATCACAAACTTAAATTTTCTAAGTTTAAGGTACTCGTGTGTACGACGGTTAGAATATCAATGCGTATTTAACTAGCAAATATACAAAACAATTTAGTTAGCAGAGAGCTGTTATTGCGTTAACAGAGATCTGTTGACGTACTAGAAATTTAAGTAAATTGATATAAATATTATTTTTGATCAATAAAAAATCACAAAACTTGCAAATCCATAGACAAACTTTAGTACAAACTTTCAATATTAATGGAACATGGCTTGAAAATTTTATCAGTAATCATTTTAGTTCCATGTATATTTTGTTAAAAGGCACATTGTTACCATATCAATTATTGCCGCCAATTGAATACATGCCTAAAAATTATAATAATCTGAGTTTCTGACCAATTTCAGAATTCCATAATTGTTGCCTTTTTCATTTGAGCACTTTACTCTACTTTTGAACCATTCACTGTGCGCAAACTTAGGATTCTTCGCCGACCAAACGTTTACCAGAAGTCCATCCTTCTTGTTTTATAAATTGATAAATTTATTTAGGGAAATTTCAGGACGCAGAAATATAACATTTAGTATTGATCCATGTGTAACCATTTTGGCCCACTGTGAGCAATCTAAGAAATCTTCAATTCCAATCCGGGAGCTGTGCACTCATTTATTCGTTCGACTCACTTTGAGAAGCTTCTTCAAATCGATAGTGGCAACTTCACTAAACTAGGTGATGGGTAAATAAATGGACCTGAAATCCATTTTAATATGCACGGGAATTGCACCGAAGTTCTTCTAGGTGGTTATATATTGCTGCGTTGGAGTTTTTTTGTCCACTATCAGCACAAGTGGTGAAAAGAGTGAAATTTAAAATTACTTCACTGTTTCGACAATTGCGTCACTCAGATATAAATCCTGAACTGAATATTAGGTTAGGTTGAAAAAGTGGCTATCGGTGTTGCAATGGTAGTGTAATTGGGTCTCTTTGGACGGCGGTCATCTCAATTAGTGACAGCGACACTCTCGAGTATTTAGCCATGAAAAGGGTTCTAAAAATACCGCTCGCAACCGGTGTAAAACTGTAGGTCCAAAGCAATGAGTGTAAAGCCATAAGAGAGAAGCCGTTTTTTAGAAAAAGACTTTAAAGAATAATGTGCTCCGGTAGGTCAAGTTGTTGTGCCCTTTTCATGTTCTAGGGAGTATCTCATATTATTTACAGAATGTATGTATTGCGTACATAATTTCCACAACGCTCTCCAATCCGTTTCCTTGAGATAATATGGCGAAGGTATTGTATGATCGGAGCAGTGTTGAAGTCATAATCTCATGATAATGACAGAGAAAGTATTTTATCATTTCGATGCTCTGCGCTCCATCAATCCACCAACTCCCTCATCTGATTTGGATTCTGCTGATACAAATAATTCCCCAACATACTCTGCACAGCTGCGGCTAGAATTCCGTCCTTAGACTTAAAGAAGAATACCCCGATTCATGGCCGTTACTTCGGCTTTTTACTATTTCGTAAAATTTTCGATCTTCGTTCGTTCAGCGTATATCGCTCAGACACAGCTCGCGTTGCAACTGACAGAAACTTAGCCATACGTATAGCGTTCTTTTCATCAGTTGCCATGCGACACTCTCCATCGCACAATGGTTTGTTTGGAAGCGACTTTTCCTAACCAAGCCCGGTTTTTGCAGTAGTTTTTATAGAGTTGCGTTCAGAGGTAATAAAACAAATAAATATATGCCAAAGTATTACGACACACTGAATTTGGGTAAGAACAGCGTCTTAGTGCTACCGTACTGTCTTTTAGGGAGTAAGAGCTTTAGTTCAGTTGTTAAAAGAGTAAATTATAATTCTTCCTCCTCTATACCAATTCTTATTAAGAATGACCACATATATTTGCTGACCCAGTTGATAAAACTAACCTATTAGCTGTAATCTTTGCAAATATCTTTTCTTTGCCGGAATACAATCAACCACACCCAGTGCTCGGAATCGTAGCTAGTACTCACAGAAAAAAATTCAACTCTGTGTCTTATAGAATAGGAACCAACCTAACCTGAAAGCACTGCAACCATAGAGAAAGATATAAAGAGTATGCATGTGTATTTCAGTTCCACCAAATTTTCGTCTAAAGTCACTGGGCTAACGACAGTGTTTTTATGCCAGTTTTTTTCAGCCAGAGTTTGGACGTAATAAAAATAAAAATTAAAGAACATTTTTGTGTTCTTCAAATTAAATCTGGTGAGACCGATAATGCTATATGGGATTATCGTGTGGTGACAGTTGCTTGAGAAACCCACTACAATGTTAAATTTGTTGCCGGTTGATATTTTAGCAGGCAGATTGTTTCCAAATCTGCCATCAGATTAAGGCAACTCTGACAATGGGACATGGTCAGAGTCGGCCATGGAACAGTGCTGGAAGGTACTCCTAATATTCCTGCATTTGCCAATTGTATACACGCTGAAAAGAAATGGCCCCAGCAACATATTGCAGGAACTATATACTTGTTTGCAAGCACTGTTTGATTCTTTGTTGTTTGTCACGTTTTTGTTTTCAGCTGTTTTCAACAAACAAAGTCACATTTGGGTCACAAAGCCATATATATTATACCCTATTAAACATTGTGTCTCAAACATGTAATATTGAATAGCAAACACAATGTGTTTAAACACAAGTATACTATATTTGCGACAAGCTTGTGTACTTGCTTGCGACAAAAAAGACATTTCAGATTGCGAGGATTGACCACTGGATCTATATAACATGGATCACGAGTGGTCCGCGGACCACACCCACTGATACACTGAATGTAATATTCAATTTGTTACCGGCGATAATATAAGCAGGCAAATTGCTTCTACGTCTGCCATAAGATTAAGGAAACTCTCACAATGGGACATGACATGGTCAAGTCGTCTGGAAGGTACTTCCAACATTACCGCATTTCAATTACTCGAAAAGGAACCCCTATTCGATCGGAAATACCACACTCTCATACCGAAAAGGGATTCGTGAAACAAAGCTGTTCATAGTATAGAGGGATTTCTGCACTGGTGGATCGAAAATGAGTATTAGGGAAGTGACCGAGTGGGTGGAGGATAATAGTCTCAATGTATAGATCAATGTCTTCTAAGACGGTCATGGTTTTCTACATTTCCCTGGAATTAGTATTCCTGAACTCATTAGGCCGGGGCCACACTGGCGTTTTCTTGTCGCGCGTTTGAGTTTGAGTTGTATACGTTGATTGTGTATACTTCTACGAAAGCTTTTGAAAACGCGCGACAAGAAAACGCCAGTGTGGCCCCGGCCGTATCTGCCCATGAATGCCGCAAATCTTTTAAATGGATGAGCCATTTGTACGATATTCACCTCGTATGGGGTATTACGGGCTACAGCACAGCGGATGACGACACTATGGATTACCTTACAGTTTCCACAGGTAATGGAATGTGTTAGCATGGACGAGGAGCACAGATTGAGTACGCGCAAGAAAAAATCTGGCCGATAGTAGATATCGGGAGATCCATGAACCTTCTGGCTCCAGTCCGGCCCACGGTATCAATGATTGTTTCAGTTTAGAGTGGACATTGCTGGTAACGATGAGTGAGAGGAAGAATCTACTGAACAGCTTTTCTGTACGTCTCTTAGCAGGCAGGGGATGTATATTTTGTGATCATACCTAATTAAGCTACTGGGAGAATTAACTCAGAGGGGCGTGGACAAGAGCTTGAGCAAAATTAATGGTTCTCCAGTGTTAGCGCTTAATCACATTAGTCCGTGGTTTCAAAATGGTCTAGTAAGTCGAAGTGAGTGCTTCATCGACTGCCACCCGAATCCAACCTAAAGTAATGGCTATGAGAGTTGGCGAAATACGACTACCACAAGCACTATAAAGGTCATTGCAAATAATAAGGAAAATGGTTTGGAACTGGTCCACAAATGATTCCAAAGTATTAGGCTGGCAATTTCTATAAAACCCCATTGACTTCGCCATGTTAATTTTTACAGTATGGAGAAGAATTAGTCCTAGGGTACACAAATACTACTTTCCATTTTTCCCAACTGGAATCTTTGGATTTATTTTGTCAAACCCACTTTAGACACATTCCACCATATATTTAGTGTGTTTTCCCCGTGATAGTTTTCTCTTTAGGATGAGGGCATGTGCAAGTAACGTCAACCACCCAAAAATATTGTTTCAACTTTAACAAACAGTTTATTTATTTGAAATACACGAGTGAGGCAAAATGTGATTATGAATATATTGGATTTTGTGCATAAAATGTTGTCAAATATTTACACAATTGTACCAAAGTTTCATTCAAAATTTTGCCCAATGCCAACGTGTATGAAATGGTTATAAAAGTCGCTAGTAGTTGTCAAATACTATACAGTTTCGTCTCGTTTATCTAGAGAAATGTACGGTCAAAGTTCGAGGACTTATTTCTGCCTTTGCCTAGCGGCAATTTTCGTGGCCTGTTCAAATGCTGGCAGAATTATACGAATTAAGGAGTACAAGATAAAGGATGGTGATCGTATTACTAATGGACAAAACGCAACTGTCGACCAACTTCCATATATTGTGCAAATCGTAGATAAGTACGCCTTTAGCACTGGTTTCATTTGTGGCGGAACAATAGTATCCGATCGCCATATAATTTCGGCAGCTCACTGTTTTAACGTATACAATGCTGATGATGTGGCTATAGTAGCTAATGCCTCTTTTCTGGAGGGCCACGAGGGAGGAATCAGACGTGATGTTGAGGCCCTTTATAAGCATCCGAAATACAATTCCACAACGGAAGACAACGATATAGTGGTACTAAAATTGAGTCAACCTCTGAAATTTGGTGACGGTGTTCAAAAAGCTGAAATGTGTACCAAGAACTGGAAGGGCAAGGAGAAGATTATTGTCGCCGGTTGGGGACATACCGTGGAAGATGCCAAACAACATTCGAACCAACTGCAAATGGTCAAATTGGACACTTTATCCACTAAGCAATGCCAAGAAAAATATGAGGACATCAGTGCAAAAATGTCATGTTCTGTAGTAACTAGGGGAACCGATGCCTGTCAAGGAGACTCTGGAGGTCCAGCTATCCACAATGGCAAACTGTGTGGTATCGTTTCATTTGGTTTCGGCTGTGGTCGTGAGGGTTATCCTGGGGTTTTCGCCAGCATTTCCAAACATAGTAAATTTATTGAAAGATCAATGGCACGTTAAAGAGGATATGATGCAGTAATTTTGAAATAAAATTGCAATTTTCAAAAACAAATATTGTACTCTTATTGTTTGTGTGGGTAACTAATTAGGGGAACAAGAGGAACTGTGTTCTGATGGTAAAACCAAAGCTTCCTCTGCTCTTATTAGCGATATTCCTGATACTAGTTTTGCACTAGTTAGATTCCTAGTAGAAAAAATAATACTTCGGAACTAGTACTTATGTATGTACGATCGATCTAGCCAGTATTAAGTGGGTCGTGGTAGGTAAAAACAATACCAGTTCATAAACTGCGAACATTTCAATTAGTTCCTCCGGCAATTGTTTGTAAAATGGTAAGAATTGTCTAGAACCGCTCCACAACGTGTCCAAATAAAGATTTTGCCATATTAATTTCGACAGTTGTTTGTATGGATATTATGGTACAGGAATATAAGTTCCAAACTCGATCCGATCTAGTATTTATTTCTATCGGGAAAGTTCTTCTCTATATAACAAGCTTTGCAAAACAATGCAGTCAATGATTTGGAAGAAATTGCCACATTTCTGCAATTTTGCAACTGGTTCTGGTTTAGTTTCAGAGCGTTTTTGATATTTTACACGCTATTGACAGTTAATGTTGTTTATACTGTATTACAAAGGCATAAACTAGCCGAATCGCTTTCTTAATTACAAAAAAATTGGTCATTTTATAATTTTGCTCACCGTTACATCTTCACAAATAGTAATTTCTTCCGAATTACAGTCTCACCATATGCCTGCTAAACAGTCAATGTTCCAACAAAACAGAAACACGCGTTTCGAAAGAACAGACCGACAGAAATCCTACACACTGAAAAATTTGTAATTTCATTCTTTGGTTGCAAATATAACTTGTTTGTAACTTGTCGAAAATATAGTATATTTGTGACCAAACACATTGTGTTTGGTATTTAATATTGAGACACAATGATTAATAGGTTATAATATATGTTTTTGTGACCGAAATGTGGCTTTGTTTGTCGAAAAATGCAGAAAACAAAAACGTGATAGACAACAAAGAAACAAACAGTTCTTCAATTCATAAAAAGAATGCTTTTAAACATGTAAATTAGGGTGGGTCAATTTTTTGCCGATCAAGAGTATAACAGAGACGTAATCTACAGCAAATTTTATGAAAATTTTCCCAAGGAACCATGGTTCTAAAATCAAAATCAAGCCCGTGATTTTTCACTTGAAAATTTCTATACATATTAGCGTAAAAACTCGACCCAAAACCCATTCTTTTGAAACTTGATACTGTTCGATTTTGATGAAATTTTACATTTCATTGCTGCATTTTCAAGGACGTTTATTTTAGGTCGAAACTCCGCACGGTTCATGTTTTATAGCTGTGTAAATTTGGTCATCTGCAGCATTTTGGTGAAGAGATACCTGTGATAATGTTAGAATAACTTTTGAATGCGATATTAGATTTGCCATTTGTATTTTTATTCCTAAAGAGAAGGTTAAAACCTATCAGTCGATACCTTGATCGATACAATCTGATATCGCATTCAAAAGTTATTTTAATGTTACACAAAAATGCTGCAGATGACCAACTTTACACAGCTATAATACATGAACCGTGGGGGGGAGTTTCGACCTAAAATAGACGTCATTGTACATGTGTCAAATTTCATAGAAATCGACGAGTATCAAGTTTCAAAAGTATGACTTTTGGGGCGATTTTTTCGCTAATATACAAATTTTCAAGTGAAAAATCTCGGACTCGATTTGATTTTAGAACCATGGTTTCTTGGGAACATTTTTTAAGAATTTGCCGTAGTGTACGGTTCTGCTATACTCTTTGTCAAGTTTTTTGATCCCATACAAATTGACCCACCCTAATGTACATGGTGCCTGCAATATGTTGCTGGGCCGTTATTTTTCGGCGTGTATCCAATGTCGGAAAGATTTGTCTTGTGTTTATAAAATCTGCATTATCACATACGATTGTTCGTCCAGAATATGCTAAATAAACCGGTAATGTCATTTCAAATCATTTAAATTTCAGTCGAACCTGCCAAATAGTTCCCTTTCTTACCAGCTATACGCTCTTTTATTCCATGTATGTCCTTGTGCCCTGGTTTGTTACCATATAACATGAATATCATATTGATGACCCATTTCGTCAAGAGAAAATACAGTTCTGGACCGATATTCGAAGGAAAATAACTGATTACATGGACTTGGAATGGATGGATGTTGGAATTAACTAATAAAGTAGTGACGAAAAGACAATCCTATACATTGTTTTCTTTTTCACATATGACCTCAAGCCGAAACAAATCTGAACACATATTTTTTTATATTTATTCTTCTTTATATTTATTTTTTTCATATTTATTTTTTATATTTATTTTTTTATATTTATTTTTTCTATATTTATTTTTTTTATATTTATTTTTTTATATTTATTTGTTTTAATTAATTTTTTTTATATTTATTTTTTTCAAATTTATTTTTTTTATATTTATTTTTTTTTATAATTATTATTTTTCTTATTTTTTTTTTGATTTATTTATTTTTTTTTGGATTTATTTATTTACTATTTTTTTTTGATTTTATTTTTATTTCTTTATATTCTTTTAATTTATTTTATTTTTATTTTTTTCTATTTTTATTTTTTTCTATTTTTATTTATTTAATTTTATTTACTTATTTTTGTTTACTTATTTTTGTTTATTTATTTCTTTTATTTATTTATTTTTTTGTTTATTTTTTGTTTGATGATTAAATTTCTGATAGGATCTAGGAAAAATGATGCAATTTACGCTGGATTTGAATATTAAATTCAAATAACTTTTTTTCATCAATATATTTCATTTATTTTTTATTGTATAGAAAATTCAATTTTATTTTATATAACTACTAATTGGTTTTGAAGATGATAGACCGTAAATAACCTCCATGCTCATCCACGCATATGCGACACATGATCAGAAAACTATTCATTGCGGCCTGAAGGGTTGAAGACGGGATCGCCTCAATTATGGGTTGTTTCAATTCGGTCAAATTCCTTGGTTTCGTTTTGTATTTGCTTCACATGACCCCAGAAAAAAAAGTTTGGTGTTGTCGGGTGATCTTCGGAACCGACGGAAAGTGGAGTTTCTGGATATTAATTTGTTTGGGAATTTTCGTTGGAGGTCCGCCATAATTGGTCTGGCTTTGCCAGCAGTTGCTCCATCTTGCTGGAACCAAATGCTGTTGAAACGGATACGTCTTTGGCACAGTTCTGGATAAAAAAAAACTCCTTCAACATCTATAAATAACGGTCCTCGTTGACAGTTACTGTTACACAGTTTTCTTCAAAGACGTATGACCCCACAATGCACTTTGATGAAACTGCGCACCCTACAGTGACTCGTTCTGTGTGCAGTTCCTTCTCATGGAGTATTTATGGTTCAGATTAACACCAAATACGGAAATTTTGCTCGTTTACCTTGCCTTGATGTAAACGGCAATGTACCCTCATAGGGTTTCATCAGACATAAACAAGCTATTTATCAAGTTGTTGTCTTCTTCGGCCATTTCAATAATTTTTGGCAAAATTCCAGGAGTATAGTCAAAACCAGAGGGTTTAACTTGCTTGTAATTTGTACTTTGTGCGGAAACAAGTTTAAGTCATTATGAATTATCCGTTGTAATTATCGTCTGCTAACTCCAATTTGCGCCGATAAGTTTCGAGTCGAAACGCTTGGATTTGCCTGAATTGACGATGCTACAGCCGCGGTTGTGTTTTGAACCCGAACATAGGGATACCGATGGTACGATCTTCGTGCGATGCTTCCAGATTCGGCAAACATGTTTACTCACCTCATAATGGTCCATCTACTCGGAGATTGCCACCAAACTCCCGCTTAACTTCCCTTTGGACGGAAAGGAAGGAATGCAAAGCAGGGTACGCCATCGCCGTCTAAATCCTCTTTTCGGTATCCCCAGCATTAATTTTAAAAAATCTTAATAGTTATCTGCAAAATAAAAAACAAAATGAGCCGATTACTCACACAGAAATAAGTTATATAATACGACACTTACACCGACCAAGATTAACGCATTTCGAAGGTTGACTCCGATTGCCCACGCTAACCCAGAAGATTACTCATACAATTTTAATCTGTAAAATCTGAAGATTAAACTTAAACCTCATTTTAAACTGGTGTACATTTTGATACAACACTGTTAACTACCAAAAAATGCAACCATCACAAAACATACATAAGCAATCAACTGTTTGACAGACAGAAGCCGATTGAAAATTTTCCGACACGTCATTTTGTTCTTATCGGTTTAAAATGTGAGCCTGTCCCGATTTGACCGGCTGATCCAATTTTAAAGGTTCTGTTATTTCAAGAACATGCTAAATTTGTATAAAACTGGCAATAATAATAGCCGCCATTCAAATTTTTTTGTTGCGCCGCCGTTTTTAAAAATTTAGTCGGCGTGAAGTTGGTGTAAATTGATCTTAGCACAAAGTTGCCACCTGAAATGTCAATTTAATCTCAAATTGGGTGGTGTAAACGGCAAAGATTAAAGAACAAGGTTATCGCTAACCTGGCCGCGATAAACTGCGGTCTAAATGCGACATAAGACATGCATAAAACCTTTGAGTTGCAAGGAAATTTGCATAATGTCTTCTAGTTCGAGTGGCACGAGTCATGACTCTCCATGACACGTTCATCCATTTTCGATAACACTAACTGAATGACCCAAGTCAATTAGGAATTTGCGCCGCTTGTATGTTTGATGATGATAGAACGAATATAATTGGAAATTTAGTTGCCATAACCGAATCAATTATGAAACGAGGTTGTTTCAACTGAATTTCAGTTCTGGCAACGTAATTCGGTCACAACAACTTTAATTCGGTTGTGGCAACCGTAATACGTTGGCAGCAACCGAATTTATGGTCTCTTTTCAAACACTTAGATCTGTGAATGTAATAAGGGAATTATTTTCGTCCTCGGCATAGACCTGGCCATACAAAATTAACCAGAAAGACCCTCCAAGGTAATATACCGCCATTTGGATAAATATTTAATTTGAGATATCCGAATAGATGAGAATTTGGATAGAGTCTAATGCGAAAACTGGCTACACATTTTTTTAACGAACAAATTTCTTGTGGGCATATAAAAGCCCAGTTGATCGTCTTAGGGTTAACTGTTAAACTTGTATTCAGCGATGAAGCTTATTTTAATACAGATCTTAACATATATCCGCTTTGATTGGAGGTTTTAAAATATTATGGGTTTTTCTACACCTACAAATATTTAAACAACTGCCGTGCCATGAAATTAAGCAGTATTTCGAAAGTTCTATTCAGTTTTCCAAAAGACAGACGAAGAAGATGTACATCCAAAAAGCTAAATTCTTAGCTTCAAAGATTATCTGGTTGGGTTTAATTGTAATTTTCATTGCCCATTTGAATGCTGCCAACGTTCAGGGAGAAGACAATAAAACCAAAACAAAAGGCAGTAAAAATGAAAAACGTATTATAAATGGACAAAATATAACCATCGATAAGTTTCCCTATATTGTACAAATCTCGGATCGATACTCAAGAACCAACAAATTCCTTTGTGGTGGAACTGTGATATCTGAAAGTCATATCGTCACAGCAGCTCACTGTGTCCTCGACATGAATAGGGATGATTTGGTGGTGGTAGCAAATGCCACATATCTTGACGACAAAGGTATACGGCGTTATGTGAAGGGCAAACATATTCATCAGAATTACAACTCTGATACTCGTAATAATGATGTGGCCGTACTAACATTGGCGAAACCCTTACCTCTGGGAAAATTCATTAAAGTGGCAAAATTGTGTAAAAGATCTTGGCAAGGCAAGGAACGTGTTATGGTTTTGGGATGGGGTAAAACCTCAGTAGATGTCAATGAACATTCGAACCAACTTCAATACGTTACTTTAGACGGTATATCCAATAAAGAATGTCGACAGAAACACCAAAATTCCTCCACAATTACTAGTAGTATGTCATGTACTGTTGTGGAGAAGGGAAAAGATGGCTGTCAGGGCGACTCAGGTGGCCCAGCATTCTTTAATGGCACCTTGTGCGGAGTCATTTCATTTGGCTACAGTTGTGGTCTCAATGGTTTTCCAAGTGTATACGTAAAAATTCCCAAGGTTCGCAAATTTATATTGAACGCAATGAAAAAATAAATTAAGTTTTTACATGATTGAATAATAAATAAAATTCAGAAAAAATCAAGCTGGAATTCAAACTGTTCAGTTTTTTTCTCCTGTTTAGATGAAAATTTATATGATTATACATATATATCTGGTTAAATCGGACCCTAACTACTAAACTATAATTTAAACATAATTGCAAATGTAAACATTTTCAGCAGAGGTAAAACACTGGTTTTAGTAAGATACATAATGTGTAATGGACATATTCATGCGGATTTTTTTTGACGAAACGAAACAAAATGACGGCAGATTTTTAAAGCAGATAGAATGATGCTTGGTTATTGTTTTTAAGCAAAGGGAATTAAAATCTGAAAATTCATAGTTTTGAATATTTTGTAGTTAGGGTGCGATTTGAAACCAGCTTAGAGTAAATGTGCACTAAAGTGGAGGATTAGTTTTCACTCGTCGGACTAAAGCAGCTGCATAATGGTATTACTCATATACACCGTTGTGCTAGTTTTCCGCTGTGAGCAAACGCGGCAGGCATTTTACAGATATCTTTTTCATACCAAAACAAAAATTCTTTACACAACGGTATTGGGGAGAGCGTTGGCTAATTAATGAGCTAAAAGCTTTGTGTTTTTAGACTCACAGATTGAAACCTTAAGTTTTATACCGGTTCCGAAAAGTTCCGTTAATTGTCACCCACGATTGTAATGGGAGATGCATTTAGTTAGACATTTTTTAATGCTACTTAAAACACTTAAAATAGAATTGGAATTCGGAATCTTTCTTATGACCCGAAAGAACAATGTCTGACATTTACTTTGTAAAGATAAATATATTCAAATGATACGGCGACTACGCTGTAGGTGTTCCATTCGGAAGGCCCAATTTTCGATCACTCTTTTCAGTATTGCACCGGTATCTCGCGAATTACGCGAGTAATATTGTCTTTCCAGTCCTAAATTGTAGTTGGCTCATCGGCGAAGACTTTTGACTTCACATAACCCCAGAGGAAAAACAATCCAGAGGTGTGATATCACTCGATCTAGGAGGGCAGTTGACAGGTCCGGAACGCGAAAGTAGCTGCTTCTCAAAATGATTTCTCAATAAAGCCTTTGTTTCGCATGCTGACTGTGTCGTAGCACCGTCGTGCTGAAACCAAATGCCGCCGGCATCCCGGGCTTCAATTTCAGGCAACAAAGAGTCTGCATCACAGTGCGATAGCGTTTGCCATTGACGGTTATATTCTTTACGGCCACATTTTTAAAGAAATACAGACCGATGTTTCTACCAGTCCATAAACCACGCCAACCTGCAGTTTTGTGGATGTAACTGTAGTTCGAAAATCTCTACGGATTGCTCATTAGTCCAAATGTGGCAATTTTGTTTATTTACATATTTATTTAGTCAGAAATGTGCCAACATAAGTATGTTGCTCGAAGAACACAAAAACATTTTTCACAGAACCCTGATTTTCATAAAAAATGGTTTCCCATTACATCCCATAAAGAAATTGGGTAGAGCTTCTCACAACCAGTGAGCTGTGCGCCTTCTAGTTTTATACTCTCTGATTGGGACCTACAGTTTTACACCGGTTCCGAACGATATTTTTTTGCGAAGCTGTGCGAGGTGACCACCGCCGAAAGAAATTTAATGTGGTCAGAGCAGGGATCGATCCCAGTCTCGCACGTTACAGGATGCGCGCACATTAACCATTGCCCTACCGACGGCCAGGTGCGTAGTCACCATGTCAAAAATGACTAAATTGTGCTACCAATTGTTACCTCATCCGCCATATTCTCCGAATTGAGCTCCCAGTGACTACTTTGTATTTCCAAACCTTAAAAAATGGCTCGGCGGTAAGAGAAACATCACTGAAACAAACTCGTATTTAAAGGATCTTGAGCAAGCCTATTATTTGAAGAGAATGCAAAAATTTAAAAATCAATGGACTACATGGATCGAGCCAAACGGAGACTATGTTGAGAAATGAAAGGTGGGGAGTTTTTTTTTGATAAAAATTCTTTTATTCAAATAGTCACGGAGCTGTCAAACGTGTGTATCAATATGAATACCCAAGTCAAGTACCAGAGTATCATATCGCGCCATTCGTTTATACTCGATGTTATGACTTTCGGATCCTTTCGAATCCTCGCAGCTGGTTCAGTTGAGATCGTTCGCTACGCGACATATAAATGTCCAATATACAAGTTGGCGCAAGACTTGTCACGATGCTATCGTAAGATGCTATGTTGTATCGTAAGATGCTATAATTTTTAAAAATAGGCGGCAAATGCCAATTTTGCTTTGACAGGTGTGAAGTAAACAAGAAATCTATACTTCTCAAGAATGCTGAATAATAGTTTAATTTTTTTACGGAATAATTTGTCGGTTGTGTTGGCGCAGCGCGAATCCGACACCAATTGGGCTAACACTACGGAGTTTACCCAGTCACCTTGAGGAGTATGGGACAACACAAAATGCTGGCACACGCTGAAAAATAAAGGAGCGAGCAACATATTGCAGGAACCATGTACATGTGTGCAAGCATTGTTTTCGTGAATTTAAGATCTGCTGTTTTTTGTTTCTTTCAGTTTTCAACAAACAAACAAAGTCAATATTTGACTTACAAATACGTATATATTATGACCTATTAATCATTGTGTCCCAAACATGTTATATTAAATAGCAAACATAATATGTTTGGATACAAGTATACTATATTTGGCATAAACTACAGACACGTTCTATTTGCATCCACACAATACAAATTTGCAGACAGTGCATCAGTTGGTAGCTGATGACCGCCAAACGCGAGTAACCTACGCTCAAGCCATCCTTGATCTCGACCACGAGGAGGACAACTTTTCATCGAAAATCATCATGAGAGACCAGACCCATTTCCATCTCAGTGTAGATGTGAATAAGCAATATTATCGCTTCTGGGGCACAGAAAGTCCGCTATAACCCACAAAGTACCATTACACCTGCACAAAGTTACTCCATGGTGTGTTGTTTACGCTGTAGTCGTCATCGGGCCTTAATTTATCGAAAACGCCGCGGACCTGTGGACGGCGACCGCTACAGAGCCATGCTCAACGACTTTTTCTCCTTCCTCAACTGGATAAATTGGGACTGGACAACATGTGGTTTAAAAGAGGATGAAGCAACGGCTTATACTGATCGAGGCCCACACTTATCTGCAAGCAGCATTTCCGGGTCGCCTTATCTCTCGTTTTGGCGATTTGCACTGGCCGGCAAGATTGACACTTCCAGACTGAAGCAACGGCTTATACTGATCGAGTCCCACACTTATTTGCAAGCTGCATTTCCGGGTTGCCTTATCTCTGGTTTTGGCGTTTTGCACTGGCCGGCAAGATTGACACTTCCAGACTTCTTTTTGTGGGGTTTTTGACGTCACGGGTATATGCCAACAAACTGCAGACTCTTGAAACCCTCACAGAGAACATTCGTGAATAATGCGGGAAAGAACCTATCGGCAGAAGTTTTGTCAAGATTGATGGGGAATGTCGTAAATCGGGCCCGTATGGTCGTCAATTCTGGCGGCGGACATTTACTGGACTTAATGAAAAAATGTAAGACATATAAACATAATCAAAAAGCAAAACCAAAGTTTTTCATTCGTAAAAAAATGACAGCCAAATAAAAGCGGCTGACAATATATTGCGCCATGGTATCGACATTCGATTCGCTAGATCCGTGGCTGCGGTGTAATGCTCAATCCAGAACACTTCTACAAGTACGAGTACATAAAGCATAGACGTTGTCATAACACAAAAAACGGGCCTACCGAGGCCCCTAGAGCAATAACCCACTTTTGAGGCAAAACATTATAATTCAGGGTACACTGAGAATTACTGGGCCCGAGTTAATCTTTGTGCTTTTACAAAACAGTGTTGGCTTTATAACTATTTTTAGTCAGTAGCTTTGAACGATTTGAATTCAACTAAGGTAGGGTATCTCAAAGCCGCATCTGGGTTATCTAAAACTCTTGTTTTTAAGTTCTTTTTGGTAGGTAAACATTAAAACATTTGCGTCAGAGCTTATTGGGTAAACTTTATTAATATTGAAATCATAAGCAGATATTTACGCCATTTATTTTCAATTCAAAAACTCGACGAATCTTAACGGAATTTGTGCAAATATAAACGCCATTTATGTTTAATATAAAAAAAGTTGTCGAAAATGTACACTCAAGGTTTAAAATTAATGACATTAAGAATAGTCTGCCTTTGTTCAGTTACCCTGTTAATTGCCAATTCGACATTCGCTTCCACAATGGAGAATAAAACAAAGTCTTTAACAAAAGCCAAGCGCAAAGTCACAAAATCAGCCAGGTTTAAAGATGACGGACGCATTACCAATGGGAAAAATGTAACTATATACCAATTTCCCCAAATAGTGCAACTGATAGATAAATACAATACCGATTTCTTTTGCGGTGGAACTCTGGTCTCTGAACATCATGTGGTGACTGCCGCTCACTGTCTCGAAGATTATTCGGATCCTGAGGAGTTTTCAGTAGTAGCAAATGCCACATATTTGGGAGAGGAAGGCATTGTGCGCGAGGTAGCTACTACTTTTATAAATCCCGAGTACAATAAGGAAACTTGGGATAACGATGTGGCTGTATTGAAGCTGAGTGAACCCTTAACTTTTGGCAATGGTGTCCGAAAAGCTGAATTGTGTCGAAATTCTTGGAAAGCAAACGAAAAGGTTATTGTTTTAGGTTGGGGGAAAACGTCTGAAATGAGTGCGGTGTCATCGCAACAACTGCAAACTGTCATCCTGGAAACGTTAACCACCCAGACGTGTCAGAAAATGCGCAAGCATATTACGCCAAATATGTCGTGTGCTAAAGTCCACAATGGCCAGGATGCTTGCCAGAGTGATTCGGGTGGTCCAGCTCTTTACTATGGTGAATTGTGCGGTGTGATTTCATTTGGATATGGGTGCGGACGTGAAGGTCGTCCCGCAGTTTTTGCTAAAATACCCCAAGTTCGCGACTTTATATTGAATTCTATGGAAAAATAAAGACATTTAATTTTAAATTCCTTTTTTTTATAATTTTTTTTCTTAAATTAAGATTTTTGGAGGGAGCTGGACTGCGAATATTGTTGACCGGAGAATTAATGAAGTACTTGTATTCTAACTGAACACAACACTTTAATGTAATACAAACGAATGCAGGGCATTTGAGGAGGACATCAAAACGTTGAAACTTGGCAGTGCTTCAATTTGAGTATTTGCCTATAACCTGATGATTTTCAAGGATTTCCTAATAGGATTTCCTAAGAGTATAATTTCAGTACATTTCATTTATTAAAAATTAAAGATTTGTTTTTAAACCACCCGAGCGAGTATCGATCTTCTTTGAAGTTTTTAATTTTGAAACGTTAAACAGATGAGAGAACCGGGTAATGGGTACACTGGTGCGCATGAACTACATGCTTAATTCTATTCAATTTATATTATTAGTCATACCCACTAGTGTTACTGTTTTGAAGCTTGTTCTGTTTTTTTTTTTTTGTCAAAATCCTTGCTGCGCGTGCTTTTCGTTTACTAGCTACATATATATTTATTATTTTAATATTTAAACAATTGTGCTTAAATTCTAACCAACGTCAAGCATAAAATTAGTTATTAAATTATATATATCTAACACTAAGCCAAAAGCTTCGCGTTGATCATTCCAAGTAAAATGTACCCTCGAAGTGTTTTATCATTTGCGGCAAAAACTCTCTGCTTTTGGTTGCTGCAAATCCTAGTTGGTAGTGTAAATTCCATAGTGAATGAGAATGGCCTGGAGGCATCTATCGAACAGTTTCCCGAATTGGTGCAATTGTCAGATAAGAGATTTCGGATTCACGAATGTGGTGGATTTCTTGTGTCTCCTATACATGTGGTTACCTCAGCCCACTGTATCCTTAAGCCGAAATACATGAGAGTATTTGCAAATGCCACTAGTTCGACGGAGGGAGGAATAGAGCGTTCCATTGTAGATGCCTTCATACCGGATAACTACAATTCGAGAACTAAAGATTGGGATGTAGCTGTTATTAAGTTAAATGAACCGTTGCCCCTTGGAAAAGGTATACAAATAGCAACGTTGTGTAAAAAGTCTTGGGGTAGACAAGAACAGATCCGCATCGCAGGATGGGGTAGTACAAAGCGTAAGGGCACAATGACGTCGTCGTCGTCTTTGATGACAGCAACTGTACAAACGATATCCGATAATAAGTGTCGAGAAAGGTTATCCTATATAAAAGCAGAAACCAATAAGAAAAATAAATTTAGAACATTTAAATTAGGCGATACCATGTCATGTGCTCTGGCCAAGGGTCATGTAGATGCTTGCCAAGGCGATTCAGGTGGCCCTGCTTATATGTCCGGTGAGGTGTGTGGCATTGTGTCATGGGGTTTTTTTTGCGGCCGTGGTAAATTTCCAAGTATGTATACCAGCATACCCAAAGTTCGAAAATTTATCGATGACGCAATGACAAAGTAATCGATAATAAAATTTTTAATTTTATTTATTATAAGACATATTTACGAAAGATAATATTGACTTAAAAGTAAAAAATAAAATATGAGCAATAAAAAATCCGTGTGTTATGATGACACGGGATAGGAATGAAATTTCATGTGTGTTGTTGAAATTATTGCATTTCGTCGTTTTTTGTTGTACGGTGACTTTGAACATCAGTTTGTACAGTGGGGTCCAAAAACACGCAATCAATGTGTGTTGCTATATGTAATTTAAAAATTAAAAAACACCCTTGCATATACATTCATACTTATATATTTTTTTATTCGGTGTTTTAAGTTTTAACCATTTACTTTTCCATTTACTTATGATGATATCGGCCAAGTCGACTCTTTTTACCGTATTTTCAATCGTTTTGGCGAGAACTTCGAGCAATAAGTTCTCGCACTCTTGTCGAATATTCTTTTTGATATTTTCCAGAATCTGTAGTTTGTCCACATAGACCTGTGGCTTCAAAAAACTTCAAATCTCCAAAACGAGACATTGGCCGAACCTGAACTGTCGCGCGAGCTGTATGGGCAGATAAGGGTTCGGATTTTGTGGGTAATGGGTTAAACTGGGTAACCCGTTATTATTGCCGTGGGGAATGGGTAGCGATCATTTACTCCTTACCCACAGGTTATGGGGAAGATAATGGGTAACTACCCACAGCGGGGCGAATTTCCCATCACGATTACTCATTACCCACAGGGTATGGTGAAATATGGGTAGTTACCCGCGAAAATGGGAAATTACCCATCTCGATTACCTATAACACATGGGGAATGGGTAGATGGCCTGTACGCATTATCCACAGCGATGGGTAATGGGTTACACAGGCTAACCCATCCCCATTTTTGATCGAAAATATGAAAAAATTAGAAAAATGTCTATATCTCGGAAACGGAGCGCCGAATCGAAAAAAATGAAAACTTTTTGGGGGTTCATAAATTCGTATTTTTTTGTAGAAAAAAATCGGCAGAGTAAGAAAATCGCTAAATAAAAAAATGGTTATAACTCGGAAAGGCCTCAATGAGAGGCTTTAACCAATGGATGTCTTTAATACGGCATCACTTTTTTTGAAAGAAAAAAATCGCTAAAACTAAAGCTTTTTCAACTAAAAAGTCGTTAAAACGCAAATATGTGTTAGCGATTTTTCTTTTAAAAGTGATGCCGTATTGAGGATGCCATATAAAGATTGGACGCATCATTTCCGAGTTATAACCATTTTTCTATTTAGCGATTGTCTTACACTTAGCGATAGCGATTCTCTTTTTTTGGTCTAATACGAACTGGACTGGGCCAGTTTATAAAAAACCCTAGAACCCCCTAAAATTAGTGATTTTTTCGATTCGACGCTCCGTTTCCGAGATATAGACTTTTTTCTAACTTTTTCATATTTTAGGTCAAGAATGGGATTGGGTTACCCTGGGTAACCCATCGCCGTGAGTAATGTGTAAAGGCCGCCTACTCATTCCCCATGTGTAATTGTAAATTGATAACAAACAGTAAATAGGCGAGAGAGCGATAAGCAACCAGAAGCAAACCATGCAGCAAACTAAATTTAAATAGTGTTTGATTGATACTAATGAGAGCTAAATTATGCTTTCTGTTGGTTGAATCGAACAAAAATATGCATTCCCTTTTATTTCTATCAGTTTTATGACCAACCAAAAAGTAACATACAACAGCAACTCGAACTCGATGGAATGACCAACTACCTCGTAGTCATAGAGAGACCGTAAAAAGGGGGATAGACACTCTTATCTATTGCTCTATTATTATACTGCCTTAGCTCGACTTTGCGTCTGTCCCAATTCTCAGCGTTTCTCGAAGACTTGACAGTGTTAAATATTATCGGACATTAGTTCCTAATGCCCGATAGCAGTTTACAGTTTGATATAGTATTTTTCCTTTTCTTTTTTTCCAAAGATTTAACGAATTTATTCCACGGTGCAGAAATGTTTAGACTGTCCCTGCTCTGCATTACTCTGGGGTTAGTTATGGCACTGGAACTTGTTAGCTATATTCGTTACCGGCTTAAAGGGGATTAACAAGTGAGTAGTTGCTGATTTTTTTGGAAACTGGCATCTTTTGTTGCGTTTGCTGAAATCCAAATTCACGTAACTACAATTTTTCTTTTTCTCACGAGAGAACAAACCCCGTTCTAAAATATTTTCGAATCTTATTAAAATCCAATATTCAGAAGTATGACTTTCTTTTTTTTGCAAAATAAAATTCAAATTTCACTTAGCCAAAAGAGAATCAGTTCTCATGATCAGTGTTTTTTGTCCACAAAATCGCAATGGAATTAAACAAATCTGTTCACATTTTTAACCTGAGATATCTCTAACGCAAAAAAGTCGACACTGGTAATTTTCGGTCCCATTGGGATGTCTTAAAATATTTGTTTGCTTGAGTTTGTTTGCAGCTTGTTCTACTGACCCTCAGAAACTCCCTTGCATTGTAAACTGTACCCTAAGCATTTTTCACTGGGTCTGGTGAGCCATAGTAGGGTGATTGAAAGTAAGCATAAGATTAATGTTAGTACATTTGTATACCATTTCAATAATTTGCTATTTCTCGTCTAAACTTGGTTCGGCACTAATTTTTATATATATATTTGAGCAACTGTGACAATATTTCAATTTTGCGTTAACCTAACGATCGAATTCCATACAAAATTCAGTAGAAATTGACATGTGGCAAACATTTGTATAAGATAACTCGAAGAAGATGTGTCATCGAAGAACAACAACGTTAGCGGCAAAAGTTTTGCGTCTTTGGCTGCTTGTAACAGTAATTGCCAGCTTAAATGCCAGCAGTCCAAAGTCAGAAGTTGCGAAACCGGACGAAAGTAGAATTATCAATGGTCGGGAAATCGATATCAAAGAAGCTCCCTATATGGTTCAAATCACTACCGAAAATAGATTATTTGTGTGCGGCGGAACTGTAATCAGTAGACGTCATGTGGTTACAGCCGCACATTGCTTGGACGACGTGCATCCATTGCATACACTACGGGTGTTGGCAAATGCCACTTTTTCTGGTAGCGGTGGAACAATGCGTAAAATAGAAGAAGCGTTCACACATCCTGGCTACAAGAAGAGAACAAATGATAACGATGTGGCCGTGCTGAAATTAAAAAAACCCCTGACTTTTGGTAAAGGAATTAAAAATCTGCCTAATGGTTTGTGCAAAACACCAATGAAGGACGGTGAACAAGTGGAAATTTTCGGGTGGGGACAAACTGAAAGTGGCCTAATGTCAAATCACCTGCGAACCATCAATGTGAACGCATTGTCCTATGAAAGTTGTGCGAACAAAATTAAAAAGAAATTAACCAAAAACATGGTGTGTGCTGTAGTCGAAGCTCAAAAGGATGCCTGCCAAGGAGACTCAGGCGGTCCAGCCATCCGTGATGGTCAGTTATGCGGTATTGTTTCCTGGGGAAAGGGATGTGGCTCTGGCAAACCCGGTGTTTATACCGACATTGTGTCGGTTCGCAATTTTATACTAAAATCCAAAAGACAAAATAGAAAAGATATTATAATACAAAAAAGAAATATTAATTTTTAAAAACTATATTAATTATAAGTAATAATAAAAAATATATAAATAAATAATCACAAATTTATAAATAAACTAGCTGACCCGGCAGACGTTGTCCTGCAAATTTTGTTCAAATACCGTTAGCAGGAGCAGAAATAATGGATTTTTAATTTGTAGTTTGTATTGGAGGTACCACGGCCCTTTGTCCAATTGGACCGAATAGTAAATCTAAACCACCCAGGGCGCCACCCAAACGCATACAAAAAAATTTATTCAAATCGGTCCAGAAGTTTAGGAGGAGTTCAGTCACAAACACACGTGCAGTAGAATCATATATATAAAGATAATAAAACATTAATCTTTTTTTTTAAATTGAACCATCGATGTCATTTACACGCTGAAGAAAACCTCTCCAGAAACATATTCCAGATAACATGTATATGTTGGTAAGCATAGTATTCAGAATTGAAGATCTGCTTCTTTGTCGTCTGTCACGTTACTGATTTCAGCAGTTTTCCACAAACAAATCCACATTTGGGACACAAAATCATATATTATAACCTATTAATCATTGTGTCTCCGACTTGTAATATTGAATAGCAAACACAATGTGTTTGGACACAAGTATATACTATATTTTATACAACCTGCAAACACATTATATTTGCATCAAAACAATAAAAATCGACCGATTTTTCAGTGTGTATAAAATCAGAAAGCAGGACCAGTGACACCACCTAAACCTCTATCAGGTATATAGTGGCATACACACTTCAAGTGAGGGGTCTTGTCTGCATTTCTGTGAAAACATGCACTTAAGGCCGTGCTAGCCACTCCGGAGAATCCATGTGAGAAGATTTTTTCTTAAGCGAACAACGTGCTAATAGTAGGTATGAAGCCCGTGAAGTCTGCATTTTTAAACTCGACATCAGTCGACGACTGTCGCTGATCTCTTAACGAGAATGATCAGTAGTATATTTACCATAGATGGGTGCCAGGACACAGATAATGTAATTGGACGATATACGCACAATACAGAACAAACCAATGTACGTTGGATAGAAGAAGATTTATGATTCTAAAGGGTGGTTCAAATTCAAGTATCTTTTTTAAAAGTTTAGTGAAATGAATTAAACTTTAATTTATTTCTTAATTTCGGACGATATTAGCCTTAAGGGTGCGGCTCGCTCCTGGATTATTCGCATACCATCGGCCTTTAACGGCACCCCACAATAAAGTCTGAAGGGGTCAAATCGCAGGCCCGACGCGGCCAATTGACATCGCCAAGACGACTGATAACACGATTACCGAACTTAGTGCGCAAAATATCGGTTGTTTGATGATCTGTTTGACGTGGTGCGCCATCCTGCGGAAACCAAAAATTATCCAAGTTCATATCTTCTATTTCAGCCCACACAAAGTGCGATTCCAGTTGACTGAAATGGCAATTCCAGCAGCATTTCGAAGAAATGGGCCAATGACGTCACCACTCCCAAATCCACACAAAACTGTCTCTCTCTCTCTGTTGCTTCTCTACAATAATGAGCGGTTTTTCCGAACCCCAGATGCGGCAATTTTGTTTATTATCATATCCACTGAGATGAAAATGTGCCGCGTCAGAAAAGATGATTTTTCGACCAACTTCGGTGTCCAATTGAAGCTTCTGTAAGGCCCAAACTGAGAAGCCGTAACGAAGTGAATAGTCGTTTGCCTTCAATTGCTGATTCAATTGGACCTTGTAAGTGAATAATCCGAGGTCTTTGTGTAAAATTCTCATCATGCTGGAGCGTGAAATGCCGAGTTGTTGAGATCGATAGATGATCGATGTTCTTGAATTGAGTTGAGGCCACAGTAGCCATATTATCATCGGTACGCACCGTACGACGACGGGGGCAATGAGGTTTGCCCACTAGCAAACCAGTCTCATGTACTCGTTGCAAAAACTAGGGTACAGCACGCGCGATGTGTACTTCATTTCGGCCAAAACTTCTTTTCAACACACGTACAGTTTGGGTAACACAGTACTCATTTTGCAAAAATGGTTTAAAATATTACCCAAAGTTGGTCAAGGGTAAAACGGGCTCATTTTGGTCCACGGAGATATGATATTTCAAACAGAAAATATCTCTCAGTGTTAAAATAACGTATGATTTAAAATCATGGCCGTGTTTGGACCACCCGCTTTAATTGCTTAAAGGGAAGTTTACAATTTCTGCTGAAAATTCATAGAAAAGATAGATTTTTCCACCATTGTGGTTATTAAATGCATGGGCTTTAAGAAACAAAAAAATACCCTTTACCCCCTTGGAATTTAGAACATCTCAAATTCAAATTTTAAATAACCCCGTTTAATTATACTGTTACGAATTTCCTTAATCGCCCTTTATAACGCAGATTTATTTCCCGTTAATAACACAAATTGCGATAATTACAGTACATAGTTTTAGTTCATTTTATTTTCAATATACAGTACAACAGTTCAGTTTATTTACAGTAGTTAACATTCACAATTGTCTATGTATGTGCAATCTTTTTACTATTACTTCCGCTGTTTACTTTTGAGCGTTTTACTCACAGACTGACCCAAGTGCCAAACACCTCAGCCATTTATACGATTTCTATTTCCCGCTGCTGGGTTCTCTAGACGGTTCCAAACGTTTCCAGAACCTGTTTCTTGATCTATTCGTTGTCGTTATTATTATTTTTCCAACTTATAGAAAGCCGCACACGGTACTACCATCTTTTTCTCGAATAGTGGAGATCTCAACCGAATTTAATCGGTACTGCAGCTTATTCACCAACTGATCTTGCAAGGCATACTTTTAGGCTTAACCTTCCTTAATCGCCTTGTTGTTTGTAAATCATTCACATTACCATTATTTTGACATTCATGTTAATTTAGGAATTAAGCATAAAGCATGAAACACATAGACGACGACAGGCTACATGAACACACGACTACAAATGCCGCTGACTGCAAATGTAGTCGTGTGGCAGCTACTGAATTATTTTCAAGACGGCAACTGCAAGGTAAACAGTTGATCTGTAATGTTGACGTTTGTGTTATTGTGTTATTTGTGTTAGAAGAAAATAAAATGTCTGGAGAATATTTAATAAATATTATTACAAACATAACAAAAATTGTGAAAACAGTTGATTATTCTGTCAGTGGTGCCACTTCAGGCATTGACAGCTCTAACCTGTTGATTGTCGCCCACACAAATAGAAATTAGTTTAATTCAACTACAGCTACATAAGTAGCATTGACAACAACCTGCAGTCGTGTCGCCTTGCCGTCGTCAAAATATTTACTTGCATATAAACGCATGTATTTTATTTTTGACAGGTTGTGGTCGGTAGCCTGTCGTCGTCTATGTGTTTCATGCTTAAGTACAAGCTTTTATTTAATCTTTACAATACGTTAAAGTCGCGAAGGCCAAATTTCAGGAATCGTAGTTGAACCTTTTACCAGGTCGGTGGTACTATGGCCAGCTACCATTTTTGCCCTCTTTGTTCCCTTTTCTACATGCTTAAAATAAGAAAGTACGAATATTGACGCTTATATGGTGTAAGAGGAAAGAACGTTCACAAATTTCATGATTCTGGTTTCAGTTCTAGACGATGGTACAATATTTGAACAATTTCCTTTCATTTCAGTTTCCAAACAAAAAATGTACTAATTTTCGCTACGATATAAGAGGAAATTATACCGCAATTTTGTTTTGGTCCATAGTTTACCTACTAATTTCTTCGGTGCTAATTTCTATACAGAGTTCCGTGTAGAAACTAAGGTTCGCATTGGCTCTCAAACTGGCAACCAAAGTTCAACATGTCGGCCCTCGGTCCACAAATTGCCACTTGCCGGTTCGGAGCTGGATCACAAATTCAGATGTGGCTCACCATCACTGATATTCAGATGTGGCTCACTGCTCTCAAAATTGAAACTTGCTGGCGCGCGCAATTTTGAGATTCGGATTTGGCTCAGGGCTTGAAAAATGTCAACTTGCCGGCTCTCGACTCGAGAGCTAGATCCCAATTTAAGATTTAAGATTCGGCTCGCAAATTTGAAATTAAGCTTCGGCTTGCGACTCGCGAGTCTTTTTGACTCGGAAGCGACGCTCTTGCGCTAATACGAACACTGATCCAAAGCGATATCATTGTGCAATTAATAGTAATTTCTTTTGGGTTCGTTTCTTTTTCAGTGTATGAATATTTCGTCTAACTTGAACTTATTAAAAGTTTTGAACAAATGTTAGGTAAATATTTAATCAACTGTGGGAAAATTCCAGTTTGTTTTTGAGTATCTATCTGCGTAGTCTATATAAAATTCGCTAACAAGTGTCAAATATTAATCTACGATAATTCGCAAAAAAATATGTACCGTCAAAGTATAATATCGGATGCGAAAAGGATTCTATATCTTTACTTTCTTACACTACTAATTGTCAGTTTGAATGCCGACAATGTACGAAGGACCAACACCAAGGTTGCAAAAGAACGGAATGAAAGTAGAATTATCAATGGACGAAATATCGATATCACTGAAGCACCTTATGTGGTTCAACTAGCAAGCAAAGATAGATATTTTCTATGTGGTGGAACAATACTTACTAATTGGCACGTGGTCACAGCTGCTCATTGCGTTCTCAACCAGTATTATCATTTATATGACCAACGAATTATCGCCAATTCCAGTTATTCAAAGAGTGGTGGCATAATGCTGGAAATTGAGAAAGCTTATATACATCCGAAATACACTACAGATTCTTATAATAAGGATGTCGCTGTATTAAAATTGAAGGAACCATTTATTTTTGGTAGAGGTATTGCAAAAGTTGATGGCCTGTGTGTGGATGAACTGAAGGACGGCGATGAGCTTGAAATTTCCGGTTGGGGAGCTACGGGAAAAAGTAAACAATCAGAGCATCTGAAAACCATCACGGTACAAGCGTTGTCGTATGAAACTTGCACAACCAAATTTAAACACGATCTCACCAGAGACATGGTATGTGCGGCTGTTGAAGGTAGGAAGGATACCTGTAATGGAGACTCTGGCGGTCCAGCCATACATAATGGTAGGCTATGTGGCATCGTCTCATGGGGGCGAGACTGCGGTACACGTAAGCCGGGTGTGTACACCAATATTGTCAGAGTAAAGGGATTTATAGGTAATGCACGTAAGGGAAACCCTAACCTTTCTTACATAGTATAATAATTTAATAATAAAACAACAAATAATTCATAATTGTAGTACTCGTAATACATTTTTGAGATTATATTGTTAAGGTTGAAATTGAAGTATTGGTTGCTTTAATATAATTTGGAGTTTGCATTCCATTCCATGAAGGAATTAGAAAGAGCTTCCTGTAATCACACGCAAACGAAAATTACGTTCCCCACAAACGATTGTTTTTTACAACTAAACTTTGTTTGAGGAATTTATTTACAAATTTTCTTGTTTGGTTTTTGTTTAAAGAAGTGAGAAACAATTTAACAGGGGAATCACTTTAGAGAGAAGAATTTTAGAGATATGATTAAATTTTTTCGTTTTAACACATGTTCACAAATGTTTTCTGTATTTGTACTAAAAGTAAATTATAGTATTTTTGGCGTCAAGGAATTTCGTTTACAACAATTCAAACGACTTTTACTAGAAAGGTTTTTTATTTAGAGGTAACGTTTCAACTGTTGTGGTCAACGTTGAGTTCGTTTACAGCAATACAAACGACTTTTATTAGAAACATTTTTTATTTAGGGGAAATGTTTCAACTGTTGCGGTCATCGTTGAGTATACGAGGTTAGGTAGCAGCAGCTGTCACTATTGATATTGATATTCCGTCGCCAACTTTGTACCTGTAAATGGTCCTGGTATGATTAATGGGCGGTCAAACCATTTGATACACCATATTCCAAGATGTGTCTAAAGAAGATACGTACATTAGTCCCTGACGAACCAATTAGTGCTCTGTAAATATGTCCTAAGATCATTCAGCTTAACTCGCTGAATGTCTATTGGATCCAACATGAAGTAAGATCCTACATAGTATAGCAGTAGGGTAGAAGTATAGGAGATGTTCGGAGATATACTGTCTGGGACTGGATATCATGTTGAGGCTACGATTCAGGTAGGTCAGACCTTGGTCATACTTGTCTGGCGATCCTGTATTTTGTGCCGACAGACTATATATCATTCTTATTTCTGAGATCTTCGGTTTTAGCCATGAGGTTCCATGTAGAACGTGCCCTCCCCCCTTGATCCATATTTAGTGCAACATGTAAGGTAGTCCCTAATCTCGCCAGTGGCACAAGTAAGGTAGTCCCTAATCTTGCCCGATTTTTGCCAGCTTATCTGTTCTGTGGTTCAATAAACTGTTCCTGTGCCACTGCTCCCATATAAGGTGAATATCGAACTGCTTGGCCATCTCATTCAGGAACACAGATTGCAGAGATTTTACAGCAGCCTGACTGTCACAGTAGATGTTGATACTTTTGGCGGTGATGATGTTTCGTCCCAGCCAAAGGACAACTTCTCTGATAGCCAAGACTTCTGCCTGAAGAACGCTACAGTGGTCTGGTAGCCTTTGTGCGCAAGGTCCAAAACCAGCTCTTTTGAATAAACTCCAAACCTTACATTGACAACAGTGTAGAGCATGTATTCCTTACATAACCTGGTATGCGTCCCTTCCAGTTTGCCTTTTCGGGGTATGTGTGGAGAATTTTCTCTCAAAGGTTGAAATGGGTGTTAGTAGTTGACTTTTATTGTGGATAAACGCAGATCACTCAAAATCGTTCCATGATCATATGAGCTGGTGATCAATTGCGAGGAATGTCCTAGGCGACTGCCGACATTCCCAACAAATCTAGTGGTAACAGGTATAGGATAACCCCCAAACCCTCGGTAGGGTTTGTGCGAAGGGCACATGTGATACACATCATTACCATTCCCCGGACTTTTGTCGACAAACTTAGGTAAGTGGATTTTTCCAGTACTGGCGACTAAACAGCGGTGTCGTCGAGCAACAGCGGCATTTTCGGGGTTAGACCCCCCCCCCACCTTTTACATGATCCTATTAATAGTGTTTGAATTCAAACTAAGATTTCGGTCGAAAATTACACCCAAGATATCTCGCTCACTTAGTCTCCTGATTAAGTCTTGCATCACATCTCAGCATGTCAAAGGTTATTTCCCCTGTTCTGCAATTACAAGGTCGTCAGTATATACTATGACTGTGTAATCTGATCCCTACAGCTCAAGGAAAAACCTACCCAGTGCTAATTTTCAGAGCAGTCATTATAAGGCTCCCTTTTGGGGGTTCTCATATTCACATTGCGAGTTAAAGTCGTGTGACCGAGGGATGAGGTTATGCTCCTTCGCGTAAGTCACATTCCCTGGTCAACACAATGTGCCGATGGAGTTGATATTATCGACCCTGGTTAGACGTTGTTAAAGGTACAAATGCGACAAGAGTGTATTTCTTTAGGTAAATAGATTTACCTATGAAGCTCACTAGAGAGTGCAGAGAGGTTTCCGTAGACTTGCACTCGTGAGCGTGCTGCCATGTGGACAGCTGAGAAGTGCCTATGGTCGTATGACGCGTTTTCAATGTCATCTCAGAAATGTTTCCAAGACCTGCCGTTTGAAGTCTTAACTGGTCCCTATACTCTTTAAGTTTTATTTTGTATTCATTCCAGTCTCGCTCCATCCTTCAGGACTTAGCATTTTTAAAAATGTTTCTGCAATACTATCTCAGAATTTGTAAACCCTTCTACCACGGTGGTTTCTTCTTACCTCGCTAGGAACCGTGGGGGTATGCGGTATCAAGTGGTTTGTTAAGAGAGTGGTTTGTTATCTAGTTCAGAGAGACAGAGACATAGAGTAAATTTATAGTAGAGCCGCCATTTGTCTCATCTGACGTTTCCTTTCACACTCTTCGTGATGCGGTCGGTGTGATAGAGAGATGCTTGACGAAAAGTGATATACACCAGGTGGAATTACAATAAGTTCTTGCTTTAATTCTTCATGCCATTTTGGTGAAAAACTGTGAAATTTAAATGTGTTTTAAACTTTTTTATTGACTGTTATTGTTAGCATACATTTGTGTTGTATTTAACACAATAATTATAACACACAAAACGAAATGCCGTTGTTGTTATTTTGTTCGTTGTTTTGAACCATTGCCTCTATCTGGTATTAGTAAAGCAATTCTTTTCAACATCAAACGTAAACATCACACCAGGCCAAATGTCAGAAATTTGGTGGGAGAACTAGTAGATCTACTATAAGTATTAATCTATGGACAGAGAGAGGAATGGTTTGCATAATACCGTTCAAACTTTGTTTGTGGTTGGTTTAGTTAGTTTTGCGAACGTTTCTTGTAACCAACAAAGTGGCGATGAGAGTGAAACCTCTATGTAACGATGGTCTGAAAACAAATTCTCATTCGACCCCCTCCATCATTTGATCCACTCAAGGGTGTCGTGATGCAAAGGTGGCATTAAGGACACCTGTCTTTTGTAATAAATGTGGGTTCATAGCCCTCGTTCCAAACATAAAGTATTCGTAGCGAACGGAATAATTTTGCAGCAAAACAATTTTCTTTTGCGGCAAAGAAACCTTTTCGTTTCTTTGCATGCAGTAACAGGGAATGGGTCATTCCAATTTTACAACGATTCCGAATGGCTATGCTTCGCAAACGCTAATATAGAATCATTGTTTGAATTTAGGGAAATTTATCTGAAAAGAAATTAGTTTGTAATCTATATTACCGTAGATAGAGTACAACCATGTTATCTACGTCAAACTAATTTTTGTTGCGCATTTGTGATGTCTTTAGTTATTTTTAAACAAGACCCATAACCATTCTTTCAGATCTGCTTTTTAAAAAGTTTGAAACCAAATGTGAAGCATATTTGTTTTGTATAGATGTTTGCATTCAATATTCAATTGAATTGAATTGAAATATAAATTGAAATTGTTTTTGTTTTGCTACTACACGAGTTTGAAATTTTAAGTTAAAATAGAAACTTGTTTAAATATTGCTCTACAGAAAAGAAAAAAAATATTTTTCCAAAATGATTTATTTATAGAAATGATCACGTCAAACAGTGTTGATCTTTACTTAAAAAAAGGTGATGGCAAACCTACAGCTTTGTATGTGCACTTTTCGACAGCTAAAAATAACAACAAAATGCTAGTTTCAATTGAAATACAAAAATATTTTAATTTTGAAAAATATTTTTAAAATATCCAAATAGTATATGAAAGACATTAAGTAAAATTTAAAAATTATTTTTCTTTCTTTTTCTTAATTGATACTTAAAATGTCAATTGAATTTTAAAGACATCAATTGAAATTTAAAAGACGACAATTGAATTTTAAAAGACATCAATTGAAATTTAAAAGACGTCAATTGAAATTTAAAATTTCTCATTCGGTTACTGATTTTTGAATTTCATTAACCGATTTTAAATAAGTATATTGGGTTTTTTCATTTCAATGGATGTCCCTTAAATTTCAATTGATGTCTCTTAACTTTCAATTGATGTCTTTTAAATTTCAGTTGATGTCTTCCAAATTTCAATTGATGTCTTTTTAATTTCAACTGATGTGTTTTAAATTTCAATTGGTGTTCTTCAAATGTCAATTGTAGTTATCGTTAAAATTGCAATAAAAATTTTTTAAATATCACTGATGTATTTCAAATTACAAATAGAATTTTCAAATTTCAATTGAAATTTCAATATTAATTTCAATATAAAATTTCAATATTAAAATTTTTTTTAATCTCAAATTTCAATTGATGTCTTTATAATTTCAACTGATTTGTTTTAAATTCCAATTGGTGTTTTTCAAATATCAATTGTTATTTTTAAATTCCAATTGATTTTGGTTTTTTTGTAATTTCAAAGGGAAATGGTGTGGTATTTCGATGAACGACCTAACTTTGACTTTTTAGTTCAATGTGATACTTCGGTCTAACCAGAATTAGCGCTTTCCCCACCCGATAACTATTTAGTTTGCTCCAGGAAGTTCAAGATCCACTTGGCACCTATCTGAGATAATTCTCCCAGGTTCCTAAATAAGTAGGATCTCATAGTAGTCATCCTCCCGTTGGTTCATGCCAAAGCTGGTTCAAAAAATTTCGTTCTGGCAATTTCACGATTAAAAATGGCCACAGGAGTGAAATGGTAGGCCAAATGAGGTTGATAAGGACGAAATCAAAGCCTTTATGGAATCTGACTGACACGTTTCTGTTCGAGAAGTTGCAGACAAGCTGAAGGTGTCGCACACGACCATTGACAACCATTTGAAACGGGTTGGACTTGTCAAAAAGCTTGATATTTGGACTTAGGACTTATCGACCTAAGTTCTCACCAGAACGATTGAAAATGCGTTAAGAAAAATAGTCCAAATGGTCACCAACAGTTACGGAGTCCACTTGACCGAGATCATCTCTAAAAAGTAATAGGAAAAAAACGTAAAGGTCAAAATATATATTTAAAATAATTTCTAAATTGTTTCGTTTAATTTTACAATATAGCAATACTCGTACAACATCGGGTGAGTGTTTTTAGGCCACCCAGAATTTAGTTTCTGGGGGCGGTGTTGCAATGACGGTGTGCGCGGCCGTTGTATTTATTTCAACGGCGGTCACCTTGCAAAGTGGTGGCGACACAATCGAGTGTTTAGCCATGAATTCTTCTCAAAATACCGTTCGGAAACGATGTAAAACCCTTGATCTCATGCAGTGAGTGTAAAACTAGAACGCGCGAAGTGAAATAATCAGTTCAACCGGTTATTCGAAAAATCAGATTTTTGGTAAAACCGCCATTCGGTTTTACAAACACAGGAAGGTTTTTCGGTTTCGGTTTTGAACACTCTAGATATAGTATAATTCCTATTCGATTGACTATATTTTCTAACCTATTATTTTGCACTAGAATAAACTACATATTTAAACAGTTGGCCCATTTTAACACTCAATGCCAAGCACGAAATTTTATATACAAGATCGTCGCTTATGGTTTCACTCCATTAGCAAGTGCAGAGATGCATAATCAAAGTTTTAAAACATCGGTGGCAAGCTTTTTTGGCATTTGCTTTGCTGCAACTCTAATTTACAGTTCGTCAGCTGTAAATTTTGTCCTAAAAGATACATCGAGTGTAATTGCCCATTCCGGCAATTCTACTGATTCTAAGGGTCGTATTATCAATGGACGGGATATTAGTATTCGCGAGGCTCCGTACTTTGTACAATTATCCGATACTAATAGAAAACTATTCTGCGGCGGCACACTGGTCTCGCCAAACTGTGTTATAACAGCCGCCCACTGTGTGCAAGGTAAGCAGATGCAGAATATGAAAGTAGCCGCCAAAGCCGATAAAATTAACGACGGCGGCCAAGTACGTAAAGTGGTGCAGGTTCACATACACCCTGACTACAATCCGAAGACCTGGCATGCCGACGTCGCTGTCCTAAAGGTGAATAGACCGTTTAATTTTGACAAAGGCGTGAAAAATATTCTAATGTGCCCCAACACCTTGACGGATGATGAAGACATTGAAATTATAGGATGGGGAAAAATCAGTCAAGACGGTATGAAAATGGCGCGACGGCTGCAAAGCATCACCGTGAAGGGAATGTCCTATGAAAAATGTGGTGAAAAAATTAATATAACTGAGACGATGGTATGCTCCGCTGTTTCTTCTAATGGCAAGGACGCTTGTCAGGGAGATTCAGGCGGTCCAGCCGTATTAGTGGAAGGAAACTGTTTAACGGGCATTGTGTCGTGGGGGCAAGGATGTGGACGCAAGGGAGTTCCCGGTGTTTTAACAAGCGTCAACAAAGTGCGGCCATTTATACGCCAAATAAGACAGCGAGAAAAGATCTAGAGAATCGTTGAAATTCTAATGCGCAAGTGCTTCATTGTAGAATTGGGGAATTTTAAATATTTTGGGGAATATTGAACAACTATTTAATAAACATTTGATTTTGTTGTAGTAAGAATATTGGTTTTATTGCTGTGATTATGTATAGCTTCATTGTTTATTGTATCATCTTTTATCAAAATTAATTGTGAAAGTGCAAACGATGAAATTGACCACCAGTGGTGGAATTGTTAGCTTAGGCGACTTTTGGAATTGAGAGTGCGAGTTCTAATACCGCTTTGAACACCTTTCATTTCTTTTAGCAAACCACAAAATCTGATGCCAAATTTTTGGTTAACTGATGGTTGCTATTGAATACCTAGCTGATAGATGGGCATCTACACGCTGAACATTTTTTATTTTTTTGTTGTTTGGATGCAAATGTTACGTGTTTGTAGCTTGTCGCAAATATACTATACTTGTGCCCAAGCACGTTGTGTTTGCTATTCAATGTTTGAATCAAATAACATGTTTGAGGCGCAATGAATAATAGGTTCTAATATATGTTTTAGAGACCCAAATTTGGCTTATTTTGAAAACCACTAAAAACAAATACGAGACAGACAACAAAGAAACAAAAAACAAATTCATGAAAACAGTGCTTGCAAACATGTACATGTTTCCTGCAATATGTTGCTGGGGCCGATATTTTTCAGTGTGTGATGCATATCATCTATCTAATGCGCTGTACGCGTACTGTCGGGAGAGATTTACGAAGCAGAGCTAGATCTAGTGGGATACATCGTGAAAGCACTGGCGCGTAAGGGGTTAGGTTAGTTTATTTGATATTGGTAGTCGATAAACGACTCACTTAGACTTATTAGTCTGTTGTGATATCACTGACTTACCAGAGTAATCAATAGCCTCACCGGATGAGCATTTAGTTTGCTCAAAGAAGCACAAGATCTTGTCCATGCCCATCTGAGTTAATGCTCTCAGGTCCCTAAATAGGTAGCATCCCATAGTAGAGAACCTGTTTCTACAGAATTAATTTTGCGTGATTTTTAGTCTCGCCGCGTGTCTACCTACCAATCTGACAGTGTCCCGTCGAAACTGAAAAAAAAGCATTGAAACTCTGGGACTGACTAGATACAGCAAGTTTATGGATCTCCTGCTATATACGATCGGCCAGATTTGTCTTGCGCGTACACAGTCTGTGCCATGGGTCTACCTTTTCTGCATCATTAGATAGGAGCGTTCTTGCAGAATATACTTACAAGTGGCATTCCAACACGTTCGTATACCTGCGGATCCTGTAAGATAGTCCCTAGTCTGACAACCTCATCGGCTCTATAGTTCCCCTGAAAGTTCCTGTGCCTTGGCACACATATGAAGTGAATACCATACTGTTGGACCATGTCTGTAATCTGCTGCAGCCTTGGGCAGATGTTGAGTTCAGAAACACTGATTCCAGGGACTTGATTACCGCCTGAAGACAATCACTGCTAGTCTATTATCCTTCAGCCAGCCGGTCACTTCCCTAATAGCCAGAATTTCCGCCTGATACACGCTACAATGATCTGGTAGTCTTTGGTAAAGAAAAACCCGTAGTAGACATCTTACCTTACCTGATCCATCCGTGTATAAAGTCACATATCCCTCTATGCTAGGGGTACTCCATTGTTCCAGGAATCTCTTTCTGGAGTATGATATTTACGATAGTGGTTCCGCTTCATTGAGTCACATTTCATTAGTTCGGATTTCTTCAAAAATGTGGCTGGCCGAAAGGTAACTGAGAATGGTGCCCGTTATCGCGCCATGATGCTGCCTGATACTGAAGCCCGTTATCTCGACGACTTTTAGTTCCAACAGGTAGGGGGCTACTTGCCACATAGGCCATGAATCCATGGCATTATTGTGAGAACAACTCGGTGAACAGTTAATTTCACACTTCGAATCTCTGCATTTACCACATAGATCATGTGTTACGTAAAGTCCAAAGTCTACACTCAAAGAAGTAATTGTGTGAAAAAAGGTTGTAGCAACGAATTGCAGTTGCGACAACATAACTGAGGTTGTCACGACTGAATTTAGTTCCCACAACTGGATTTTGGGCGGTAGAAACCTCTTAATAGGTTATAACATTGTTATAACAATTGTGACAACCTCTAATGCAGTTGTGGCAACCTCCAATGCGGTTGTAACAACCTCTAATGCAGTTGTAACAACCTTTATGCGGTTGGGGCAACCTCTAAACAAAAAATGGTTTCCCATTACATTATATTAAAGGAATCGGGGAGAGCTTCTCACAACTAGCGAGTTGCGCGCTTTCTGGCTTCATACTCACTGATTGGGACCTACAGTTTTACTCCGGTTCCGAACGGTATTTTGAGAAGCTTTTTCATGGCTAAATACTCGATAGTGTCGCCGTCACTATGCGAGGTGACCGCCGTCGAAAGATATTTAGGGTGGTCAGAGCAGAGATCGAACCCAGGCTCTCAAGTACAAGAGGCGCGCACACTAACCATTGCACCACCGACGGCCACTGGGGCAACCTCTAACTTTGGTTATTTTGTTTGTGTTGTGCAGCTTGAATGAGTTTGTTCACAATCCACTGTTTCGACTGCTCCTGTGTCTGCGATGGATCCATAATTGTATCACGATTATGATATAATCCAAAAACTCGTTCGGATTGCTCTTCGAGAACGTCGAACAGTCTTCTGAAGACGTCGCATGCTTGAGCAAATGCAGCACCCATCTTGCGGATACATGCTGAAATAAACGGGCCCATCATCATATTGCAGGAACCATGTACATGTTTGCAAGCATTGTTTCATGTATTGGAGATCTGCTTGTTTTTTGTTTCTTTATTGTCTGTCACGTTTTTGTTTTCAGCAGTTTTTAACAAACAAACCCATATTTGGGTTACAAAATCATATATTATAACATTTTAATCATTGTCTCGAACATGTAATATTACGAACATATAATATATTTGCGACAATTTACAAACACGTTATATTTGCATCCAAGCAACAAAAAATGGCCAGATTTTTCAGCGTGTAGCTATTTCATGCACAAATGATAATATTGAGCCATATAAAAGGTCACTAGCCTTTACAATATCGCTGTATTTGAATCTCCGATTGAGCAACCTCACATGTTGGATTATTCTGCAATTGTTTCGTGAGTTGTGTCATATATTGGGCGCCCATAACTGTCGGTCCTTGAGCGACCATAATGAAATTTACATCACTTTTTTAGCATTCACGCCTTTCCATAGTCTCAATAATCTTTCACATTTTCCTACTTTCGCAAAAACTCACCAGACTAACAGCTTGCAATAGCTGCCAATCTCACACTGCATGACGCAGCTTTAAAGTCTCATAGCTATTTCATAAAGCTAAGCAAATATTTAACAAATTGCGTTGAAATTCAGTTTGACGTCAAACCAAATTTAAATTGTTGGTGAAAATTTAAACTAATTCAGTCCCAACGTATAGGTATCCAAGAAAATGTGCGATCAGAGACGTCAATCGTCAGTAGCGATAGTTTTCTTCTTTCTGAGCCTCCCTGCCAGTTCATTGGCTACTTCGACTGTTACCAAATCAAACGCTGAGAGTCATATTACTCATAGCCAGCATATAACAATCGATCAATTCCCATACATCGTGCAAATCGTGGAAAATTATCTGGAATACGGTCATGGTTTCGTCTGTGGCGGAACTCTGGTATCCGACCGTCACGTGGTAACTGCCGCCCACTGTCTTGAGGATTACCCTAATCCCGATGATCTTTTGATAGTCGCAAATGCTACATATCTCGGCGAGCAGGGCACGAGGCGTAATGTTGAAGCGATTTTTGTGCATTGTAACTACACTGTGGACAGAGTGTGGAATAACGATGTGGCTGTATTGGAATTAAGTGAACCATTACCATTTGGCAAAGGTATTCAAAAAGCCGAACTGTGCGAGTTGGAAGATGTTTGGAGTGAAGGTGAAAATATTCTTATCTCAGGTTGGGGTTACAATTCGGAGAATGCCACTGATTATTCGCATCAGCTTCGAGCCATCAATATGGCTACTATGTCCCTTGCGGAATGTCAACAAAAACGTATTGGCATCACTGAAAGTATGCAGTGTACCAAAGTTGAGAATGGTATAGATGGTTGTCGCGGCGATTCCGGTGGGCCGGCGTTTTATCATAATAAATTGTGTGGTGTGAGCTCCTTTGGATATGGTTGTGGGCGACCGGGACGTCCAACAGTATTTTCCAGTATTCCCAAGCTACGAAAATTTATATTGGGAGCTATGAGGAAAAAATAAAAAGGATAAAAAATAACTAAATGAACAAAATCCGAATGATGGGGATGGAAAATTAATCTTAAATTAAATTAATGTAAATAAATTGTAAAGTGATTGACAATAAATCTATATTTTGGACTTGTTTTATTTATTGGCAATATAATGAAGTTCTTTTTGGATCGAAAATTTAAGTATTTGTTTTATAATTTTTATGAACTTACTACTCGCAATTTTCCAGCTTACCTACAGTCCAAAAATCCACAAAAAACTTGTATTTTTTAGCATGTTCTAAAATAAGCGAAGTCCAGAACCATTTCGTTGAATTATGTAATTTGTTACAGCCTAAAATTATGCTACTACTACTAGTTGGTGTCGAACGACCGGGAAATCTGCGTCAAAATTCCCTCTGCGCTAACACAACCCATGATTTGCAAAATTTATTTCGCGTTCTTGAGGAATATAGCGATTTGTGTCTTATTGACGTGTATTTTGTATCTGTTTACTTTACAAATGTTGAAGCAGAATTTGTATTTGCCGTCGTTATATCATCTTACGATTGGGCGACAACTTGTGCGCCACCTTCTACTACCTCTTAATACTAGTTACTAATTACTAAAGGTTGTTTTTTTGCTGCTTGGGTTTTCAGTGTTAAGTTTTTGCCAGGACCTCGGTCTAAAGCCATACAAAATACAGCTGGAATGGGGCCTAGAGAAGCTGGAATAAACTCTTCTTTTATCGAAAAATTGTGTTCAGCGTCGGCGCTCAGTTTTGACTCAATAGGTACGTGAATTAACAGAATTGTCGAATTTGGCCCGCAAAGAAACCAGAGGCTATTCAAGAGCTGCCAAAATGCACTGTTTGGTGCGATTTATTGCTGGCGGCATCATTGGACTGTACTACTCCAAAGAAGGTGATGGCCGGAACGATACGGTCAATGGAGCAAGGTTTTTTTCAATTTTCAAAAACCAAATAGCAAAAAAACAACCAAAACTGCTTATTGCTACACCCTTTGTACTGATGAACAAGTACAGTACCAGCATCATCGAAACGAACAGATTCAAAGCACGATGGGATCGAAGTCATACTTGGTTGTCCTCTAGTGTGTTGTCCTTTCTCTAATATATTGACGAATATCTTTTACACTGCAAAATTTCTGACCCATTTTCCCAAGTATCGTTTAACTTACTGTCCTCCTCCTTCACCGTCAAAACTGATTGCAGTTTGCCCTTTTGGAAGGTTGAAAAAGTTTCGGTAACTTGTCTTTTGTTTTTTAAAAAATGCCTACATACATAATTTTCATGTTACTTTTTCTGATGATGTTTTAAAGATTGCGGGTTCAATACCCGCACTGGCCCCTTGAATTACTTTCGACGATGGTTTATTACTATTCGCCGAAAAATATGTATTTTTTGATGTTTGGATGCAATTATAACGTGTTTGTAGCTTGTCGCAAATATTTTATATTTATGTCCAAACACATTGTGTTTGCTATTCAATTTTTTTACCGTTTGCTATTTTTACATCTTTTACCGTTTCTAACCATTTTTCATAGTATTGAATAAAATGACTTCTCGCTAAAAACCCGTTTTCTTTGCAACTTAGCAAGCGATAATCGCTTGCTTGTAACCCAAAAACGACTAATATTACATGTTGGCGAAACAATGAAGAAAAAAACCGGGCCCTGCAACGCAACATATTGCATGAACGATGTACATGTTTGCAAGCATATTTGCGACAAGCTACAAACACGTTATATTTGCATCCAAACACTAAAAAATACAGGATTTTCAGCGTGCAGAAGGTCGATTTTGAAGAGGAACAAAAGGATGAAACCTCATTCGCAAAGTTATTAACCGAGATTTAGCTATTAACCGTTTCGTTCACATACAAACGTAAAATTATTCATAATTAAATTATTGAATTTATGAATAGCAATGTTGTGGCGATTTTTTTAGTACTAGAAATATATTTCTGTGGCAAGAGAAAAACGATAGGTCCCATGACGATCTTGCAAAATCAGTTCGCGCACAGCATCAATGGTTTTCGGAACAACAGCTGATTTTGACGACCTTCACGAAATTCATCTTGGAGTGAACTACGACCAGGATTTAATTACCATACCATCGATAAACGCTGGTCCTTGATGGAGCTTCAGTGCCAAAAATTTAATTAAGTTCATCAATGCACTGTTGCTGAGTTAATCCACGTCGAAAGTTGTAAAAAATAATCGCACGAAAATGTTCACGATTTAATTCCATTTTTGTGCCGAGATGAATCTTAAGTTACTGTAAACAACACAAATAGCGCTCGTATGTCAAAACGTTCTGAGTACGCATAACCTCAAAAATGTCCAACTTTACGATAGAGCTGTCAGTTGCCAGATTGCAACACTAGGGTTGCCAAATCCCGAAACATAAAATTCAACCATCGTATAACTCGTATCTCAAGGGACGATATGCGGAGTGTAACCAAGACTTCTTTAGAACGCCGACTTCATTCATAAAACTTGGTTTGAAAGTGTTAAAAAAGTTTCTTGCCTTATATACATATATGGATTTGGAACACTGTGCGCCCAAGAGCATAATTAATGCGAGGTAATTTTTTAACATTAGCCTTAAACTTTGAAATTTTAAAAACTTTAAGCCAAGTTTGTTTGATCATCTGAAACGCGAATAAAGAAATAATAATTGTTTATATTCTAAGAGTAACTACAATACGCAATATTTAGATATTATTTTATAAGCACACAATGCATTAAATGACACATGTCGAAATTTTATAGCGTATATTGATTTAAAAGAAGATCGTACAAATAATTGGGAGTAACAAATGAAAAAACAGAATGTAAAAAAGAACTCTAAGTGTGCTAAAATGTACTCAATGTACTAAAATTTACTCAAAGTGTACCTAAAAGTACTCGAAGTTTACTAAAAACTAGTCGACATGTACTAAAGTAATCCAAGTAAAAATATTCTAAATATTTCGACATTTAGGTCACTTGTGCTTTTTATTTGCCATATTTCGCAACACAATTGGGTATCATCATATTGAAAATAAAAAGCAAAACTACTGACCTCAAGCTCAAAATATATTGGTAAAAACAAAGGTCGAACAACAAAATACAATCATCGTAATATAAGTATACTTATTGTAAAAAGTACTCAAAGTGTACTAAAAAGTACATAAGTTGTACTTAAAAGTGGAAAAATATACTTGAAATAACAAAAGTTTATTTGGAAGTACAAAAACTGCACTAAACAGTACACAAAAGCTACTTAAAAACACAACAGTGTTCTTAACATTTTGCGCAGTGTACTTTTTTGTTTGCCAAATGTCCGCAACGTATATTAAAAAATACACAACTTTTACCAAAAATTACACTTGGAACCTATACTAAAAAGTATACTTAATATTTATATATTAAAGTGTACACAAATGTTTTAAAGTTCATTAAAAGCTGCACAATATCCCAAAAAGAACTTACTGCCCTTCATAGTAAAGTACACAATGTGCACCAGAATGAACACAGTATACACTAAGAGGAGTACTAAAAGTGCACAGTTTGGTTATAAGAGAATACAATTAATTAATAAATACATTGATTTTTATAAAAAGTACACGAATTACACTAAAAAGTGCAAAAAGTGTGGTTCAGGTTGCACACAAAGTTTTCATAAGAATAGTCAAAGAGTATTGGTGTGTACTTTCGGTAATACGAGGTTAACTGTAGACTACATAACAAGTGTTAAAAGTATTAAAAGTAGTAAAAGTACACATTGCACTTAAAACGAAATAAAGTATACTTATTTGTGCACAAAGTGAAATTAAAAGTACAAAAAGCGTCCTGAAAGTTCGCAAAGTGTAGTTAGTGACACTAAGTGCACTTAGAAGTACACAACATTTCCCTAAAAGTGCGTAAAGTGTATATAAATGTATACGAAGCATACTTAAAAGAACCAAAAAGTTCACAATATTTAAAAAAAGTACACAGATTTTACTAAAAAGATAACAATTACTTCAAGGTACACAGAGTGTACCTCAAGGTGCTCAAAGTGTACTTCAAGGTATTCAAAGTGTACTCAATCTGTACTTTAAGGTACACCAATTCCACTTCCAGTTATAAGAATGTTACTGTTGAATACGCAAGTATTAAAAGCAAGCAACGTGTACTTAAAACGAAATAAACTATATATAATTCTCCACAAAGTGTAGCTAAAAGTACAACAAGCGTTGTTAAAGTTCACAAAGTGTACTTAAAAGTACACAAACTTTCCTTGAAAGTGCGTAAAGTGTATTTAAATGCATACGAAGTGTACTTAAACAAAAAAAAAAAAGTTCACAATATTCAAAGACGTACACAGATTGTACTAAAAAGTTAACAGATTGTCTAAAGAAGCATACAAAACTAACAAAAATGAACTCAAAACTAAAAGATACTCAAACTAAAACGTATTAAAACTGTACAAAGTAACATACAAAAGCATCAAACTGTAAAAGAACCATACAAAAGGTACTTAAAAGCGTACAGTATACTAAAAAATTTACACCGTGCAATTAAAGGTAGAACTGGAAAAAAAACTAATACACCTTTTGTGTTTGCTTGTACACAAAGTGTAATAAAAAACAGCCAATGTACATGTTGAGTGTTAAGAGTACACAAAGTGTACTAAAAACTATACAAACCGTACTGAAGTCTACATAAAGTGGATTAAAAAATTACACAAAGTAAAATTAAACAAAGTCTATAAGTAACACACAGTCTACTAAAATGTAACCAAAGTGCAGTAAAAGTACACAAACAAAATGTTTACACATAAAGTGACCGTCGGTGGTGCCTCTTACATGAGATCGTAAGTTCGATCCCTGCTCTGACCACCTCAAATTTCTTTCGACGAAGGTCACATCGCTTAGTATTTAGCCATGAAAAAGCTTTTAAAAAAACACCGTTCGGAACCGGTGTAAAACTGTAGGTCCCAATCAGTGAGAGTAGCTGGTCACTGGTTTGTGAGAAGCTCTCCCTAATCCCTTCATGTGGGATGTAACGGGAAACCATTTGTTTATACTTGTGTACTTCTATTTGACCGCAAAAGTTAAAACGTTTCAAACAAATAAAAAAAGTTTATCGTAAAAGTCTTTTTTATTTTTCTAAACAAAAACTTCATTTTACCCCAAACATTTTTATAATTTACTTACCCAGGATTAATAATTGTGATAATTACGGTGAATGGGATCCAGTTTCATTCATAAAAAACAGTTTTTTGAATTTTAAAATGTTTTATATTTATCGCAGGCACGGCGCGGAAAGCGAATAATACTTTAACAT